>CALNXK010000013.1:4950000-5042500 GCA_942486035.1 Porites lobata
CTTGTCAACTGCACCTAAGCAGTCTGGCAAAGTCCCCCAACAAGTGTTGTGAATTATCTCTGAAAAGCCCTGAGGGGAGTGGATAATAAGATATTTACAATTTACAATTTACAAGTCGGCCCCATCACCGTCAAGTCAGCTTTTGGCCATGGTGGGGCCCAAAATGAAAAAACTCCAGGGGCGGGGCTTACCAAAAGTCAGAATGGCCACCCGGACTGGTCATCTTGAAAATGAAACAATCTTATTTCGAGAGTTTTTGCTGGAACCCAGCAACACTTGCCACTCATAGTATTTGGAAAAAGACTGATATTGTTTCAAAGTTCTGATTAAAATTGAATTTTGGCCTGGCAGGGCAGGTAATCACCCCATGGAGACTTGGCTTGGAATTGTCCTGTTCGTAGTTCGGCGACTTAAGTTGATTTCATGATGCACTATGGACACTAACATTTCCTTTTTCGCTTAAGCCAGGACAAATGGGAGAAAAAGGATTACAAGGACCCTCTGGACTTCAGGGTCTGCAAGGGCTAAAAGGAGAAGCGGTAGGACTTGGTTTTATGGTCATATAATATTTAACACGCTTGATTTCCATGGCCCTGATCATGATTATTGCTGCAATATGGTTTGCCTTTTGTCCGATAATAGTCCACTGCGAATAAGACCTTGATATTTTTTAGGTACCGTTTGCAGCGTTCAACGGAAACAGTATAGTGTCCGATAGCCTGGGGCTTATGGATTTTGCTATCGGTTTGTATTCTGTTCTTAGCATGCCCGACGGTTTCTTGGGGCCTTCAAATTACAGAAGAACTTTAATCAACACTGCTCATCACAAATGTTTTTCAGGCTAGTTGAAATGACTTTTGGGCTAGTACATGTTAGCTACAGCTTGTCTGAATGACAAGCTGTAAAAATTACTTTCTTTGCATCGTGGTTTTGAGTAGTGCCCTCCTGCAAGCTTGATTGTTCCAGTCATTTGTTCTCAGGATGAGCTCCATGTGCTGTACGTCAGTTTCTCCACCATCTGAATAAAATACTTGGATTTAGAGGTGTTTTCACCTCAGAACACCCATTTAGACAGTTACCTTTTATTTCTTTTAGGGACCTCCAGGACCCTCAGGAAATCCAGGACCGCCTGGCTTGCCGGGGGGCTGTGCAAAGGCATCACGATTGGGGACAAGTACTTCGGCCCCTACAGTACATTGCTTACCTGGTAAAGAGGGTCCTAAAGGACCCAAAGGGGACGTAGGGGAGCCTGGTGCACCTGGTCCTGCAGGACCCCGGGGATTTAAAGGCTCAAGAGGGATCAAAGGAGATACCGGCTCTCGTGGAAGGAAAGGGGACCAAGGACCTCCCGGTGATTTTACCGGTCTAGAATGCTATCCCCGATACACAGACTGGGTAAACAAGGTTGACTGGTTCAGGGACCATCCTGAGATTCACTGTGATAGAAGAGAATTCCTCCAAGGATTTAGCCTCCAAAAAATTAAAGCTCGAGCCGGCCAGGGGAGATACAAATACACTTGCTGTTCATTAAGACTAGCTAATACGCCTTGAAAAGTTTGGAAAAAGAAGCAAGTTTCAGGAAACAAGTTCCCAGTCCAGGTTTCTGTTTTATTGATAGTTGCCTCAAAACCATGAACACCGATTTCGGTTGGTTGCAGTTTCAGTTCGGAGTTGATACTAACTCATAAAACAGCTTTTGGACTGTTCCAGTTGTTCTCAATAATTACTGCCTATTTGCCATCCACAAAACGAAATGAACAATACTCTTTTTAAGACGAAATGTTACTTGTAAATAACGAATTTCTGTTATTTTTAGGCCCCGTTCAGACCGAAATCCGGGCTGGCTGAATCCATTAGCCTGCAAAGGCAAGCGAGGAGCGAGCGAGGAGCGCGTGTCCGCCTCTGCAGCTGCAAACCCTGCGAGCAGAGGTTTCTCTCTTGCATGGCCTTCAGCGCTTACGAATTCGTTCACGTCGCTTCTCTGTCGCGTAGTTGGTTTGTGTGCAGGGTATCGCATTAAAAAAAAAAAACCCACTCTGTATAGCAGTTTTAGAAAGAGGTGGTTTCGATGGGCGGTTTCAGTGGTTTCATGTGGACGTAGGCTAATTTGTGTAGAAAGTATAAGCTTATGCTGTTTCAGAAATAGTCGGATTCGTGAGGATGGGGTCTTAGAGTTGCCACAAGTCGTCCTCACCAGTTCCACCGCAGAAAAAGCCGTAAAACGCGAGGGGCGGGATGTTTAGGAGCGAGTGTGTCAGGAACGCGAGAGGACGACCTTCGTCTCACGCCATATTAAATAGGAGGAAGGACTTTTTAACAAGTCTAGTTGTTCTTTTTTAGTTGGGATTTAACTAGTAGTAAAGCATTCCCATTCTTAAACGTCGACGTCAATGTCTTCAGGGACACGGTTTTCACTGTTATAGATAGCAATACAATTGTTATGAAAATGAAATATGTCTTAAGGGCATATTTTATTGGATGTTTTGGTGTGTAGTATTGCCGATCGCCAGTATCATCATCATCATCATCATCATCATCATCATCGTTATTATTATTATTACTGTGACGTCACGGCGGCCATGTTGATGTCCCAAACCAATTCTGTGGGAGTTGAACTGTTTTCTTATGTAAACGCTTTCTTTATTTCCATAAATTTGCATACATGCTTGTCAAGTCCGTGAAAATGCTCTTTCATCAAAGAACGAGTGAAACTCGGCGATGCTACACAGCAAAACGTCTAAAAAGCTATTTATTATCGAACCAGATAACTGTTACCGTTTTATAAGATTTTAATAAAGTATTATTGTTTATTGATCAGATCTAGAATTACATTATCCAATGATTTAGTTTTTAATAAATTATGTTATCAGGGGGTGATATAGAACGCCGATAACGGGAGCTTATCCCGGCACCACATAATTAAAAACAATTATCTGTTTTATTGTCTTATACACGTGTTTTACTCCTATTGCCTATTTTCGAATCCTCCATAGTACCGACCCTGCATGTTTGTCCCCAAATTTTGCATAAGTAATTTTTTTTTGCAAGTTAAAACTAGAGAATGTGGAGTTCTTCCAGGACCATTTTTAGACACATGATTTTATGCAAAATTTAGGGGTCAAACATGGTCGTAGATAGGAAATTCGAAAATATAGAATACAATTGAACTGGCCGTGTGGTGTCCTAACAAAATAAAAGTCGAAATCGTGCTCTGCCAAAGTGTCTCGCGTGACTCACAAAAATATACCGGTTAACGCCGCGAAATGTGAAAGTAAAGTACAGTCGAAGCTCTCCTTACGACCACTCTCGTCAGCGACCAGCTCTAATTACGACCTTTTGGGATTACCAAACTGGACTTTTCCTTAGTGTTGAAGCTCTCATAAGCAACCACTCGGAGTATTGTTCATATAAATCAACAGGCACACAGCACTAATGACAGGAGCGTACAGCTGAAATGTGGAGAAAAGTATTTTTCCAGTTTCCTGAAAGCGTTTGTATCATTAAATCGGGTAAATGATAAAGCTCTCTTGCAACTCTTCACATACAACAACACAAGGACGTTGATATTGATGGCGTAACAAATTTGTCCGTCTGAAGGGTAGACGGCGTTTCGCCCTTTGCTTGTCACTTCCTTGATTTCGTTACTTGTTTACCCTTTTTTCCTTAATCACTGTACCTTACTGATAAACTAGAGATGGGTAAAATAAGCAACCAAGAGAGAATCACTTGAAAAAACTGCATTTTCCTTCGTATTCATTTACTGAAAATAGGGAGTTTTAGCATCGACGATGGCGACGGCAGTGAAAACGCCACTTTTAAAATGGAAACTTTGTCGCGTTTATTCCAATTCGCTGAAAATGTCTAATGTGGGCTAATTTCCCTGGAGTTGATTTCTTGGGGACCGCATTCAAGTTTAAAAAGAGAAAGAAAATTTCGTCGTCGTTTGTTTACGTCCCCTATAGAACGTGAAATTAGGTATTTTCACGTCGTAGTCGTGCAGTGACGGCAAAGAAATGTAGAAAAAAGCGTGATGCACGACGTGCAAACTTGCTGTTTTGTTTAAACCTCTATTGCTGTTTTGAAGTTCTCGTTGCCGTCGCCGTCGCCGTCGCCGTCGTCGTTGTGAAACTCCCTACCGTCTTGTGGAAAACGCAGGTAATGGCATTTCCGAGACCCCGAATTAAAATTTTTTCTGGGGAAGCACACTAGATTGAGGCGCCTTCGGCGTTAGAACTCTTCTTCCCGTGCGTACACCTTTAAAATTCACGCTACGCCCCTGATGATGGTCTAAAAAGGTTGAAGGTAAAGTTTCGAATTTCCGAGGTGGTCGCTTACGAGAGCTTCGACCTTGAATAATTTGCTTTTTGGCCATCTTAGCTTACACAGATAAGGACGCTGCCTGCTTCGCAGATGCTCTAAAGCCTTTTGTATAGACTATATTAATGGTTTACACGGGTGCGTGGGCCGGCTGCAAGGTAGGCTAATATAAGGACAGTGCTGGATTAGTTTACACGAATAAGGTTTCGATTGAAAATAAAGAGTTTAGAGACCCTCTTTTAGTCTTAGGCAGGGGGGACGTAATAGCCGCCACCCTACCAACAACCAAACCAAAAAAAGAGGTTCGAGGAGGAAGAACTCTCTTTTGACAAACTGCTCAGCTTTCAAGAACCCTAACAAAGAGCTGTTCGATTGAAAATCCGGTGGCAACGAAGCCTGGGAACGAATATCCATCTGTCACACTTCCTGCTGTTTACATGACGAAGGCTTATTTTAGCTTTATTGTGGCAGCGTCTGCCATGCTGGTTTTCGAATGCCGATTGCAATCTGCATGAATTTTCCGTTACTTAGGCCATCTGGACTGTAAGCTGCTCTTATCCATCACTTTCACTTCCTCCGTTTCGTTTTACATCGCGCAATCTCATTTTTCGCGTTCAAATTAAGCTCTCCCAGGCCTTTTTGTTGAGTCAGCCCAGGTCATTGCAAGACGCACAGAAATTGTTGACAGTCGATAGTTCATTTTGCAAGAACCAGATTCCAGAATGGAAGTGCCGCCAAACCAAACGATCTACATCAACAACCTCAACGAGAAAGTAAAGAAGGAAGGTGAGTGTAACGAAAGTGTTAGGTATATGAGCATAATTCTAGGAAAAACGACACTCCGTTCGAGCGAACAGTGTGTGACAAATGCAGACTGTCAATGATGCTCTAAACACTATCCCTGTATTTCAAGAGTATTAGACAACATTGTTCACCTGCCAGTCTACAGTCTCCATCACACATCATGTTCCAATGCTGTTGTACTGGATGTGAGTTCACAGATTATGCTTTTGAAATAACATGGTTGCCACATGTCAAGAAATGGTCAAGGCAAAAAAAATTCTTGAAGGTCAGGGAAAAGTCAGTGAATTTCAGTTTTAGTCAGGGAAAAATTAAATGTTTGAAAGAAGTCAGGGAAAAGTGAAATTTTAAGAGTACATATTAATTTACTCTTTTCTCTCTACTTTTTAATATTACTGTTTTCTAACATTAAAATTCTCTTATACGTTTCACAGACATAAATCATGTAGTATTGGTAGAATAATTTTCATGAAATTGGACGACAAGCCGACGTTGGCTTTTCAAGAACATCATTTTTTTTTGCACATTGTGTAAATGAACTGTCAATACATGTACTGACGGGGGTTTTGTTTCAAGCCGGACACCGGACATAATTATGTCTGGTTGTTTGACATGTAACATCTGTGGTTCACACACAAAATAATAATTAATTTTTGAAGTGTGAAAAAAGTGTGAAATTTTTTTTACATTTATTAATAGAGTAAAAAATGAACAACTGAAAACTAACAATTATAATTGGCAAATCATAATATTTCATTTTTTGTGAGCATAATACCTTCCGGGTTAACCAATTCCAATCTAGAGAATGCAGGAAATTGCATTTTAGAGAGTCCAATAACTTTTAAAAATTTCCTGGGGCAGCATGCCCTTGGCCCCCCTTAGAAGTTTTTGACTCCAGCTCTCAACATTAGCACATTAGCACCTGCGGCACAAACAGTGCAAGTCTCCCAGCTGAACCTCTGCATCTGACACCTCCAAATGCCACAAAAAAACTCTGATCTGATGTACACTGCACGTGACTTGCTGAAAGCATAAATAAAAAGGTGGAGGGGAGGGTTGAGTCCATCATCAGGTCTGATGTGTGAAATTGTTAATTCAGTTGGTCAGGGAAATTTTACATTTGTCAGGGAAAAGTCAGGGAATTTCAGAAACCTCTGGCTGTGGCAACCATGAATAACTAGACAGTGTCCTGTATGTAATTTGTACTACATCAGTGTCTGATCTAGAGTGCACTATTGGGGGATTGCTGCAGTTTTCAAATACCTGTTCTAGGTCATTTTGGCATACTTCAAATGGTGTTTCAAAAGAAAAAGAAACAAGGAAATGAAATTTCTCCTTGTGCAAAATCTTCTTAAAACAGTATTTTGGTTTAAATTTCAGGAGATTAAAAGTAAAGCAAGAACCAAAATCCAGAGAATATGATGTATGTAAAAGGCTGAATTTTTCGAGGTCCCAGCCCCAGGCACTAGTTTGAATAAATGCCTTAGGGGGGTAGATTGGGTAGATCCACATGCTTAATTGAGAGCCCCTCTCTTGATGTACGTGAATGCAAAGTGATGTCAAAACAAATAAGGTTTTCAGCATTTTTTGGTCAAAAACACAAAGAAGAAACTGCAGAAATGTCCACGATAAATGTTGAAGCTGAGCCTGAGAATGATCAATCCAGTGAATCAAAATCAAAGTTGCCAAAGCGAAACTTTGAACAAAGCTGGCTAGGGAAGTCTAAATCCCTGAAGTTTGATCCACTAATTCAAAGGGTATGTTCTGTTGGCTTTGCCAAAAATCAAAGAAACAAAATCCTTTTACCATTGGTTGTGCAAACTACAGGACTTCAACAGTAGTTCCAGATAATGACTGTAGGTTCAATTCACTCTTGAACATTATATTTGTTGATAACATAACACCCGGTACATTAGAATAAAAAAAATCTAGTGACTGGGACACATTGCCCCCCTAGATGGAAATCCTAGATCAGACACTGCTATATCTGTGTGATGTAAATCCCAGGTGAGCCACATGTTTTGATATACATCCTTTAATTGACTAGATCGTCGATAACAGACCAGCCTTTACCTGAGTGTCAAAGAAAAGGTTTTTTTCTCAGACTAATTCTCATCTCAAAATAAATGACAACTGAAGCATTCAAACTAATACAATATTGAATCTTTGTGACTTTAGCAAGCCTAGAACAGACACTCGACTTTAATTGATTTTTCAGTCACTAACCAAGTTGTGATGTTCCTTGTTTTTAGAACTCAAGAAGTCACTATATGCCATTTTTTCACAGTTTGGACCTATTTTAGACATTGTTGCCCTCAAGACTCTCAAAATGAGAGGTCAGGCATTTGTAGTGTTTAGAGACCTAGGTAGTGCAACAAATGCACTGCGGTCAATGCAAGGCTTCCCATTTTATGACAAGCCAATGGTAAGTTTGTTCAGAAACAACAAAATCTACAGTAGCTGCATTTATGGTATGTATGAAGTAGATTGTCAAAGGCTTTGTGATATTAAAAAAAAATCACATCCAATCACATACCAGTAATTCAGGGAAATTCACAAACTGAAACTAAAACTCTCAAATTGTCTCCCTTCAAATAGGTTCCCTCCCCCCAAATGCTTTTGGCTAAGCATCCCCGGTTACATGTACACCTATCCTTATCCCTTTCTCTGGGGAGGTATTTGGAGGTATCCTTGTCTGTCATGTCTGTAGTGTGAATTTCAAATCTGTTTTGTCATGTGAAAAAGAGGAAGCTATGTTCATGTTTGCAACTCTCTTTGCTGTCACTGACAGTTTTGATCCAACAGTCTACTTAAAATTTTAAATGAACAATATATAATAATTATAGTAATTTTGTTTTTGTTATCAAAGATTGCCTGCTTACTTATCTCTTAACTTGCTTTCTTCAGTTGGACAAATGAATCTTGCAGCATTGTTTAATTAGATCGTGAAGGTTTTCTCTGTCCTATTCAGAATCTGTTCTGTGTTATTAAGCTTTTTCAATCTTTTATTGCTAGCCAGTGGACATGCCTACCTGGCTGTCAACAGCACTTCACTGCTTTATATTGTTGGAAGTTGTTGTTAGTATGGTAGTAGAAGCTGATCCTTATTGACGACAATAAATCCTTTTTTCATTGTGTTTGAGTGTTTTTCACAATATACTGTGACTTTCAAATCACCTTTTCTTGGTAGTTCCTAGGTAGTGCCTAGTTCATAATCATGAATGAGTCAATTTTTGTTCTCTAAACATTTCAGAGATTTGACAAGGGAGTAAATTGTTAAAATTAATAACGTTTTTTTCAAATTCCCCCAACATGCCGCTTATTATTTAGTGTAAAACTCATTGCAGTGTTTGAACATCAAGTGTTTCTCCCGCATGTAGACTGTTCTGAACAGATTTTCCCATATTTCCAGATATGGATTTTATATGATTTGGTGTTCATTTATAACAACTATTTCACTGTGACTGTGTCTTCTGTATGCCAGAGAATACAGTTTGCCAGAAGCAAATCTGATGCAGTAGCCAAACAGGAAGGAACATATGTACAGCGAGAGAAGAAACCACGTGAAAAGCGAAAGGCCCCTGAACAAGGTTAGTTGCCACAGTGTCTAAAGCTACATATGTCAATAAATTAGGTGTCAATTTAATAAGGGTTATAAACATGAAAATCTGTCACTGAAAACTTAAAGGTTGGCTTTTTCAAAGGAATCAAATAAGCTTTTTGGTGTGCTTTTATTTTGGCTAAAGTTGTAGTCAATTAATACCATGTAGCAGCTTGTACAGGTTTAACAAGAAAGCAATCTTAAAGCATGTTTGACTCATTTGATTAATGAATTTTCTGGTCACTGTACTGGCCCAAAACGTTGTAACAAGTCACACACTCTGCTACACTGTTGGGTGGTTTTCCTTTATATTTTATTTAGAACCTAATTTTTTGTTTTACAAGGCTTCATTTAAATCCCCAAGATCTTGAAATTGTTTCGAAGGAAGTGCAGTGGGGTAGTGGAACAAGAATTTCATTAGAGTTTTCTGTTTCATGTTACATTTACCTATACATACAGAACAAAGGCTGTTTTCTCTGCAGAATCATTGTAAGCTTTATCAGTAAACGATATCATTCCACCCTGACTCGCAGGAATAAAAGTTTGATTTTCCCTTTATATTTTTACAGCCAAACCAGCCAAACGACAGCAGAATGCACAGCCTGTGCCCATGGCAGTTGCACAGCCTGTGGTCGCACCAGTTGCTCAAAATGGTAAGGACTTGTGAACATTATTTTGTTTTTTGAAGACTAGTTTTGCCTAGCCTGTATTGCAGAAGAAATTTAATCCCAGTTAGTAACGCCTGCATAGCTGCGCCACGATCCTCGTTCTACACCCCTAAAGGATTTAATGAATTACCAGAATCACTGAATTACCCTCTTAACCCGATTCACAGATCAACAATGGCTTTTTTTAACAAGCCAATCAAATCCTGGTGCACAAGAGATGGGGGGCTCAGAACAAGGATTTCAGTGCTGTTGTGCAGACAGACTTAACCAGAGGTTTAGTTTGGTCTGTGGTGCAGGCTAAATTTTTCCACGCCTAATACACTCTTCTCACTTATGGTAATATGCCGGTCTAACCTCGTTTACGGGTAAAAATTCTTTTGAAATTCAAATACGAAAACGTCGTCTGATTAGCATTTCAAAGGACGTTTTACTCAAAAACGAGGTTAGACGGGCATATTACCATACGTGAGAAGAGCGTATTGGCTTTTCCCTTGCAACACATTAACATTCCAGATGTACATGTTTTTCTGGTGTCCACAGTTTTCTGAGTTTCACAGTTATGATGGCTTTTAAGCAACAACGTTTTTAACATTCAACCGGAATGGCCTTTTTTGATTTTTTTCTGGTGGTTTCCAAATTTTCAGTTTCTATAACAGTAAAGAAGCTAAGGAATACAAATTTTATATCATCAAGGCATGTTAAGAGGGAAAATACCTCACTTCCGGTTGACGTCCGTCGCTCAAAAACGCCTTTGCTTAAGCTCCCTATTAGCCTATTTCAACTTGCCAGTGTGTACTGAAAATAAAATAAATTGATTCTAACAGTTTGGTTATTTGTTTTTCCACAGTGGTCCCTGCAGCAGTGCAACAGCCAGCAGTAGAGCTACCTAACAACATCCTGTTCCTGACCAGCCTGCCAAATGAGACTACAGAGTTGATGTTGTCTATGTTATTCAACCAGTACCATTTCTGGACTCAGCTAGATTGTTTTATAAACCTAATGAGACATCTTCTTTTAAGAGTCTCACCATCTTTACTGAACCTCTTAATTTGTCTTCCTACACCTGTGTTTCACTTTCCTCGTTTTTGGCAATTATCATGTGCACTCGCGTTCTGTGCTTGCTTAGTTGTCCCTCTGAAAGTTGTTCATTTTAAAGTGACAAGCGACGTTATGCAGTTCTTTATGAATTTTGATAGGTCCTTGCCAGGATGGAGAATAGTTATAAATGACATGCCTTTTGTTGTTGTTTGTCTCTCTCTTTTTTTTTTTTGCACTTATTATTACAGATTTCCTGGATTCAAAGAAGTTCGCTTGGTCCCAGGTCGTTCAGACATCGCTTTCGTGGAGTTCGAGAATGACGTACAGTCAGGGACAGCCAAAGGTGCTCTTCAGGGATTCCGGATTACACCATCAAATGCCATGAAAATCACTTATGCTAAGAAGTGATCTCCCAGTTGTTTCACTTATGTTCTTCTTGAAACAACAGATTTTATCTATATAACGACGTGAATTTTTTTCCTCAAAGATTTCTTCCAAACAACGTCTTACATGTATTACTGTACCTCTTTATCCTTTTAGAACGCGTTTTCGTAACACATTGATAACAGTTAAAGTGTACCGTGCTTTGTCCTCTTCCTTCCAAATGATTGTTTCTTATAAGGGTGCAGGCTGTTTTCGTTTTATTGTTTCTGAAAACAAAAGGTTTTAGTTCTTGAGTTATCCACAGTGTAGTGCTGGTTTTTAACTCGAAATATTTACCTCCAAATGGCAAACAAAGGCAGATTTTGTTTTCTAAAAATAGCTAAATTTTAAGGTGACGCAGTGAGGTATGTACCAGAACAGGATGCTTCTTCGGGCAGATAATTTGGCCCAAAAGAATTTTTAACTTTCAGAAGTTGGTACATGTACCTCTGGCTTCAATACTTCGGTGGAAATTCGGCTAAAAAGATATCCAGTATTAGGAAATTTGAAAACTTTAATAAGCGTCTGTAGCATTGCCGCACCAAGCTGCTGTTGTAATAAGTTGTAACAAATTCATCATGAGACTACAGCATTGCACCAGGCTGTTGCAAGTTCGTAAGAACACCTAGGCCAAATTTTTGTTTCAGAATTTGAGTCCAATTGTTAAACATGCCATCATAACTTTCTAAGGATTATTTCCACCATACTTGCATTGGTAGTATGTAGCTTAAACAATAAAATAAGTAGGCTTGTTCTTTTCCTTATTTTCCTTTCTTTTCCTAATTTTTCCTTAAACAGCATTGCATGAAGCTGTCTTGTAATTTTTTTTACGTCATTACAGTTTATCTGTGACGGCTATTTTTTCCCCTTTTTATGTAGCCTTTTACAAACTTGCCTTGCATGTACTTTGCAGCATTGCACAGCGCTGCGTTTAAAAAGTAAAATTTTAAAATCTTTGTAAAATATTAAGCTGATACACTGTAAGCATTGCACTTTAGCTGAAGTGATAGAACATGATTGCTTGTTCCGGCATTGCACCTGGCTGGGCGTGATCACTGATACTACATCACTGACTGATCATTCATTGTCAATTGTTTCTCATAGGCCTGGTAGAAGCGATTACATTAACGTTATAGAATAAAATGGCTTTTTTTATCTAATGAGGTCTTTGTCGTGTGCAAACTGTAGGTTGCTACTCCTTTCCGCATATATATCAAAAAATGCGGGAGGAGTACGTTGTTCAATAGGTCAACTTTTTACTGCGTCCAGTTAGTGAACAGCCGCCAGCACGGCTGGAAAGAACGCATCCTCGTTCCCAGGGTCCTCTCCTAATCAGCCCCCGTGGCGCGCGAGAAAGAGAGACCTTGGCCGAGTAGGAGAGGACCCTGGAAACGAGTTTGAAAAGAACGCCTTAAAGTCAGTAAAGATGTCAACTCTAAAAGTGAATCGTTGATAACTAATGAAGATATAGCTCTGTAAATTCGTGTTGCAGGCGCCGGTTTATTTGTAGGGAGAGGGGAGAAATTTCGAGGAGGCGCCTCCTAATCGGCTCCTCTTCTCCTCGCGTGTTTCCCTCTTTCCCTCGCGCGCTCCGTTAAAAAAACCACAACCAAAAAAATTAACCGGCGCCTACACCGCTGGCCTCCTTGTTCCTTTTCATACCATAGTGTATTATGAAGAGGTATGTGTTGCCGCAGACTTGCCAAGTCTCGCGCTTTCTCGTGAGTCTCACGATTTCACGACCTATCTTACGAGCTGGCAACTGATTTCTGACGCTTCCTCAAAAGTCTTTAACTATAAAAAATTGCGATAAAACGTTTCTTAAAATCATTTTAAGATTAAAAAAAATTGCTAAAAAGCGACGACGTTTCGACGTTAGCTGAACGTCATTATCAAGTCAAAATAAGTTAGTGATCTCAAAAGTCAGACTCCAAAAAAACTTTGGAGTTGTAGGGCTCGTTTCCTACTAAGATATCAATATAGATAGCCAGCTCGATCCAAAGAAAACGCTTATAGGTCGCGTTTGATTACATTTTTTTTCGCCTACCGCGACTTGCCGCTACCACCAATTGTGCAGACTTACGGTTTCTCTTTTTCAAGATGACCGCCAACAAAACTTGAATCGAAAAATTGATAGGTTCAGAATCTCACATTTTTGGCCTTTTGGGGGTTGACAAGTCTGTGTTGCTGCAAAGTTATCCGGTTTATTTTAAATTACACCACTAGCTCATTTCACAGAGTGGCCCTCTTGTCTGCCATTACTTAGATTTCCAATAAGAAAGTCTCGAAAACAGCCAAGCCAGGAGCCCTGATGGGCCCCTGGTCAAGCGAAATAAGGTGCGCGTGATCCGGTGAAACTGAACGGGCGATGGCTGCTCTCCTCTCGTGTCAGTTTTCACTATCTTTGCACACTACTTGAAATAAGCACTCACGTACAGTTTTTAATTCGTCTTTACTTACGATTCACTTGAACAAAATAACAGCAAAAGAAAATAAGAAAACTATAGAATTAATAAAGGCGAACTGCGAAAACTTGCCATAAAGTACAACAAATGAATACGAAAACAAGCAAAAAAAATCACAGGAAAAATAATTACAAGATCTGTACGGCAACTGCGGATACAACTAGATGACTGATTTACATGGAGGAAAAATAACACTTTTAAACTAACCTAAACTAATAACAATAGACCTAATGAACTTACGAAAATTGGCAGTAACGGTTACGCAACGCAACGCCAAGAATAGAATATTCTAAACAAAAAAAAATACGCATACTTAATAAAACCTGTATTAAGCGGACCTCTATTAAGCGGTCACCCTCTATTAAGCGGTCACTTAACAAAGTCCCGGAAATCATTTCCTTTAATTACTGTAAAACTGAGCCGCATTGAGCGATCACCTTTTCTAAGGTCCCAACGAATAGACCTTGTCAAGGTTTTCGACGCCATCTTGACGAGTAGGCAAACGCGTGAGAAATTACATTGATTGTATGAGAATCTAAAGTCGAATAATTTCCGTAGAACGGCTGTTCTGAAAAAAATACGATTTGTAAACTAAAGCTTCACTCCTAAGGATTCTCCTGAAACAATTTGAGGGCGTTGCAAGCACTAGAAGACCCAGAACCACTTTTTTAAATTTCCTATACATTTGTCTGTTGGAAAGTCCCATGAAAATTACAGAAAAATATATGGAAAATCTAAAGCAAGCCTCTGGAGAAATTCAAGCACGGGTACGCCCCCAAAATTTTTTAGGACAATCCTTTGCTTTGTTGCTTTCGTTTACAATTGATATTTTGTTCAGAACAACCGTTTTATGGAAATAATTCGACATTAGATTCTCATACAAACACTGTAATTTATCATGCGATTGCCTACTCGTCAAGATGGCGTCGAAAACCGTGACAAGGTCTATTATTTTTTCATTGTCTTCACCTCTATTAAACGGTCACTTTGAGAAGACGTACCATACTGGTGCAACAGCTCGCACTGTGTATGGCGTCAAATGGTCTTCAACGTTTTTTGGGGGGAAAGAAGAGGTAGAAACAGGTGGAGATCAATTTGTCGTGGGATAGATATTTCGCTCTTTGACTACCTTCATTTTCTTGAATACCTCTCACGTTTGCGCGGTCAGTAAGCCATTCCCAAAGGGTGACCGCTTAATACAGGTTTGACTGTATACTACCTTGTCGTAATTAAAATCGAGGACCAGGCCCTAGCTACTTATACAACGACTACAGGCGAATCTCTGCTGACGTCATTGTTTACATTTTTGCTCATAAGCATACCAGTCAATTGACCACTCCAGAAAATACCATAACATACCATAATGCTCTTTGTTTGTCACCCCAAATTTTGCAACAGCATTGTTTTCAGTTTCTCTTGGGGCCATTTTAACTCCCAAGAGAAACTGAAGACAATGCTTATGCAAAATTTTGGAGTGACAAACAAAGAGCATTATGGTATGTTACGGTAATTCTGGAGTGGTTAATTCACAGAAGGGGTCAAACCAGCCGGTTGGAAAATCTTGTGCATGGACACCACACCACTATCGTGGTGGGAAAACGACCCGCCATAAAGTAGTTCCAAATCAAATGAACAGACTAAAATGAGCATACAAATTGCATTGTCTCAAATAACAGCCCATATTTTTTAAGCTTCCCAAACGGAATGGTGCGAGCCATTTGATTTTCGAACCTGAATTTCCGGCTTTCCTAGCAAATGTAAAGTAATGTAATGTCGTGGATTTGTGAACAACTTAACAAGACGCGCCCTCTTTAAATATTAATACGTTAACAACTTCTCTTGATAAATCCAACAGATCTATTTCTCAATCTCAACTGATCGTAGGCCTTTCATACCATCGTTGACAGTGTAGACTTTTTAATGCTTCCTTAGTGATCCTGCTTTTTTAATCACTTCCCACGTCGTTTACATTCATAACGCTTTTCTCCAGTGTGGACCCTTTCACGACTCTAGGTATCCTACTTCCTTAAAACACTTCTCACACTATTTACGTTCATAAGACTTTTCCCCAGTATGGACTCTTTCATGCCTTCTTTGGTTTCCCACACGACTAAAACACTTGCCACATCGTTTACATTCCTAAGACTTTTGCCTAGTGTGGACTCTTTCATGCCCTCTTAGGTGTCCTGCTTGTCTAAAACACTTCCTACATTGTTTACATTCAAAAGACTTCTCCCCTGTGTGGACTCTTTCATGTGCCCTAAGGTTTCCTGCTTCACTAAAACACTTGCCACACAGTTTACATTCATAAGGCCTCTCTCCAGTGTGGACTCTTTCATGTCTCCTAAGGCTTTCTGCTCGACTAAAACACTTTCCACACAGTTTACATTCATATGGCTTTTCCCCAGTGTGGATTCTTTCATGTTTCTTTAGTGTTCCTGCGTCACTAAAACAACTTCCACACAGTTTACATTTATAAGGCTTCTCCCCAGTGTGGACCCTTTTGTGACTTGTTAGTGTTCCTGCTTCACTAAAACACTTCCCACACTGTTTACATTCATATGGCTTTTCCCCAGTATGGACCATTTCATGCCTCCTTAGGTTTCCTGCAACACTAAAACACTTCCCACATTGTTTACATTCATGCGACTTCTTCCCAGTGTGGGCTCTTTTATGTGCCCTTAGGTTTCTTGCTTCATTAAAACACTTCCCACATAGTTTACATTCATAAGGCTTCTCCCCAGTGTGGACTCTTTCATGTTTCCTACGGTTTTTCCTACATTCATAGGGCTTTTTCCCAGTATGGACCATTTCATGCCTTCTTAGGTTTCCTGCTAAACTAAAACACTTCCCACATTGCTTACATTCATAAGACTTTTCCCCAGAGTGGACTCTTTCATGTGTCCTAAGGTTTCCTCCTTGACTAAAACACTTCCCACATTGTTTACATTCATAGGACTTCTCCCCAGTGTGGACTCTTTCATGTGTCTTAAGGTTTCCTGCTTGACTAAAACACTTCCCACATTGTTTACATTCATACGACTTCTCCCCAGTGTGGACTCTTTCATGTGTCTTAAGGTTTCCTACTTCACTAAAACACTTCTCACATTGTTTGCATTCATAAGGCTTCTCCCCAGTGTGGACTCTTTCATGTTTCCTTAGGTTTCCTGCTACACTAAAACACTTCCCACACTGTTTACATTCAAACGACTTTTCCCCAGTGTGGACTCCTTCTATCAGCTCTTTTTTGATATAAAATAAAAGCGATAGAAAAAGGCTTAGTTTTGTGCCCGATTATTTGAAATTTAAATTTTATCCAATGTTAGGGGTCCAAGAGGGGGTGTTATAGATAGGAGGTGTTCGTTTTGGAAAAAAAATATGAATAAGTTAATATCTAGGGTAATAGGGTAATATCTAGTCCAGGCAGATAGAGATCCATATCTCAATTTCGATGTCAGAAATGCCCATTCAAGGTCATTTGCGTTGTCTATCACTACTTTGAACCTGGCATTGAACAAAAAACAATGTGCAAACCCTAATGATTTTGCTCCTTTTTGCTAATTCCTAATATTTTTGTGTAACTGCGATGGGGGCATCTATCAGATAGGGGACATTAATTAGAGATGGGCACCTGATAAACAGTGGTGAGAGCACTCGCCTCCCACCAATGTGGTCCGGGTAGAAATCCCTGCATCGATTCCATACATGGGTTCAGTTTGTTGTTGGGTCTCAGGGGCGTAGCGTCCTTTACGCAAGTACCCACGTGCATACTTGAGAAATTGGTAGTTTTAATAAAAAAAGCCATTTGTAGTGTCGTGACTTGACTTTGTATGGTGCAGATTTGTTCCTCTGCCTCTCGCTGTTCTTCAGCATCGTTTTAACACATGATAAACAACAGTTTGAGTAGTGAAATGAGATTTATAAATTCAAAATATTCTTGAAATGTTTGCCTTCAGGCAATCTCCCATACATAGCGTATTCATGAAAATAGAAAAAGAATCGACCCTGACTGATTGCCGTTCCTTTTAAGATTTATGTGGAAAGTTTTCCCATTCAAAACCTTTTCATTTTTTTTTTAGTTTTCTCTTGCTCCATCAATTTCGAAATCGTCTACCAAAGACTTCTCATTAAATGTCACTCAACTGGAAAATCATGGACCAAACCATCCCGACGATAGTTCACGTGAACTGAAGCTAACCATTAGGTGCACATTTTTTATGTGGCACGGTATCAACAAGAATTTGCAGGAAACTTACTCCTACAGAACAGATGTAGTATTTTTTCACAAAAATTATGACAAACTTTAGAGATATAGAGATATGTGTTCCTGTTCTACCTCAAAGAAGAACGTTATAAAAGCTTTTCTTGGTATCACATTCTATTGTAAACAATTGAGGCTGTAAACTGCCAATCATGTGATATTAAAGAAAAGCAAAAACGTTATTTTGTACGAAGTTGTTAAGATTATATGGACCCTTGTGCGTACTTGTGAAAATGGTCATGCTACGCCCCTAGGTCTCTCCTTTGCTCAAGAAGTTTTTCTCTGGGTACTTCGGTATTCCCCCCTCCTCAAAAACCAATATTTCCAAATTCCAATTTGTCCAAGTATCAGGTAAACGAAGTACCACTATTAAGGAGATATGCTACCTCCAAATAATTATTATTTAGTTATTTTAAAATTAACATCTGAGAAAGGGCATTTATTAAGCAAGAGGTGTTTAACCTGAGAGAGAGTGTCTATCAGACTGATTAGATTATTTTAAAAAAATAATGGTACTTGGAAATTAGGGCAAAATCGTTAAATTTTATTCAGTTTCATGCTTGGTTAATAGGAGTTTTTGCACATTGCATCTTGTTTAAGTTCCTGATTGAGTTCAAAGTAACTTGACTAGCTTGACTAGAGCAATCGATAAATAGTGGTAATAGGGCTGAGTGATTACCAAAATCTGGCGACCGTGTAGCGGGAGTCTGATTTTTTTTAATCACAAGTGTGTTTACCGACAGAATTGGATGAATTGAATGTCTGTTGCCAATTAATCATAACTATAAAAAAATTTTTATGTTTTAACTCTCTTGAAAATAAAAACACAAGTAATTCCAAGAGTTTTCTTGCATACAGTGAAAAAAAAGCCATTTACGTGCGCGCGTGATGGCATGTACTGGCCAATTACATAGGCATGATGCATACTGTTCTATAATAACACTTTCCTATTAATACTGAAATCAGGACAGTTGATAGCCAATCAGATTTGAGAATTTTGTTATAGATAGTTATTATTAAACCTAATGTAGGAAAACCAATCAATAATCAGTTTTTGGTTGATATGGTTTGTAACGGTCAATCAATAGAAAATGATGGCCACAACTTTTTTTCTCTTAGCGCTACTGATTTTATTGATATTGTCGATTTGAACCCACATTTATTTTCATTCCTTCATAATTGCCTCACGATGTCGCTGAAACATCAGTTTTTACATGCATATGATTTGAAGTTCTAAACCCAATAATGCATTGAAAACTAGGCCTAGTTTGAAAGACTTGCACAGAGCTAGCGACTGGCATTTTCACATGTTTTATGTGCTATTGAGCACTCTTCGCCCTTTCCACCCGCCAAGTTAAGTTCCAAAAGTCAAACACTTTTAAAATTGCACCAAATTAGCTGTTTCCAATACAAACAAGCTGAATCAGTTGTTTATGTTGAGTTTATAACTCAACATAACTGGCTAAAGGCACATTAATAATATACTAATGTTCCAGAAACAATAGCCCATTCTTTGACAATGTTAACCACTGAAACACATGGAAATTTTAGTGCTGATAAAGATCAATAATAAAATTTCCACTGGCCATGACTTTTTTCTCTATTGACTTCTATCGATTTTCTATTTAATCAATCAATTTTATCGATAGTTTTGAGTGTCATCGACTGTCAACTTTATTCATTGCTCTAGTCAGGAAACTAAGGACTCTGACATCAGAGTTCAGCTTTAAAGAAAAACACACAGATCTCCAAACTGCCTGGACATATGAATGGAAGAACATTTTTTAAGGGGCTGTTTACATGGAGGAAGATCCTAAAATTATGTTGGGTCACAGAGAGCCAACACAAATTGTGTGACTGTTTTTACCTGAAAATGCTATGTATTGTCATTCTTGCCACTGGAAACGATGAATTTTGATCTTAGTAATACAGGAATTCCTCACATTATGGGATGATAAAATGAAGCTTTCAATACTCCCATGCATACATTAAAACAATCCTACAATTTATGTGGGCACCCTGTGGTTGCGTTTTATACATGCAGAAATTTTTGGTCCGTGTGTTGCCCAAGTAGAGAAGGTTTGAGAAGGAATTACCGTGCACCTACTATATATAGCCAGGGCTGTCTAGACAAAGTTGACCAATCAGATTACAGGAAAATAACAATACATTCTGAGAAAGTTAGTTGTCAATCACAATCAAAATAAATAACATAGATTGAAACCAACCAACTACAACCTACAAAGATGTGATCTTTTGCACCTGATAAAGAAAGCACCTGTTTCCTGACAGGTCGGTTAGAGTGAATGATGCAAGCAAAAAACATAAACGTTAGTTAAATTTTTGACTGGAGGTCATGATTTTATTGCAAAGTGTGGCAATGGTAGCGAAGAAATCGATGGTAGATGTCAAAATAACAGCCTATATCTAACAAATATGTCTGCTTACATGAAAAGTTTCCAATGGCAAAACATTTTCTGGTGGAACATTTTGCTCTCTTAAAAAACGTTTCCTATCAATATTTAAATTTTGTGCTTCAGTAACTTAAAAGCCCATTGCCAACCTTGATGCATTGCGCACCACAAACACAAATCCTGCGAATTTCGTGTTACACGAAATTACTGATGGTCATGAAAGGCTTTTCCAAAGATTTCGTATTGGGTCAAACGGCTCAGGCTATCCATTCAAAAAAAATTGTCATCTGTTCGAACAGCTTGGATTATATGATCGAAGAAAATTGTCACTTGTTTGAACGGCTTGTTCTATGCATTCAAAACAATATTATTGTCAGCCACACTATTGTTCCAAATCACCTTTACCCGAGCCATTTGCGATGAACTTGTCAAAAACTGTAAGCTTAAACCATTCTTCTAAACGTTGTTTACCATCATCTCATGAATTTTCACAGTACATTTTCTGCTGAATAGCCTTCTTTGCTTTCACAACATTGGATTATCATTACAGACTAAGTTCAGGGGCACCCAACGACAATTTTCAGAAAAATATCTGTTCGGAAGACAATTTGAGATCTAGAATTTTCAGAACATTTGTTGTAAAATTTCTTGCTTGCCTGTTTCTCCTAGGATTTTCGAACATCTAAAAAATGGTATAATAGTCTATTTTTGACGGATTCTTACCCTAAAAAGGTCACCTAGAATTTTCGGGAGCCTTTTTTCTGGCTGAAATTTTCGAAAAGGTAAGTTTTGATCCCTATAATTTTCGGATCACTAGACTTTCAGCTAGGAAATCCGAACAGATGAAAAATTTTTAGGGGATAAAAATATGCCTATATCTACCGTTTAAATACCAAAATACATTTAACAATGCTATTTTTAAGTGGTTTTGAACTATATTCTCGTTGGGTGCCCCTGTAAGTTATAACATTCAACAAATTTCCCAAACAATTTGACCTTTTCGCATGAAAATATCAAACGCTTTTGGTAGCTGTGGGAATACACTCTCACTGTCAACAAACTTTGCCTCTTCAAAATTCCATCATCTTCCTTTACCATTTCCCAGAAAACAGTAATGTTAATAGCTATTGCCACGCCACAGATCTGAAAAATAACAACGGTTCCTTGCGGTTCCTCTCAGGGCTGTACATGTTTCTTTCAGGTAAACCTGAAATGTCAATGAACTTGTCCACTTCCATGAGAAATAATACTCATTTACTGACTTTGCAGGTGAACTGAGCAATCACTTGTCAGATGAGGAAACATATAACTCCGATGTGACCACAGCTGACTAGCCCTGACTATTTTGTCTTTTTGCAAGAAAGCCTGACAAAAGTGTTGACCAATTAGAGTGCGCTATTTACAAAAGCGCCGTTTCAAAGCAAAAACAAACGACTGCATTGCATCAAGGTTGGCAATATGGGCCTTTGATAATTTTTGTAAGAGCTGCTGATTGGCCCACAACCAACTTTCTTGGAATGTTTTGTCATTTTCCTGTAACCACATTGGTTAACTTTGTCTAAGTGGTCCCGGTTACAGTACTTGCAATGTAAAAATGGCAGGCGACAAAAACAAAAATGATTAGAGACATTCTCCTCACTTAACTGGTGTTAATTTAACTATCTAGACTGTGTACAGATGTTTTTCTGAGGAGATTGGGGGCATCTGCACACAGGCTAATAACTACCTTTCAGCTCGTGGAAACACCAAACAAAATGGTTGGCCTTTTTTGCCGTGATTAGCCACTGAATGACCCGCCGCCATGTTTGTCTGGTTTTTCTCTAGTATTACATAATACTCATCACATTAGTTGGGACAGTTGTGATGTTTTCTGCCCTCCCAATGTTGGTTTTTACGAGTTGGCATCACAGAAGCCTGAAATTCAACATTCGGAGGGAAGGAACACAACGTTTTGTTGGAATATGGGTGTTGCAAGGTGTGTCCCAACTCAAGGTGACGAGCATTGCTACGTTGTAGTAGTAGGATTTTCCTAGCGAAGTTAGTTTACATCGTGCTAAGATCTTCTAGTACAAGGATCTTCCTACCACTCAGCTAGGAAGATCCAAGCGCCAGGGACAAGTACAACCTTGCATGTAAACCAAATACAGAAAACATATGGCGCTGGATTATCCACCTATACGATCGATCGATCAAACTCGTGATACCTGCAAGTGATGCAATGGGAATGTCAATTCTTGCATTCATCCTCCTGGGAAAAGACTACCACACTCCGGTAAGCACAAAGTAACGACGAACAATCTATACACAGTCTGATTAGATGTCTTCGTCACGTGCTTCGCACTGAAAAAAACACCTCCAAGAGAACAGCAAGTGGTAACGTTTGCGCATGCGTCAAGCTTGCTGAGAAGTACTTGTTGACGGGAAATCGTAATGGCCGAAAGCCGTTCTGAAGCGCTTTCAAGGGAGATTTTTTTGCATACCCAATCGACAACAGACATGTCTTATACATTGGATACTTTGGCTAAGCCATGTTGAAGTGTCATGTATGGGAGAAGGGCCATTTAGGTGGTTAATTTTCGTCTATTTGGCTCCTCTGATGAAGCAGATAAAGCGTTCACGAGGTCGTTTGTTGTGATATGTTGATTTGTTGACATTGGAGCGGTCACGGATTTCTGGGTTATCGTCCACGATCTGCAGAGCTGCCTAACATTTAGGTAAGATATACCCCTTAATTTACTTTGTGAAATGTGGAGCAGCATCATCGAATGTTATGTGTTAAAATTATAGCAGCCTGAATTCAACGTAATTTATGTGACCCTGGTATTTTTTAGTATTTGACCCTGACCATACAGCGAGATCCAGTTATATATCCCACACAAGCCACTAAACAGGTTAAACTTCTCTTTCGGCCACTCCGTATTTTCACTTTTAATGGTTAAGTCAAAGGGGGGAAGTTCGAGTATTTTGATACTATTTAGCGGCATGAAATCAACAAGCAAATTTCCTACTCTTACAAGTAAGGGCCATAGTCGGATGTTTCCTTCCATTTTCGAAAATTTGCTTTTCTGGTGTCCATTGGTGCTCTATGGTGATTACTTATTCTCAGAGATTAAGAGATCGAGGCGGTGGATTGTGAAATATTATTTGCTAAAACTTCGTTAAAGATGGACAAATTTTTCTTGTCCTTTTCAACCTTGTTTTTAGATTTTTCGTTAACATATTAAAGTATATCCCAACAAAACTTATTTGTAAGAGCATTGTTTCGGAACGCTCTTTCATTCTGGAATGTTTGATTTTGCATCCAAGGAGGGGAACACTGATGAATTTGCGTTTTAA
The DNA here is from genome assembly GCA_942486035.1 of Porites lobata. Lineage (NCBI taxonomy): Eukaryota > Metazoa > Cnidaria > Anthozoa > Scleractinia > Poritidae > Porites > Porites lobata. The sequence continues at coordinate 4,973,325 of CALNXK010000013.1, forward strand.
TAATCATGCACTGTAAGCTCTCAGATTCACTGACAAGAACCCTCACCATTTGGAAGATGATTTTATTCTGACAATTATTCAATGATGATTTGTTTATACATACAAAATTGGCGCCTAAATGAATTGTAATGTTATGCTTAAAATGTTTACATAATGTCTTGAAACATAACTGAAATCAATATAAAATATGAAAATACACATGTGCATTCTTTTCCCTGCCCTACTATAAAAGTGATTTAATAAGTGTGATTTAATGCATTTTCATATGACCATTACAATATTACTTCCACTTTGACACTAGCACAAGTTCAAGTGCAAAACAATTCTTGCCCTTGTTCACCTTTGCACTTGCTGGACTGCCATTCCTGTTTGAAGTACAGACAACACTGGACATGAAATCCCTGTATAATGATTCCTTACATTGGCATCCACATAAGAATTAGCTTCATCACATACAATGTATTTGTATGCTTACAAAAATCATAAATGTTATTGTTCCTTTTCTATCCAAAAGATTTCTTTCCTTCTTGAATATAAATTCGTATCCATGACACTTTAGAAGTCCTGAATATCTAAAGGGGTATCGCTAGTTGTGGGCAACAACTAAATGCCATAGGGGTAACTTTTCACTCTCCGATAGAAATAGATCTTTTGATACTCCGGGTCTCATATATTCAGTGTTTGTGCACATGAATTTAGGAGCACTTGGCTTGCCAATGTCGGTTTGGCTGTGTATACACTGTAGTAGTGTATATAGTCATATATCATAGGCTGCACAAGTTGCAATTTTAATATGTAAAGTTGCCCCTGAAACAAGCTCATTGATGCTCCCACTGATGCAAGATGACAAGTTATGAAAAATTTCATTTGCCTTTTTCCTGTTGCAGGAGCTCCCTATGAGATGCTCAGCACTAAACCTTGTTGATTCAGGTGATAGTCATTGAGGACGACTGCATTGTCACATTTAAACCAGTCGCACTTTTCACTCAAGCCATAGCAGAGCTGGTTCAAAATGGCGACTATCCGTTTTTTTTTTTTTTTTATTTTACCCTATGCTGTCCGCAGAATGTGAAGGGTCTGTCACTCCATCCTGAACTGCATCAAATAGCCTTGGTGCCCCAGAAGACACACAGACAAGCTTTTTAATTTTAATGAGTCATACATTGGCTCACTTGAAGCTACCATAAACTCAGACTTTATAAATATCAGGCTTTAAGACCCTTAAGTTCTCCTCATGTTGAAATTGAATGAAAAGGAAAAGTTAGAGCTAATTTTCTCTCATTTTCAATTTTTAATCTTAGCCCAGATATGGGCTAGTCAAGGGAGCTAGGCCTTATTAGTTATATCTTAAATAATTTACACATGTGCAGTAGAAAATACCAACAACAAAATTTATGAAAAGCAAAAAATGAGTGCAAGCATGGAAGTATCAGAAGCACAAAATTCACTTCAATGTCTCAGAGAGAAAATGCAGTTTTAGATATGACTATGATCTAAGTTACTATTTTAAATATTTTCACTGTTGTGTGCATATTTGCAATTTTCTAGTATGTAGAAGTGTGGGGAGTAAAGGGAAGGATTTTTCATGGTTAGGGTTACCTCAATAAAACACATCTGTAATATGAAACATCTTGTACCACACTCCTGTTTTGGCTCATCTAATTCTTTATTTTAGAAGAATAAGGGGCATCTTGGAGTCAAGAGCCTCCATATTACAAAATTCTGCCTACACCCCTGAATAAGTTATAGCATCGCATAGATTTAATAGATGTCATTTCTTGAGTTTGGGTCTTCAGTTTTATATCATCTAGTCAAAAAAGGAAACATACAATTTCATAGCCCTGGGTGGGATATCTTTGAAATTTTATCAGTCACAGAATTAGGGCACTGCACCTGCTTTGGCCACTGGTGGTTAGGATGGGGTGTCTCTGAAAAGTAATCACTGGCAGAATCACTGCACTAAGGTTGCACATCTCTGAAAAACAGGGCGTTCCTGAACCATAACTGACGCGAAATCGTATTATTGCAAGGGGATTGTCGCAAGAACTGCAGTTATGACTATATAAACAGACTAGCATTTAGAATTTTTTTCACAGCGTTTTATTCAAATCGTAAGCGTCGGACGTTTTGTACTCGGTCACAGCTTACATGAAGAGATTTTTTCCCAGTTATCCAGTGTTTAATAGAGGAGTTTTGCAGCTGTTACACAGAACGATTAACCCCATCGACGTGTCCGCACGCAAGCCAAAACACGAAACAATAATCACTCATGGACCGCAAACCGCGCAAAATTGTGAATGATCTGCGACTTATTAGCCTTGAGACCAATCTCGCATATTACAAAGAACACTTAGTCTTATCTGCACTCCACAAAGATAGAACAGATGACTAAGACGATGGTAATTTTAAAAGAGGCGCCATTTCTCTTTGCTGCATTCGCTGCGATCCAATACCACCACAAACTTCCGTCCAGCGGCTCGCGCATACTCGCAACGTTACCACTTGCTGTTCTCCAAGAGAGACTTGCACTACTTTGGTCGTGTATGCCACGCAATGTGTGACAATAAAAAAGAGCGGGCGGTGATCGTTTTCACTGTCACGCAACAAAAAATTAAATTGGAAACCGTCCAGAAGAAACTTCCAGAGGAAGAAGCCAAGAAAATGAAATGTTGTAAAAGACTAATATATAAACAATTTTTCCAAGTGTCAGGTCTTTATGTCCCATAGTTTCTGAGTTATTTGCCGAAACGTTTCACGCACCTTTGTAGAACTTTGTATGGAGACGCCATATTGGTGCACCGTTTTGGTGCACCAATGTGGCAGCCGGAAATCAACAAAAACATCTTTTTCTATAAACGCTCTTCCTTTTCACTCGAGAACTAGCATACGTACACATAACATATCTTCTAATACTTGAAGTGATAATTATACTGCTGAAAATCAAGAGGAGAGACTTTTTTTCAACGAGACAGCATTCCTATTTTGGTGTCACGCACTGTGAAAACTCGGAAGTTCAAATTGCTGTATTTTCGAAACGAAACATGCTACGGAAACGGAAACTTGTGAAAAGATTTACTTTTTCTTTATCTCCAACCAAGTGTAAATAAGAATTCCTAAAACCTCACTATTTTGACTTTACAATTTGATGACGTCACAGTGAAAACCATCTATCAGGGGCACCCAACGAGAATATAGTTCAAAACCACTTAAACATAGAATTGTTAAACGTATTTTAGTATTTAAACGGTAAATATAGGCATATTTTTATCCCCTAAAAATTTTTCATCTGTTCGGATTTCCTAGCTGAAAGTCAAGTGATCCGAAAATGATACGGATCAAAACTTACCTTTTCGAAAACTTTAGCTAGAAAAAAGGGTAAAAATCCGTTAAAAATGGGCAATTATACCATTTTTTAGATGTCCGAAAATCCTAGGAGAGGCAGGCACGCAAGAAATTTTACAACAAATGTTCCGAAAATTCTAGATCTCAAAGCGTCTTCCGAACAGATATTTTTCCGAAAATTGTCGTTGGGTGCCCCTGATCTATACATCAAAGGATGCTTAAGGCCCAGTTCAAACGTCGAATTTCACATGTGCCGAATTTAATTGCTATTTTAGTCGACTAAAATAGCTAAATAAGGCATTTGATTCAAACGTCGAATTTAACTCTCTTCGCTGTCAATATTCCCAGTAATATAATAATAATTTACTAAAATTCATTCATTAAGTTCGGCACATGTGAAATGCGACGTTTGAATCAAAAGTCGAACCTAAGTCGAATCTTCGACTGTTTCAGTCGCAGATACGGCAAACGTTGCATTTAATTTAAACAGTCGAATTTAATTGATTCAAACGTCGCACTTCACATGCATTTAACTCTCGCATTAAGTTCGGCACATGTGAAATTCGACGTATAGCGGGATACGGGAATTAAGTTTTGTCCTGACTAATAATTTATTGAAGTTATGAATATATGAAAATCATATATGTGAACTGCGGAGTGAATAATTAATTGAAGGATGATCATCAATTAATTCTTCATTTAATTCTGTATCTTATATATAGAGAGAAAACCGTTTACATAAAAACCCATAAAACGGCCATTAATCGGTCAGTGGACTACACAGGATGGAGTCTGAAGAAAACTTCCTGCTTGGAAGGGTTGGAAACTAGCAGCAAAGCAGTCGAATCATCGTGAGACAGACAGATAACATCAATCTACCTAACTCCAAAAATACATCGAAGTAAACATGTACGATGCGCAGGAGAAAAAATAAGCAAAACAGAAAATAAAGTTAAGGTCGCTTACCTTAGCCTGTGAACAGGCCTTTGGTCGAGCGGGGAACTAGGGAGAGGGAAAAGCCCTTCCCTTTCCTTGCTATTTTTTTCCCCAAACAGAGAGAGAGAATGCTTTTTTTTTTCGCCAAACAGATAGCCTGTTCACAGGCTACGGTCGCTAATTGTGATGTTGAGTACCTTGACAATCAAAACTGACAATTGTTAGAAGGTAGGTCTTATATAACGTCTGTTTCAATAATCAAGCAAAAAATCTCGTAAAAAAATGGGACGGGAAAGCGGGATTTGAGAACCCCTATTGTATTTTCAAAAAAGAACCGAAAAAAAGACAAGGTATGGCCGAAAGAGAACGCGGGTCATATCCGACACAGTTATGTGCCATGACAGAACATAGACATGTAAAAAAGGAGAAAAAAGAAAGACACAGGTGTAATAAATCTGCTGTTTAACGGGAATCTTGAGTAATTATAAGTTTCCGCTATTGTAACAACAGAAAGGACTGGTACGAAGCTTTAAAATACGAAAAAAAAAGACAGGAATGTGTTAACGTAACATAACATAAACTTTATTTATACTCGAATTTTAGAGTAGCTAAACAAGCTAATATCTTCGAGATGACGCATGAAAATAATATAGAAATATATATATACATTAAATGCATTATAAGTTATAATAATAAAATAATATGAATAATAATAAGCACATAAAAGAAAAGAAAACATTATTTACAAAAACTTGCACAAACTACTATGCAAAAAAAGACTTGACCCTCCCATAATACCTTTTAAAATAAGGGTAGACCATCCCCAACGGTCCCATTTTTGGGATGACTCTCCCCTCTGAAGCCACATACTCAACGACGATCATACTCAACCTGCATGTACTTATGATCTATATAATGTTGAATAAGAAGAACCTCGCTACCAATCTCCTCTTGAAAATCCAACAGATCTTTTTGTCAATCATGACTGATCACAGGCCCTTCATACCATCGTTTACAGTGTAGACTTTTTGATGCCTCCTTGGTGATCCTGCTTTTTTGAAACACTTCCTACATCGTTTACATTCCTAATGATTTTCTCCAGTGTGGACTCTTTCATGACTCTAGGTGTCCTGTTTCCTTAAAACACTTCTCACACCATTTACATTCATTAGACCTTCCCCAATATGGACTCTTTCATGTTCCTTTGATTTCCTACATGACTAAAACACCGGCCACATCGTTTTCCTAAGACTTTTTCCCACTGTGGACCCTTTCATGCCTTCTTAGGTGTCCTGCTTGACTAAAACACTTCCCACATTGTTTACATTCAAAAGACTTCTCCCCAGTGTGGACTGTTTCATGTGTCCTAAGGTTTCCTGCTTTACTAAAACACTTGCCACACAGTTTACATCCATATGGCTTTTCCCCAGTGTGGACTCTTTCATGACTCTTTAGTGTTCCTGCTTGACTAAAACACTTCCCACATTGTTTACATTCAAAAGACTTCTCACCAGTGTGAAGTCTTTCATGTTTCCTAAGATTTCCTGCTTCACTAAAACACTTGCCACACAGTTTACATTCATATGGCTTTTCCCCAGTATGGACTCTTCCATGACTCTTTAGTGTTCCTGCTTCACTAAAACACTTCCCACATAGTTTACATTTATAAGGCTTTTCCCCAGTGTGGACCATTTCGTGACGTGTTAGGTTTCTCGCATTACTAAAACACTTGTCACATTGTTTACATTCATAAGGCTTTTCCCCAGTGTGGACTCTTTCATGCCTCCTAAGGTTTCCTGCTACACTAAAACACCTCCCACACTGTTTACATTCATACGACTTCTCCCCAGTGTGGACTCTTTCATGTTTCCGAAGGTTTCCCACTTCATTAAAAAACTTCCCACATTGTTTGCATTCATAGGGCTTCTCTCCAGTGTGAACTCTTTCATGTTTCCTAAGGCTTTCTGCTCGACTAAAACACTTGCCACACAGTTTACATTCATATGGCTTTTCTCCAGTGTGGACACTTTCATGTTTCTTTAGTGTTCCTGCTTCACTAAAACACTTTCCACATTGTTTACATTTATAAGGCTTCTCCCCAGTATGGACCCTTTCGTGACTTGTTAGTGTTCCTGCTTCACTAAAACACTTTCCACATTGTTTACATTCATAGGGCTTTTTCCCAGTATGGACCATTTCATGCCTTCTTAGGTTTCCTGCTACACTAAAACACTTCCCACATTGTTTACATTCATAAGACTTTTCCCCAGAGTGGACTCTTTCATGTGTCCTTAGGTTTCCTCCTTGACTAAAACACTTGCCACATTGTTTACATTCATAAGGCTTTTCCCCAGTGTGGACTCTTTCATGTGTCCTAAGGCTTTCTGCTTGACTAAAGAACTTCCCACATCGTTTACATTCAAAGGACTTTTCCCCAGTGAGGACTTCTTTTATCAGATCTAAAAGTGTTCGTAAAAGGCTTAGTTTTGTGCAGCATTATTTGGAATTTAAATTTCATCAAATTTTAAGGGGTCCTAAAGGGTGCGTGTAATAGATAGGAAGTGTTTTAAAAGAAAGAGGCTTTTTTTTTCATTTTTGTAACAGTTTTGCTTTTGGCAAAAATATAAAGAGAGTTATATGTTTGCCAGTATCCGGCCAGTACTAGTTACCGGCCACTTGAAACAAAAACTTAATTTTTGCAGCACCCTTTCTACTTTTCAGTAAACAAAGCATTTCGAATGGAAGCTGAAGATTTTAGTTCTAAAATGCAAGTTTTGGCAGGTTTGCAGCTTGAAAAACAGTAAAAAGAAAGTGCCATTCTGTTCAGGTGTGTAAACTTTTTATGGCTAATATTTACACTGTTTACTGTACAGCAGAACTAGTGGTGTTCAAATAAGGGTTGCTAATACAAGACATTTTCAAAGAAACTGTTTTACATATAAAGTGGAAATACTTAAAGAAGTCAGGTTGTCAGAAAATTCATTAATTCTTCTTGAAATTCAATTTGTTTGGAATAACGGGAGCCAGAAACATTCACTGGGATTGATGTCAGGTGCCCAGTATCCAGCCATTTTTTTTCTTTGCTGTGTAGAATCAATGAATTAGCTGCATTCATTATCCGGGGGAAGATTTATTTCATATCTATAACAATAATTAAAGCTTAGGATATATAATAATTATAATTTGTATAATGTAATTCTACTCAACTCCTCATGGAAATTTTCTTCACTCATTCAGAGGCGAATTGATTTCGTATGGACGGCTTGTTTTCTGTGACTGCATCTTCCATATATAACTGGAAGAGTTGAAGTTGAACTGGGAATTCTCATACAAATCCCCCAGTTGTGACTGCTAGAATCGGGTTGCAACGGTCGGAAAAATTTCTCAAAGGGAGTGAGAGATGAGAAAGGAGGAATTAGTGCTAGAAAACAGCAGCCCAAATTAGCGGCGACTGAGCATGAAGAAATCAACACAGTTCTTTTGAAATGACTCCTCGGTTCAAACCTTTCACATTTTTAAATAGACGGTCTTTGGGATAAATTTGAGAACTCTTGTGACCAAGAAAGGAAAGTTATTGCGACGTTAAACTGACGTGGCTGGATACTGGGCAACATACTGCAGGGTAATATCTAGTCTAGGCTGATAGAGATCCAAATCTCAACTTCGATACCAGAATCCCCATTCAAGGTCATTAATTTTGGTCCTACTTTGAACCTTACATTGAACAAAATACAACGTGCAAACCCTAATGATTTTGCTCCTTTTTGCTACAAACTGTACTTCCTAGACAGGGGGCATTTATTAGAGATGAGCGTCTAACAAACAGTGGCAAGAGCACTCGCCTCCCACCAATGTGGACCAGGTTCAAATCCATTCATGAACACCATATGTGGGTTGAGGTTGTTGTTGGTTCTCTCATTTGCTCAAGAGGTTTTTCTCTGGGTACTCCAGTTTTCCCCTCTCATCAAAAAGCAACATTTCCAAATTCCAATTCAACCAGGTATCAGGTAGGCGAAGAAACACTTAGTGGATGTGCTACCTCCAAATCATTGGTTAGTTCTAAACCCACTAATGCATTGAAAACTGGCTAGTTTGAAAGACTTGTGTAGAGCCCGGGGGAGGGGGGAAGGGGCGGCAATTGGGTATTTTTTGGGTGGGTATGTGCCGCCCGGGACTCCAAATTGGCATCCCGTTCTAAAAAAAAATTTCCCCTAAAATTGTTACCCCGTTCTAGAAATGGGCCAATTTTTTATACCCCGTCCTAGAATTCGCCCTAAAACTGATACCCCGTTCTAGAAATGGGTCAATTTTTTATACTTCATTCTAGAAAGTTTGTAAATTAAAATAGCCCTGTTTTTTTAAAAAAGATATTTCTTTATTTGTTCGACTTATAAATCAAATAAATGCTTCTTCATAATCGGCAACAATTTTAAGCAGAAGATAAAGCCGTGATCCACAATTTTTTATACCCCTTTCTAGAAAACACCTCTGAAATGGATACCCCGTTCTAAATCAAGAGCTTCAAAATCACAACCCCCGTTGGGCGGCACATACCCTTATAGGTAATTATACTTCACTGGTCTGTTTAGCTTGATTGGTCTGTTTAGCTATTGATTGGGGCTCCACCAGACAAGTTAAATAGGTAATGCCACACACTTTTGTGCCAAAATAGCTGTTTCAATTAAAGCAAACTGGTCTGTTTTATGTTAATTGGGGCATTTATATCTTTTTTTAAATAGCTATTGAGCCCTCTTTGCCCTCTCCACCAGACAAGTTAAGTTTTAAATGCCACACACTTTTGTGCCAAAATAGCTGTTTCCAATGAAAGCAAACTGAATCAGTTGTCTATGTTAAGTTTATGCATTTATAACTCTTTTTAATCCTGTCGATTTGAAAATGTTTTGTTAAAATATTGAGTGTAATTTGCAAAATAAACTTGGCGACAAAGTTATCTAAAGCCACATAATTAATAATTTAATAATTCATGTTCCAGAAACAATATCCCATACATTCCTTTGATAATGTTGACCACTGAAACACAATCATGGAAATTTTAGTGTTGATTAAAATCGATAAAGATCAATAATTATCCATTGGCCACGACTTTTCCTCTATCGATTTCTATCAGTTTTTGATTTATTGAGTGTCATCGACTGTTGACTTTATCCATAGCCCTAGTCAGGAAAGCGAGGACTCTGACATCAGAGTTAAGCTTTAAAAAAAGAAACAGATAGATCTCCAAACGGCCTGGACATATAAATGGATGGACATTTTATAAGGGGTTGTTTACACGGAGGGAGGAAGATCCTAGAATCACGTTTGGGTCACAGAAAGCCCACACAAATTGTGTAACTGTTTTTACCTGAAATGCTGTGTATTGTTATTCTTGCAGCTGGAACGATGAATTATATTGATTTTGAAGTGTTTCACAATCGATCAGCTCAGCGCTAGGGGTACGCTCAGGTAAACGTTCAATGTAAAACCAAATCACAACAATTCGTCACTTTCAGCTGCCAGAACGACAAAGCACAACACCGGTACCGACTCGTGATACCTGCAAGTGATGCAATGGGAATGTCAATGCTTGTATTCATCCTCCCGGGACCGAAAGACAATCACTCCGAAAGCAAAACGTTGGCACAAAGCAGCGACGAACAATCTAGGAGAATTATCGAATATTCAATAGTTTTCAGTCTATTAAACAGATAAAAATGCGATGTCCTCGTATTGCTTACAACGCTTTTCTATCAGAGACTTTACTTTCGTCGTGTATGCCACACAATGTGTGACAATGAAAAATAGGGTCCTTATCTTGTAGGCTCTCAGATAGTGTGAAAGACGCGAAAGTAAAAGGACCCGACTATCTCGGAGCCTGGAACAGGCTAATGGCTAACTCGTTGAAGTATTTTAGAACTGAATTGGATTTTTCAGTAACCGGCGTTGCTAAAACAAGGGTAAGGTTGAGGGTGGGGGTGGAGAGTGAAGGTTAGGGTATGTTTAAGGGTAAGGGTGGGCATGAGGGTGGGGGGTGAGGGTAATGGTGAAGGGGAAGAGAACAAGGCTGGTCAATGGCTAGGTATTTGTGTTTCTGCTGCAGTTGAGTATTTCCAACTGACATGACCACGATTTTTTTTTTCACTCTTATGTAGGGGGATGAAAAATACACGGAATAACAGGTCTTTTCCGAGGGCCTGTTTAACAATAACTAACGTTTTGATGCAATCTTACAACCCCACCATTCTGGGGTGAGATTACTTGTATGGTCGCGGTTGTAGACTAGCCTGTTTCGTATCAGAAAGAAAGAGGGCTTTTCTCTTGCCTTGTGTTATCGTCTGATTAGGTATATTGGTCGAAGTGGTTGAGCTTGAAGCTTTACCGATCATTTGCAATTGGCTACTACAGAAAATACCACAACATAACACGACGCTCTTTGTTTGTCCCCCAAAATTTTGCATGAGCGTTTTTTTCAGTTTCTCTTGGGGCCATTTTTACTCCCAAGAGAAACTGAAAACTATGCTAATGCAAATTTTGGGGGTGAAAAACAAAGAGGATTATGGTCTGTTATGGTAATTTCTGTAGTGGTCAATTACAACAGCATCCTGGAATTTGTTGTTACATGAATGTGCCCCCCGGCGAGGCAGGTTAGGCCTGTTTCAAACGTTGTGCTACTACCGTGCTAAGCTGGCTCGACTGTAGCTCGACTGCAGCACGACTAGGGTTCAGATGTCAAATTTAATTCTGTGGAATAGAACGGCTGTTGCCGCAAACGAATCACAAAAATAAATACACGGTTTAGCAAACTTTAAAATGTATTCTAATGTATTTATATTTTATGAATTGAGTTCCGCTAGGCGGTAGCACGACGTTTGAAACCAAGTCGAGCTACTGCCAAGTTGCACGACACTACACGGCAGTAGCACGACTTGGTTTCAAACGTCGCGCTACTGCCATGCTGAAGTCTAATTTAATTTGATCAGTTGAGTTCGGCACGGCAGTAGCACAACGTTTGAAACGGGTCTTATGAGCCCGCAATCCTAATCTCCACGTCGTAATTACACATGCGTCACCTGTATTAGTATAGGAGGTGAATCACAACAGAATTCCCAGCAGAACCCCTGCATGGGTGGGGTCTTGTTAGCCTGCCTGCAGATTTTTCCTATGTCCTTTGCCACATGCAGGCTACATGTAGGGTCTTATCAAAACCCCTAAATAAATCATTAGAACCATGAGAAAATGCTACGCAAGTAGAGTAATGGAAAGCCACAGGACAGGATTTCGTCCATAGATTGAAAAGTTGACATCACTATCAAGTATGACTGCACGGATCAGAGGGGAATTACTAAAGAAATGCAATTCCATCAGGGGGACTTTCTCTGTGCTTTGGTGTTACTCCGGGGTGAAATTATTTGAAACTGAGATATCTAATCACTACAGCTAGCAAACAATATAATATTCAACTTTTTTATTTGTTTTTATCTTGAGGCTGTGAATTATTCCTCCTGAAAGGAAAAAAGAAAACAAATGTCAGTTGTCTAAAAAAGTTTATTAACTGTAAAGTTAATTTTAGAAGAAAAAAGAAAAGAAAACAGAGACATTAAAGGGTTCCACTTGAAGTCCCATGACATGAATTTCTCAAGTAACAGTGTGAATCATTTCCCTTTCATATTGGTCCTGGAAAGATTCCTGGAAAGATTCCTATTTTCACTCATTATTATGGTTGGTTTTAGCCTGCGCGTCAGTTGAAACTAAACTGTTCAAGTCCGTCTGCGAAACAGAACCGAAACCCTTGTTCTGAGCCCCCCACCTGTGTAGCAGGATTTGAGTAAGCGCCATGATTGGCCTATTAAAACTGCCATTATTCAACGATTTGCCAATCAGGTTGAAAGGATATTCGAAATGCATTTCTGGTAATTTGTTGAGTCTGTTAGGGGCCCAGAACAGGGATTTTGGTGCTGCCTCGCAGACATTACCAACGGGGTTAACTTACGTTTTTTACCACTCAGTTCAGTAGACATTAGTGGGGCAGGAACAAGTGACAAACCACTGAGAACGTCAGCATGGGAGGCTAGTTAGAGTGCAGCACTGACTAATAACACAACATACCTCAATTTCTATTTCTCCATCATTGATCTTGTCAATGATATCGTGAGGAGGTTGTCCTTCTACGGTGCAACCCACAGACTGGCATGTACCAAGGATCTCCTTTACAGTTCCCTCCAATTTACGAGCCATTGACCTTGGTCTCATGGTTCTTGCAATCTCTTTGATATTGTCAAGTGTTAGATTGCCACTGTGTTTGACTAAGAAGAACAAAACAATAAAATGCTAGTTAACTGAGGTACTTAAATAAGGGTTTGAACCTACTCATTGTTTTAACTGACCTCAACCTCATACTTTTTTAGCAGTGAAAGTGTAATAATTATTTGCTTAGGCTAGCTTATGGTTCTCCAGCCAATAACCACAAACACAAACAAAGTACGAGTCTAGCTTTAACTAGCTAAGGTTGTTTTGTCTCGATATTATTGACCAACTAGTTGGTTTTTACTAAAACAATTATTATTCCTCTCGCCCTCATGGCCTCCGAGACAATAGCCCATTCAGGCTCGAGGAATAATTGTTAATTATTCCAAGGACTTCATGATATAGAGGTTCATTGTATTTAGGTTCTACTGTATTACAGTGCAACCACACAAACCGAGGCCACCCAGACAAAAAATGAGACAAATCTTAAAATAACAAACGTCAAGATCTAAAAAATGACATTGCACATAATTTTGTACTCAGAGCCAGTTCAAAATACATTATGAACCAGTTTCCGAAAGGATATCATTATAAACAAGCAATCATGACATTTGTATAAATCAAGCTGGAAAATGTTTTGCCAACGATTGGGTTAGCCGGAATCAAAGCCAGCAGTAAAGAAATTTTGAACAATCTGAACTACAAAAAAAGGACAGCCGCTCACCAAAAATCGTTTTCATTACTCAAAGAAATTTTGGGTTTTTCTGTTCCGTAAATCATCTTAGCAGACCTCCTAGGAAACAGATCTTTACTTGAACAACTTCAAAAGGTTATATGGTTTGTGATTGGTGGATTTCGATCCATTTTTGTTTGTTAACTGTGTTTCATTGGGTTCGTTGCTCAGTTTGGGGCAATCATCGACTAAATTGCTTCGAAGATTTTTTCTGACCTTTCTTGCTTTTGTCACTTGGAAGAATAAAGTAATGTCTGCCTCCTTCCCTTGGCAAAAATTCCACTAACCATGGCAATTTCCTTTGCTATTCTTGAGCAGTCTAGAGTCAATCTTAGTTTTGTTTTTGCCGGTTAAGCTGGGCGAGTGTATTGCATTGTAATTTGCATTAACCTCCCCTTTATCTTTGTCATCACTGACACTGTGATTTACTCAGCACTGAGCGCTGTTTGCCGTGAAATGAGCAGCTGTAGCTTTAAGTCCGGATTGGTCAAAATTTCTTTACTCCTGGCTTTGAGTCCAACCAACCCAGACATTGTCAAAACATTTTTCAGCTTGATATAGTTACGCAAATGTTGCGATTCCTTATTTTTTTAATATCCTTTAAAAAATGGTTCGCAACGTGTTTTGAATTGGCTCTGAAATTATACAATTATGCGCAATTTCATTGTTTAGATCTCAACTTGTGATTGGTTAATTTCAAAATTTGTCTCAAAATTTTGTCTCATTGGCCTCAGTTTGTGTGGTCGCACACTGTAAGGAGTTTTTAAGCACTCAGCCTAGCTGCCTACTTAAGGCTATTAGGTTCTAGCCAAGTATTCTTTCTAGTAAAAAAAGACAAAATCAGCTGGTGATTTCAATGATAAAACTACCTTTTTCTAAATTTTCTGAAGATTACCAGTACACACTACCCATTCAAAGAATTAAGACCACTAAGCACTAAATTCAAGTGATCACTCACTATTCTTAACTTTCTTGCGATCTCTTGGGGGTTCCTTGAGAGCTCTGATGATCAATGATGATGCGCTTGGCACAACAGACACCTTAGCCTGTCTGTTCTGGATGGTCAACTGAACAGTGATACGCAATCCCTTCCAGTCCTGTGTTGCCTTGGCGATATCATCACCAACTTTCTTGGGGGACTAAAGCAGTTAAAATGTGCATAAAAATGGCAATAAATTGGATAGCACAAACTGACAGGTTGGTTTGGTTGTACGATGATTCTCTTAGGGTAATCATTTCTCAGAAATTGCCTTTAAACGATAACGTGGGAAGATTTGCAACAAAGATTTTAATGTGGCCACACGTAATTTAGGTGAGGTTAAACATAAGACAATGCTGGCCAGTGGTCTCCACCACTAATTGTATGTGGGGCGGTCTTGGCGTTTAGCAGGGTCTTAGTGATTTTACAGTGCTGTCGCAGGAGTCAATCATTTTGCTTACGTTGCTTTTACGTGCAGTAGTTATAGTTGTTTTTTTGCCCCCAACCCTCCCTCCTCTCTCGATGCTCTTTTTAGTAAGTATCTGCACCTTTTTCCACTGAGGTTCTCAGTATGACGGTGCCTGGTGGGTGCCACTCACAGGGTTGTCATGGTTACCTTCTAGGCTCACTTGTGGCCCCCTTCTGTTTCATGAGGCACCTTCCCCACACCCATCTATTGTTGATGGGTTTAAAGGGCAATAATGACGGAACAAAACACTCTTCAAACAATGTTGCAATGTTGTAGTGGACTGAAAATTATCATTCGGAAAGAACTATGTATTAAGTTAAAGTTCTGGCCCCAGTTGTTGAAAAGATGGATAGCGCTATCCAGCAGATAAATTTCTATCCAGTGAATAGTGCAATTGGTTTCCCTAATACTTATCCAGTGGATAGGGCTATCCAGCTTTTGAACAACTGGGGCCTGGTAGAATTCAGTTTTTGCATGAAAGCAAAAACCTTAACAAGGCCACGGTTTGTGTTTTAGCTATAATTTGCCACAATGATGCAACCAGAACCATGATGTATGTTTTACCACAGTGAGAACAGATTTGACAGGATAAAATGTAAAATATGACATCAAGGGTAGCTATGTTTTCTGAGGTGAAACCAAAGTGATCATGGATAATTTATTCTGCACGTGTACAAAACACAAACCTTGACCATTCTCACACTTCTTCTTTACGCTAACTTTTAACTCAATATATTTTAAAATCAACAACAAAATATTCCTCACCAAACCAAGAGGGCCGATCTTGGGAGCGAGGGCTGATGTAGCACCAACTTCACCGCCAGTGGCTCTCAAGTAAACTAACAGAAACACGAGAAATATGACAAATTTTAAAAAGATGAGCAAACTCCTCAACAAAATTATCCGCTAAATTTCTCAAAGGTTAACCTACCAATTTTAATCTCGTTAGGATCGAACTTAGGAGGCATATTTTTAATGGATTGAGATGTGATTGAGGTCTGATGGCTGTGTGGATGAGTTCTTTACGACCCGACCAAATTCACTTTCAGACTGAATGTTGCACAGCCACCACGAAAAGAGGGAAGAAAGAGACGGAACATCCGGGATATTGGCAGTAGGTCACGCAAAGAGGTCTGGGAATTTATTGACGTGGTCAGCGGTAGTGCCTTTAAGGCGTCTGAAAATTCCAAAACAGCTTGAGAATGCTGTATTTAACACATAGTTCTCTCTGTGTGATATTTTTCACCCACTGAAGCCTATAATTCAGATAATTTTGTTTACATTTGCCACTTGAGATATCACGGAAGGTCGTCAAAGTGTTTCAGAACGAGCAGTGGCTTTATTGGTCCTCAAACAGGCGAAGGTAGGTCTCTAAAGTATTTGGACACTTTATAAAATAAAGTTCTGGTCTACTGAGTATAATTTTATTCAGAAAGGGCGTCTATATCTTCTTTCTAGATTCTTAAAGAAACTGCTGCGATTAGAAGATGATGACTCTGAATCTTGCCTTTGCGCTCGGTAAGTTTGTAGGTATTAAAGTTATGTTGAAGTGGCCCAAGATGCATATCAGTCGACAGCTACACAGTGTTTATCCAAGAAATCTTTGGTGGCTGTTTCAGAACTCGTCTGTCTCTACTTAATTTTGTGTGTTAAATTGTAGAATACTCTGCCCCCCTTATTTCCCTCACAGACAAATAAAACTAAGGCATCAACTAAAAAAGCTTTCAAATTTACTTCGTTCGGTAAAAACGGTATTCTAAGATCGTTTATTTTTTATTTCTTATCTTTCTTGTAAATCTGAAAATACCAAAAGTTTTAGCCCACTGTTGTTTCCAGTTGTGGCAAGAGCCAAGTATTTAAGTATCTACAAGTTTCACTTTGTAGTATTCTTTTAACTGCATCTGTGTATCTGTGTAGAGTTCAGGATTTATGGAATGCACTATAGCAAGTAGTACATCTCAAAGGTCTTTTGAAATGATTACTTCCCAAAAATTAATCTATTAATTATTATTCCTATGTCAATTTAATTCACTTAACAAAATAATTGGTCAATATATGCTAACTTAATGTCCATAGTATGCAAGCTTAATCCTAGTGCAGTACATGGAGGTTCTTTCTGATATTGCACAACATTATTAATATCTTCTTTGCAGGGTTCCTTTTTGCCTGCATTCAGTTAAGCAGGACATCCAATATTACCACAGGTGCTACTGTTGGAATATTTCTTCAAAAAGAGCTTATTGTCTCTGAATTTATTCCAAGTGCTTGTAAGTTTTGTCATCTATTTTAGAATAGTTTAGCTCAGGTGGTTTTTAAAGATTTTTTTATGATGTACCTAATAATTTTAAAGTGAGCTTTACTTTAAATAAAAAATGTATGACTTAGTTCCATATATATCTCCATAAAATTTATGTATTACCTTTAACTCTTTAAGCCACAATATGCACGTACAAATTCTTCAGACTGATCTCCATACATTTTACAAAGATTCGGGAAATAAGATCTGCAAAACGTCGTACTACCACTTAAGGAACATTTCTAAAATTAGGAAGTACCTCACTGAGGAAACTACGGAAATTCTTGTTCATGCGTTTGTTACTTCTAAACTAGACTATTGTAACTCTTTATTGTATGGCCTCCCTAAGCATATGATAGGTAGTTTGCAGTCTGTGCAAAACACGGCTGCTCGTATCGTTACTTTAACCAAGAAATTTGATCATATCACCCCTGTATTGATTCAACTGCATTGGTTACCTGTTCACTTTCGGATTCTTTTTAAAGTTTTATTGTTAGTTTATAAGGCGCTAAATGGTATGGCACCATTATATATCACGGAATTACTTAGTTATCGTACATGTTCACTTACGCTACGCTCTACTGATCAAAAACTTCTGGCAGTTCCGAAGTCAAGACTTAAAACATACGGAGACAGGGCATTTTCCATTGCTGCACCTGAACTCTGGAATGAGCTGCCATTAGATCTTAGAAGTTTAGTTACAATTAATTTATTCAAGAAACACTTAAAGACTGATCTTTTTAAAAAAGCATATAATGTTTAACTTTTCGATAATTTAGAATAGGATTTATTGTGATATTTTTATAAATAAGTCTGCTAATAGGTTTTTAATTTATTCATATTTTATTACCAGTGGGATCTTTTTAATTATTTTAATATTATGAATTGTAAAGCGCTTTGGTCAATTTAGTGGAGTTAGCACTATATAAATTATGTTATGTTATGTTATGTTATGTTATGAAATCTAGTGAAAGATCAAAGTATTTTCCCTTTTGTGTTTATGTCATTAATTCTCACAAAATTTTCTCTTGAAAGTGTACTAAGAAAATTCATGTCATTCTTGGAGCTTAAAGGCATTAATAGATATTATAATGTCGAACTGTACATTTTTAGTGCAGTGATTTTCATAATAAACGTATGTTTCCATTGGGGAGACTAATGTCTGTATTTTTGTATCTCATTCAGCTGGCCAGACAGAGGTAAAATTTATAGCTTCTAGATTAGGATTCCCAGATCTTCCTCCCTGGTTACTACTGGAGCAAGATCAGCCAACTGATAGAGCCTTCATTTACGGCACTCCAGGACCTGAAGTCTCAAGTCAAATAGTTTTGGAGGTACAATGTAAAATAACTGCTTCATAGACCCTTGGTAAAAAGCACAAAAATGACCCTTAAGAGTTAAAACATGTTGAAAGCAGCAAGAATAATAGTATAACAGAACTTGCTCACTGGATAGTAAGCCTTCCAAGCTCTCATTTTAATCACAAAGCTTTGCACGCCATCAAGCAAAGAATTCCTAGTTTAATTATGTGCAGAAAATTAAGCAAAATGACTGGACTAGATTAAAGAAGACTTTAGATATGTTTGAATTACCTAATCTGGGAATGCTTCGCCCAATCACTCCCATAGCTTTATAATCAGATTGGATGCTTGGATGGCTTGCATCCGGTGAGCAGTTGCCTAGTGGTATCCAAGTATTTGACCAAGTTCTGCAAAGGGCGTATAAGCAAATGAGTCTCCAATGCTACAACCAAAACACAACATTTTGTCATTCCACAATTTGGTTGGTGTAATTTCTGGGTTTTTGTCACTCTTTTAGGGTAGGTGATGTAATTGTAACAATGGTTATTTGGTTTTAGGTCACTGCATGGAACAAAAAGGATTACAACACATCAAGAAAAGAGATTTTGATAAGCATAGATAAATCCAAAGGTGTGTGTCATTTAGCATTACATGTGGTCTAGTGCTTTCATTACAACATTGTTGTAGTTGGAGACATATTTAAGATTGAAATTATCTGATCCTCAGTCTTTGTCAGACTTAATTGTTATTTGTTTTAAGGCTATAAAATTGCATCCTTAAAACATTTGATCATGTCTTTGGATTTCCTAATGGAAGTGGCTTCTTACTCAGGGGTGTCATTAAGAGGAGGGGCAGGGGATTTCCCCCGGCTACTTTCAAAGGAAAATAGAAGAAACGTAGCACTGAAAGAAATTCCTACTTCAGGAGTAGCTGTTTTATTCCCCACCTACCTGTTGTATTTACCTGTCAGCTTGAAATCTTAGTTTACTTCACTTGTCTGTTTGCATGTTTTATGTACAACTGTAACAGCTGGCCCTTCTGCATGCTTCCTTGACCTCTGCTTTTTGTCTTGGTTAGTCTTAATTCTTCTATAATCAGTCATTTGGGCCTTGGACTACAGTACATATCCCATAGTGTATGAAATAACAATCACTTCTCAATGTGCCATTTAGGAATTCCACGATACCAAGCAGAGTTCTTGATAAAAAACAGCAGCATTGATGAGTTTTTAGAGGGGAAAGGGACTGCAGACTTTGTTGAAAGAGTGAAAAAAGTCTGGCAGCCCAAAGGTGGAATAAGGGTAACATCAGTGGAATCAAAACTGAACAGGGCTGGAAGAGTACCAATCCCCCCACAGAAGGAAGGGTAAGTGAAGTCTTCTCTTGTTTGTTCATGTATTATATTTTCTAATTTGTCCGCCTGTTTTTATAAAGGGTGGTTCAGGAAACTTGTTTGAGAAGAAAAGGGTGAGGATTACTACATACCCTCTTGCCTGCAATACAGGTTTCACTGAAAACATTTTAAATTTGTGTGCAATTAAAATAATATTATACTGTTTTATTTGTTTTGAAAATTTACAAGCCAGTTGAAATTTTGTTTCCCTTTGTCTTGTATTTTAAAGCTTAATTGTTTTTGTAATTTGAACTCAAATAGATTGAACTTGATAACTATTTCATTTCATTTCTTTTCATTTTATTGGTTAATTCAAATTTACCTTTTTTTTACTGCCCACAAATAGCAAAGGCTAGTCTAGGCGGGCAGTGTCTATTTAAAAAAAAATAAACTCTCCAAATAGACTGTTGTGTTTTTTCTATCTATTAATGACTAGATTTCTTCCCATGCAGAATGCAGGCTATTAAATTATCATTATGATGCACACCATGTAGAATGAAAAAGTAACTTAAGCCCATCGTTATTTGAGTGATATTCTGTCTTGTTGGCAGTGTGTACATAACTGTTGGTGGTGATTCATCCTATGAAGTGTTGAAAAATGATTACCAAGGTTGTGCTGGATTAAGTTCTCAAGCAAACCAACAGTTCTTGCCATATGATATTGACTGGTGCAAGTTTAGACTGGTAAGTCAATGATCTTTCTCTGCTCTCAACATCCTTGTGTGAATCAGCATTGTTGCAGTGAATGCACTCAACAATTAAGTCAGGCTTGTAAACAATATCATTATACAGTTTAGGTCAGAGATAAGTGAAAAACACGGATGCAGTGCAGATGCATTTACCCATTAGATGAAATTTTGGCGACACTTTAATTTGCCAATAAAATGCACCAAAATTAAGTGTCATTAAATTGAAATTGTTGCTAAATTAAAGTGAGTACAATATGAAACTCTGCCATCTGGTTAGTTTCACACACACATGCTATTTGAGGGTCGATTCTGACATGTACAACTGTATCATTGACCTACAACATATACACGTTATAGGTCAAAATTAATTAATATCAGGTTAAAATTTTTTAACCCAGATTAATTCTCAATTTCCTTTATCTCCTAGCCCTAATTATTCATGAATTTTGTAACTTGTAACATACACGTAACAACACACAAGCATTATGTATCAACTCAAGCTTTTCAGGCCTAGAAATGTTTTTTCTTTGTTGTTTACCATCACAAGTTTACTTTGTCAGGCATTGTTGGACAAAACAAAACAATACATTTGAAGAAGTACAAGTCAACAACAAAAACGTTTCGTGGTTTTGAAAGCACACAGTTTAGCCCATTGCATGCTATCATGCTCTATGTAAGAAGTCAGATGTAATTACTAAAAATGATTCCTTTCAATTCAGATATGCATTTTATGAGCATTCTAATTGATATATATACAGCTGTATGTACTAAATAATGTTATTCAACTTGATTGCCCTTTTATGTACATTGCTATATATGCATAATGTCAATATTCAGAGAATGTACATTGTAAAATGCTAACAAAAAATAATATTATATGGCATTATTAAAATACTGTAGTGATAATAAGGGATAATTGAACCATTAGTTTCTTTGCTCCTCCAATTTATTTACATTCTATTTACTTAACAGATGGATATGAGCAAATTGGCTGTGGTTGCTGGTAATGTCACCAAATCAGCACCCAGTGGAGAAGGTTTTGTAGAATCTACATATGTAGCACCAGTGTATGACTCCTCTGCCAGAGATTTTGGCAGTGACTTTCTCCTACTATTGATTCTGCCGCTTCTTGTGGTCTTCGTCATTGCCATCATCCTTGGCATCATCTTCTTCTGCTTCCGCGAAGGAAGGTCAGTGCCTTGGTCTTATTTTGTCAGGGAGCTGTGCTTGTATTTTTTAATTAAGGGGCTCTTTACATGGAGGGGGGAATATCCCTGCACCAGGAAGATCCTGGAGGGCGGATGATCCAAGCACCGCATGTTTTCTGTATTCAGTTTGTATACAAAGGGTCGTCAGGGTTGTCAGAAAGTTTTGAAGTAGACAGCTTAGTTGTCAAAGTAAGCAGCCAGTTCTGAAGGAACTGGCAAGCACCAAAGGTGCAAGCCTCTAGAGGGGTCTGAGGGCATACTTCCCCAGAGAATTTTTATATTTAGACGCTCTGAAATGCTGTTTTCTGTACTCTCCAGGCAATTTTCTCTCCAAAATTACTGAAAATCTAAAGTGAATTATAAGGTTAATTACCAAGTGTGGCATTAAATTTAACTGCAAGTGACACATAAATACTTGCTATAGTTTTCAGGAGATGTTTCTTTTCCAGTCCAGTGATATTTTATTTAAAAAACACCATCCGTAAAGAAATGCTAAGCAGAGTAGCCGGCTGAAACTAACCAAGTAGGCAGCAATTTTTGCCAGCGGCGGGTTAGTTTTGACAACCCTGGGTTGTGCCTAGCGCTGGATCTTCCAAGCACCAGGATCTTCCCAGATGAGAAGTACATGTAGGAAGAGCCTAGTACCATGTAAACTGCTTTCACCAGGAAGATCCTTGTACTAGAGATTAACAAGACAAAAAAAAAGGTGGCAGGTTGTTCAGTGGCTAACCATGGCATAAATGCTGTCAATTTCGTTTGGCCCCACCAGTTGTAAAGAACTGCCATTTCTTACTGAAAAATGTAGTTATTAACAGTAGCGAAGAAAGCAGAGGGGCCCAAATTGCATGTTTGTTATTGTCACCCATCATCTTACATGTAATTTCCTTCTCTGCTTGTTAATCACACGATACAGGCTAAAATTTCTGCATGTAAACCCAACAAAAAGTTGTTTTGCTTTCTAGGGTCTTCCTCCCTCCCTGTAACCAGCCCCAAAATTTTAAGATTCACCCCTGGTCACCCCTTCTCTTCTACAACCAAATATCTACAGTTTAAGCTCTCCAAGTGACCACTCTTGTAAGGGACCAGCTCTAGTTATGACCACCTTTGTAAACCCCAGTTTGAACTGTGATTTTAGCCTTGTAATAGAAAGCTCTCATAATCAACTGCTTCGGTAAGCGATTGCAACCACTTTTGGGATTACTCAACTCGACTTTTCCTTTGTGTTCAAGCTCTCGTAAGTGGCCACTTGAAGTCTTTGTCACATAGATTAACACTATGATGAAACTGCAATTTTTACCAATGGTCTAAAAATTGGACATAAAGTCCACTCTAAAGACACTCATTAAACATTAATTTCTTTTATTTTTTCGTCATGAATTTATTATTAAAGAGTTTCAAAAGCTCTTGCAAGCAATCACCCTATACTGTTTTACCATGGGGAAGCTTACAAGAGCTCATTCTCGTAGGCAACCAGCTCTAGTTACGACCACTTTTTCAAATTTCCAAGGTGGTTGCTTACAAGAGCTTCAACAGCACAGCCACCCTTGGGGATGGGACAAGTGGCCTCTTAACCCTTTAAGCCCAAAAATTCACATAGCAATTCTCCAAACTGATCTCTATACATTTCCTTAAAGAGGTAGTTGAGAGAATTTGATAAAAGATCAAAGCATTTTCTCTTAAGCGATCATCTCATTAATTCTCATAACGTTATATCTTGACAAGGTATGGATATTGTTAGGAGAAAATTGATCTTGGTCACCGTTGGTGCTTAAAGGGTTAATAGTATTTTAGGTGGTTGCTTTTGAAACAGGTTCTGTTTCAAGCGATTTACTGACAATAGTTTTCCATGTATGCTTAAATTGAATTTCTAGTTTTGTACTACAATTTGTACTTAGGGTTACATTAACAGGTGTTTATAAATTGTACTTGGTTTGCTTTATATATGGGAATGTCCTTTGAAAACAGTTGAGTTTGTGCCAAGGTACAAGAAAGAACAGTTCATTGTAGCTTTGGAACCCTTCAGGAGATATTTTAAAATTGGTGTAATCCATAAGGGTTGTTCCTCATTGGTAATTGTTGATTAAATTACACATTGTAGCCTTTTTATTTCACATTCTATTCTTTAGATTTTTATTTTTTCTTGATGTTCACTACGTATTTTTTTTTTTTTAATTTTTTTCAGGCCAAAGAGGGATGCTGAGACTTCACGGTTTGTCCCTCATTATTCTTCTCTTTTTTTAACATTTACATGTAGAACTAAGGTTTCCAGACGGTCAAGTTAAGAACAAATTAAACAAAAATCAGTTTACAATTTATTGCTTCATATGGTTTCTTTCTATCTAAAGCATTTATCTCAAATTCATCTCATATTTTGTGTTCAGTAAATTAAATGGTTATATTGTGGTAAAAAAAACTGTCTCAATAGTAATATATTTATCCGGGATAAAGTGGATAAAGAAACAAATTTTTCAAATTGAACATACACGTGTAACTTGTTTAAAGACTCACCTGTCAGAATGCAAACCAGTTGGCTAATACAAATGTGACCCAGGGGTTGAAATCAGCACCCCAAAAAACAACATTTCTCCTTCTCGAGGTCAGGGAAAGTGAGGATTTAAGTCTCAGAGACTACATGAGATCTTGAACACCAACCACTCAGCAATGATGCCTGAATAAACAACATTTGAGTGTTCAACTTAATATGAGCAGATTTGATATATTAGTTGACCATTGATTTTTGTTTTAACGTTTTTACTAGTTCCCAGTTGTCTCATCATGATTCAATATTACGGGCAACATTCCGATTGCGTCAGCTGTCCCATCAGAATGGTGATGATTCTCACAATGGTTCAGCTGGTCATGACCCTGGCCAGCCAAGAGAGTCCTCAACTCCTTATAAGCAGTAAGGATTTTTTATTTACATGTAGTTTATTTGCTAATATCTGCTACTCACCTAGACTGTTTGCTGTCCCCTATGTTTTGAAGGTCATGAAGATCAAGCACTTTTCAACTTGTTGCCCTGTTGGAGATGTTACTTAAATGGGAATAGGAAATGGAAAACAGGGAATGGGGAACAGGGAATGGGGAGCAAGGAATGGGGAACAGGGAACAGGGAACAGGGAACGGGGTTTGGGGAACAGGGAATGGGGAACAGGAAACGAGGAACAGGGAACCGGGAATGGGGAATGGGGAATGGGGAATGGGGAGTGATGAACAGGGGACAAGCATAAGGTATCAGGAAAATGAAAAATGAGAGGGTGTGTTACATATATCTCTTTTATCTGCATAATAAAATATTCTTTACATCATACTCAGCCTTCTTTCAAAAGCATTATTATTGGTTGATGCTTGGTTATTAACAGATTTCCTCCACCAAGCCAACATGATGACGAACCAGATGCCCCATTAGGAGCTCCCCCTCCATACCGCCTGCCACCACAACCTGCTGTAAACATATCATCACCAGACAGAAACAATCAGTATTATCCAGGATCTGCTCAAGGTGACTGATGGCTTGGTTACTCAGTTGTGAGTAGGATTCTTTGATTTGTTAAGCGGCTGACTCAGCAGAGTGGAAAACAGGCTGGATAGCACTGGAGAATGCCACCAAAATGTTTGAAAGGCCCAAATAGCTATTGTTTTCAGTCTGTCTAGAAGGCAAGGTGAACGCAGCTGGGGGGAAATCTCATGTTATAACCCTTTGATCCCTAATATCCACATACAAATTCTCCAGACTGAACCCCATACATTTCCTTAGAATTGTTAAGAGAATGTAATAAAAAAATCAAAGCATTTTTTCCTTTGGTGTTTATTTATTTTCATAACCATTTCGCTTGACTGTGTAATGATGTTGTTGGGAGAAAATTAATGTTCACCACTATTGGCACTTAATAGGATAATTAAAAGTCTGACATGATTAACTCGATATCCATGAAAAGAGGAACAGTGCCCCATTGATGAGTAATTATTTTATTAATGAAGTAAATTTTTACTTTTTACTAAATTTTCGCGAGTTTCAAACATAGAATAACAAGAGTTAGATTCACATTCCACAGCATCCATTTCAAACATAATCTCGCGTTCATGCGCAAGTCCATGAAATATGTCACGTGGAACAACAAGGCTAATAGTCAACACACTAGTTATAATAGACATTCTCATGCGCCACCTGTTTTCCACTTCTGTCTCTGAGTATCTAACATAATCACCCCCATACGAGCTACATGTAACTACTAAACCAGTGCGCTTTATTTCTTTTCATTATCTTGTATCAGCGTGCAACCTACTCACTTTGGCAGTCACTCATTTGAACACTTTTTGCCATTCACATCAGTACACAAATTACTAACACTCAGTCAGGACATCGTGAGCAAACTGATCCATTCAATTTCCATCATTTGTAAAAGTTTCTATTTTCCTTTTTCGATACCAGTAAAAATCAAATCAACTTACTGCCAAACGCTATTAAAAGAGTGTACGGTGTGACCGTTCTCGTAGTTTTCAGTTCAATGGAAAATTTCATCTCTGGATCGGTAAAAATGAAGAATCTGGGTCGACCGAATAAGTTATAAAATCGCTTAAACGCAAAAGCAGATATGTTCGTCTACACATTAAACGAGAATTTTTTTTCTTGTATCTTTCAGGCAGATCAAGATACGAACGACCGCCTCCATTTATGAGCAGTGGCGATGTACACTGATTTTATCAGAATTTGGTGGGCTTTAGAGATGTGTTATTTTACACCCACATGTTTGACGGGGTGCCTGATATTATAGACGACCTTTTTTTACCGTATTTTTTATATCTGACTGTGATAAACGTGAGGCACAAGTCTCTTGTACCAAAAGTGTAGGTTTGACAAGCGACTCTAGAGAAATCACAAGTGCCGTCTAAGCAAGACGCGGGTAAAGGGGCGTTGTAGGTAATATATCTAATTTTCAGCAATAACGAGACACAGCATTAGATTAACAACGCGTATTTTTTGTATTTTGTGATCTTTTATAAATATATCGTTATAAAAATTTCTCTAAATACCTGTCGTTTGGAGGGGTGACCCTCGTACTCTAACATAGTTGAGGCGCTAAGCTTTTCACGCACTGGTTTTCATATAAATTGATGTAAATTCATGTTTATGTCATGTTTGTTTTCTGCAGGTTTACATGTTAAGATAGTAAAAATAACTTGTCTAAATAGCGAACTTTATGTCTACCAAATTTTGACCTGTGTTACACTCATTAAAAAAAAGTTTGAGATCACCTCGGAGATAGCGGTGGCGTTGGCCTCCGGACGTGACGTCAATCCGTCCAACATGAAATTGGCGGAAGGCTGCTACGAAAGAGCGTGTCAGTTACAAAACAACGGCTAACCAGCTTCGCAGGAACAGAAAAAAAAAATCAGAAGTCAGTCGAGCCACTAGTTTGGTTTTCATAGCGGCTTCCCGCCAATCTCATATTGTACGGAATGACGTCACCCCGGGAGGCCATTCCAAACTAAAGGCTCACAATGCTGTATTTTGACAACCTTTGGAGGACGATTTCGATAGTAACGGGTGGTCTTTCAAAGATCAGGGAACGGTCAGGAACTGAACACGTTGTTGCGTTTTGATTAGCGACTTTAAATTAGTAATTTTCTTTCCCGGGTGCCCTTGTCCTTTCTGCATCGTTTTTACGCAGTAGTTGTAGTCCCTGTTTGTTTCCTTCATCCCAAACCATCTTGATGTCTCCATGTTATGCTATTACCCTTGAATTAGTATTTCTCTTTTACTGAACTAGCATTCTAAGGACCTTCAAGATAATGTTGTACTTTGCTAAGGGCTTTAAAGGTCGTGACAGATGCCATTTAAGTCTTTCACCTTTAGGTCACATTTTGGCAACATTATTTGTCACTCCAACTTTTAAATCCGTGAACGAAGTCCTGAATACTTTGTTGTTATCTTTCAAATGAAAACTTGCATAGTACTAATTGTTTCCTGGGATTTTACTGAAAGAATTTTTGTGTTAAGTCACTACCAGGAGTGAAAGGCTTAAAATAATGGGTCTTCACTGACGCCAGGGTGTATGTTTTAAAAAGTACCTCTTTTATAAGATAAAGTATATAGGGAATTGAACCGAAGGTATACAGTGTAGTCAGTGTAACCGAGCGCAAAAGATAATAAAGTCAATATTTTGTAGTTTTATTGGATTCAAGGCTTTTTTTGTCGTTAAGTGTCAAACAGTGCCAACAATAGCCTTATTAGCAACGTTTTACAGCAGAATTGTTTAACGCAGTTAATGGAGCGTCACGCCGTTTAGTCAGTAATATATAACGCAACTTTGTGGTATTATGTGCTCTGTTCTCATTAGTATGGCATTTTATATTGGCTTATATTCGGTCACCAGTCTATCCATAAAGGATGTGCAAAATTTGGAAGATTCACTTTTGAGGTGTATTACTACATTCTAAGGACTAGTTCGTCGTTTTAGTAATTCCCACCCTTCCCTTCCTTTGGAAGTTTTAGTGTTTTGCTGTTGTTATCAATAATATTACGCCGTTGTTACCGTTAAGATAATTTTACTTGAGCGATATATATATATATTCCTGTACGCGTTCCATTAAGGGTGCTGGCCGAAGGTTTCAGCTCGTAGTACCGTGGAGAGTTAGGTCGTAAGATTGATTTTGATCGATATTTCAGGGTGAAGAAGAAAGAGACGCTAAAACGAGTTACAAGTACTTTTTAATTTTACAACGTAACACCACACGCAGTAATTCAACTTTTCGCAAACCCCACGTGTTCGCAAGAATGTTCGGGGCACTAAACTACCCCCTGCTGCTCTGTGAGATAGTAAAAGAGGGGTGCTGGTCGCCGATTGGTATGGTTTTCTTGGGTTGCGGAGGGCGGAACTGCAGTTGAATCTTACGCAAAAAAATTCTTCCTACCAGGGCCCTCTTAAGACCGGACTGTTTGAGAAAGGAAGGTGGTACTTGCAGGCGGAAGTCTGGGAGACCTAGAGGAGACACTGATAAGGACATCAGGATCTCGAGCCGGTTCGCGGGCTTTTAGGGACCGGTCATTATTTATCGCGTGGTGGGGGGGGGGGGGGGGGAGAGGGCAGGGGATTTGGGGCTAAACAAGGTAAATTTGGCTTTTCCCCTCTTTGAATCTTACTTCACTGAAGTGATCCTCCCTTATAACTTTTGATGACTTTCGTGATCCCCCATGACTTAATTTCCAAGCAAATTTGAGTGGTCCCCCCTCTGAATCCTTCCAAAGTTTTCAGTGATACCCCCTTTGGGGTTCTCAGTTACGACTGATCCCCCCTTTTTTTTCTCCTAAAAATCGTGTGATCCCGCTTATAATCCTCCGCCCCCTCAGGCGATAAATAATGATCGGTCCCTTAATTGTTAACTGTGACTTCGAGGGTTTACCACTGACGTCCACGGTAAAATGTTTGTCCAAGGGGAGGATCACCCGGGAGGTACCATCATGGATCATGGACGCGTCAACGGAGTTCTGTGACTATCGTGCCGCTGCACCTAAACGTGGGTAGCAGTATGGAGTTCAGGGAGAGGCAGGCATCATGGCTGCCATGCTGGTGTTGCATTGAACAACACAGTCTTGTGATAAACGAGAAAGCGTCCTCGATGATAGGGGTGGAGGAGAAGTCTCCTGGCGGACAGGGTGTCGTTTCATAAACCAACCCCGCCGATGTGCAGGATAGGCCTTCTTTGAGGGGCTTGTGATCTGTGTTGTTATGGAAGTTCCATGGGAGATAAGTTTCCCTTGTCCCTCAATGAACAACTCAAGTACGGGGCCTATAGCAAAGTTGGATGCTTTCGTGGTTATGCATGTACCTGTGTTGGCGTGAGGGTACACTGACGTCACGGCCTCTAACAATGAACTTTTAGCTTCGTCGAATGCTGGTGGTTCTTGTAAAACTGTCGGCAGTCAGGGCCTGGTGTAGAGGCCATCAATGTAAACACAACTGGGTACGAAGCGTTGCTAGTAGATCATGAGGCCAAACAACTGGTGCAATGCTTTCTTGTCCTGAGGACCGGAAAGGTACGAACTGCCTCAAAACATGTAAGAGGACAGATACCACTGGCACTAATAGTATGGCTTAAAAAGGCCACTTCGGCTTTTCCATGTTTGCACAAAAGCAAAGTCAAGGTCACAACATACGTCATCAATAAGCCGCTGAAAGGTTTGAGGGGCATTTCGTAAACCAAAAGGCGTGCGGCTAAACTCGTAAAGACCAAACGGAGTGACAATGTCCGTCTTTGTGATGTCCTCAGTAAGAGAGAACAGGTGGTAGGCGTGCACTAAGTCAGTCTTAGAAAAAACTGTTTTTACCAGCCAAATTGAAGGCAAAATCCTGGGCTTCACAATTGAGGGGCAAAAGCAAATGTTGCAAACGCAATTGTCACACAAGAATATTCGGGGCAAGATGCTGGTCGGAAGCAAAGTGCCGTGGAGAGTTTCGCCTTAACGTATGACTTTTGCGATGACGCGGAACTACCGCCGGGGAGATAAATAAGGCTTTCAGGTCATACCTCTCGATGATGTGTTTTATTATACTTTGTAATCTTTAATTTAGCCAAAGTAACAGCGACTTTGCCACGCATTCACATAGAAAACCACATCGTGGTCTGAAGAAGCTTGCAACTTAAGGAAATATGGGAGTGCACCTACACAATTTCTTGATGGGGATAAGTGCATGAAAAGAGAGACCTACATACTTTGTAAAATGCTAACTTTTTGGCATCGCTTTGCACAAAGCATGAGTGGTATGTCAGACTGGAGTTTGTAGAGGTAGTATATTTTTTAAACATTTAAAAGGGACATTTATATTCGTTAAATCTTCTGTGTTTTTAGCTTTCAACGTTCTTATAACAGAATTAACCAACGTCTCTCTAATCTGCAAACTTTTTCGCCGATTTGAAGAGGAACGATCTACTTCCATCCGGGTAATCCCCTGGGTTATCCCCGAACTACCTTTTTTGGCCTGCAGAATCTTTTCATCAAGTGTGTTTGCGGAGTAGCACTTGACACTGAATAACACTTGTCAAAACAATGTCATTTTTAAATAAGCGCGATTTTAAGATCGGGGTGAGCTATATGCATTCGCTCTTTTCAAAGGAAAGCCATTTTTAGAATGGTAACTACATGTTGTTACTTTTTACGGCGACCTCTTTGAGAAATTTAGGAAATATTTGCCAGAAGCGGCGTTTTAAGAAAAGGATCGCCCTTTATCTGGTTCAAATATAAGAAATTCCGTGGGCACTGCCCCACACGACAATAATCATGGAGCTCTTGAAGAGCACTTCAAGTGTTTTTGTTATTTCGTGTTTATAGCTCGATGCCTCTAGTCTCGACTTTTAAAAGACCCGTTCATAGTGTTGTAAAGGTTTTGACAGGTCGCAGCTACGACGTTCTTTAGAGGAGGCCATCTTACAAAAAACGAGGAGGAAAGAACGTAGTTACATTCTTCTCAACTTTTGTCGTAGATCATTTATGGCTCGTTGTTGTTCCGCTTGTCTTTCTTTAGCCTGATCTATCTGAGCTTGAAGATCTCTTTGCTGTCGCAGGTGTCGTCGTTTCTCAGCTGCAGACCGCTCTCTCGCGGCAGCAATCGCTGCCTCTGCTTCCTCTCTTTGTAATCGCATTTTCTCTTCCATAAGTTCTTTCAGCCTTCTCTCTTCTTCCACATGTTTTTCTTCCAAATCAGCCATCTAAAAAAATGACATTTTACTAACTATACCTCCTTGAGAACCAGATACGTGCCTCAATCGTTCAAAGGCCGGGGTTGTGGCATTTACAGTTAACGAGGGGTTCGTATTTTGACTTTTCTATGACAAGGTAATGGGCTACCAAACCAAGTATCACTTTCAGAACCCAGATCTGAAAACGGGTATGAATTGTAGAGGGTAAGTCTGAAAATGGGTTTGGACAATGACATTTTATGGTCTGAGTCAGGGTCAGGATTGAGGAACCGGGCGACATACCCCGACCAAGAATTCCTAAGAGTAAGGTGGTCAAGAGGGTAGATACCAATAGGATCCCGCCAATATTTCAGGGTCATGTAGTGTTCATATTCATTTTATTTATATGAATTATTTAACGCGCAAACCCTATCTGTCCGGCATGATGAGCAACAACAGACGGAAGCATTATGAAGGGGCCAGAGGAAGATTGCTAGTACTTACCATGCGGTCCATATCTTCTTTGCTAGCTTGTAAGCGAGCGTTGTCATTCTAACAAGAAATTTGAACACGTATTCAGGATACTTGTTAGTTAAGTGCTCTGAAGTAAATTATGTGATTTTTATTCTTATTTACAACAAGAAATTGATTTTACAGCCTAGAGCAACAAATTGGCGTTTAGGACAACTCAAACACCAGTAGGCATAAAGTTGAATTAATCTTTTGTCTCTTCTGAAATTGCATTTGTTTGTCTTATTTTGTAAATTCGCAATGCTACATGTAAATCACCAAGTCAAACTTCTAAAGAAAGCATAAAACGGGAAGCGGAAAGTTTCTTTCTCTATATTTACTAAGAGAAAATTCTAAGAAGAATACGTCAAGAGTGTTGAACTCTGAGCTTCAGCACAAGGCAAAGTTTGCAGAGAAAAAATTGTGTAGGGCGCACCGAATTAACCTAGGAAATTCATTATTATTATTATTATTATTATTATTATTATTATTATTATCATCATCATTATTAAATTCGTTTACGTCAATGACGTCATAGCCTTTTGTCTTTATCTCATGAATAAAATGCGGAGAAATCTCATAAAAGTAATATTCGGTTGATTGATGTTGTCGAAGGAATTAGATGGCGCTAACTCGCCTGTAATTGAAATCACTGAGCCACTTTCATTGTTAAACAACTTTTTCCAGTTCCGGTTCACTGATCCTTGGCGCGCAAATTGTACGCGCGCATTGTGAGCGCACAAAATTTCTTCGTTTCTCCCGCACCAGAGGTCACTTTTCGCGCTCTTGCGTGTATCGCCTTCTTTGTACATTCTCTGAAAAAAGAAATACCGAACACCGATAATGACACTTACTCTGATCCTCTCCGCTTCCTCGGCCTCCGCTTCTTTTATTGCCCTCTCTGTAGCAATCTCTTCATAATATTCCCTTCTCTGATTTAGTTGATTAAGATGTTCCTTCATCTCCTCGCTGTGTTGCTGAGGGTAGAAAAGGAAGACGTCTGAGAAGGGATTTTAATTCAGACGTACATTGGAAAAATGGCAGTCGTGACGCAATTTTAAAAAAGTCATTGTTTATAGTCTGTGGTCTATATCAGTGTCTATTCATAATTTTATTGTTTTGATTCTAGCATCCTAACAAGGATGAAACAGTAATCCATGGCGGCCTGCCAGTTCTGGGGTGGTGAAAGCCAGTTGTTTTGAAGGTGTAACGCTTGAATTCACCAATGCAAGTCAAATGGACTTTGCACTCTTTTGTTTTCACTGTTTACTTCTTCTCCGCCTATTTTAAAGGTAATAGTTAAGGACATGATCCTTTCGTTTAAATCCTGGTGGGGCAAGGTTGCTGGGATGGCCCTACACTTTCGTTAACAATTATAACATTCAGTGTCCGCAGAAATCGGTAACTCTTGAGTGGGAACCACGACACAGTTCTCAGCAAGCGTATGAAGATAGGATCAGGAAGAAGATAGGAACAAATCGGTGTGTCCAAAATTAGTAAACAAGAGCAAATTCAGCAAGGGAGCACACACTACAAATTTTGCAATATGGCCAGTACCTTACGTATGCGCACAGCCATATGACCCGGGCAGTGACAACAATGGATCATTTCTGGCGCCTTCACCTAGCGAATTTAAAACAGCAAGGCAGAAACTCGAGTTGGCAATATTTCTATATATCTCTTGGGTGTCCGCAGTTGACATCCGACGTCAAGGTGCATTTTAAGGTTGCCAAACAACACGACTTTAAGTGCGAATGATAGCAAATGCTGTGAGCACTATCATGTTTTATTCGTGAACAAAACGGGCTGACGTCTTTATTCATCGTCTGTCAAACAACGTTTCGATTGGCGAATCGCGACCAATTTATCAGGCTGGAAATCCTCGCCAGGGTAGATTTACCATCGAAACTCCAATGCAGCGAGAACGGCAACTTGAAATCCAGCGCGAGCAACGAAGAAGAAGACGAGCGCGTACTGATCGATCGGCCGTTAAGCCCGAGAGTGAATAAACACGGAAATAATGCGAAGTTGCTTTGAAACTGTACTCGTTTAAGCTAATGTTCCTCAAATCTATCTTTGATGAATTCATGATAAGTAGAGCATCACAAGTATGCTTCAATTAATAATTGTATTAATATTACAATGTGAATTGTCCAGTGGCAGCGTGCCCCAGAGGTCTGGAAGCTGACTTCTCGCGCAGGACTGGAGGTAGTCATGGCGAATCTCGACGTAACTATTTTCGTTTTCTTTGTACATTTTTTATCCGTTTACTTTTCTTTTTTATCATATTTTCAGTTCCCTTTGGCTTGGTTCCCCTTACTCTCGCTGCTGAGCCTTTACAGCTTCGCGCGGTTTTTGCGATAACGTATTTCTAGTCAGTACTAAACCTACCAGGTCATACAAGTAAGCCAAGTTGGAGCACAGAGATTTTGGTCCCGGCGTCTCTTTCCTGAAGTCACTGTCAAGTTTGATATACGCTGATCTCAGACGCGACTCTAACATCATGAAGTCATTGTTATCACGATCTTGGAGATCCTTCAATACAGGCTCTAGCCACAGAGAACGTAGAGTTTTCATCAAATTGTCGCACTCCTCCTCCGTTTTAGAGTTGTTCTGTCGTAAAAATGCACTCTCTGCTTGGTCTGCGTGGTTCTAGACAAAAAAACAGAGAATTAAATCAGCCGTGTATATGTTTCTCCACCAGAAATCTTCACCAAGCGGTTTGCTTGACAGAGAAGCTCCGAGTAGTTTAGTGGTCACCTTACATGTGAGCATTCTTCTAAGAACAGTCGCGTTGTCTCCGGTGTAATTTTACCACTTGTCACTAGCGCTACAGAAGTACCATTTCCACTAACGCTATTTCTGTTAATAATGGTAATAGGATTGAGTGAGGAATCTTATCGATGAAAAGTTAAGATTTCTAGATATTTTCTGCAACAATAATTTATCTTCTGTCCCCTCCGAATCTTAGGGGAAAAAAACGAGTATCACGAGTAAGATTATAGATCTGACTGGAGGGCATCACAAGTATGATTACAGACCGACTTGGACAAACAAGAGTGCTGTCCATTTGCTTAGACATGACGCGCACCCCGGGACGCATACATTGCCCTATTGATGTCGAAATCAGGGCTAAAGCTTAGCTACTGATAGCCAATAAAGTTAGAGAATTTTGTAACAGTTATGATTAACTGGGTTAGCAATAAGTATGTAATAAACAGGTTTGTTCATCTACATGAAAGACTCAAGAAGTGTAAGCATACCGCCAATTCTTCTATGTAAATCCATCTTGCAGTAACATCGATGTCCTCCGTGTAACTTTCGAAGAAGGACAATGCTTCAAGCAAATGATCCTCGTGATGTTGGCGAATTTTTCTGTCGTCACAAGGAAGGCCCGTTCGTTGTATGAATTCCGACATTCCGCTACTGAAAGTTGAAACCAAGAAAACAACGGAAGAGTTTGCTTGTCATTTGCTGGGAGCTTTCTACTGCGTCACGCGTCATTCATCTCCACAACGGCCACCTTGGGAACAGACGAAAGTGGCCGTTGTAGAGAGGTTTAAACAAGAGTCAAAGTATGGACTGTCCACCGGGACAAAAAAAGGTGGCCGTTGTGGAGCGTTGGCCCCATGAGTAGATGTTCGACTGTATTCTTGCAGATACTAACTCAATATCACACCATCAGTGTCATTACATGAGGCTTTACTACCTTCCTCTCACATTGTACAACGGACTGCCTGAATATCAAGTGGCAACGCTTTTCTACGATATATATAGTGCATCACTGATGCCTCTGCAGTTACTAGGGCACAAAAAGGAGGGTGGCTTTAATCAATTTAGTGTCCTAAATATTTTCACTTTGATATTGCAGCTGTATGATTGAATTGTGAAGACGATTCGTGTTGTAAGCCAGCATATCAGGCGCATAAAACAACTATGGGGTGTGAAGCAGGCGATACTCGCGACAAAGACGAACGACTGAACAAGGCGAGTCTGTCCAATTATTATACCGCCTAAAGAAGCAGTGACTATACGTAAACGTTTGAGGTATAATTCACTCACTCGTAAACGGCTTTAGCATTTTCGAGAGTCTCGATACACTTGGTCTTCGTAAACGTATCCCACGCACTTTGGACAACAGGTACTGCTCCAGGGGAGTTCACCGTGCGAACGTACTCTTCGAACAAAGTTGCCAAGGCTACAAACAGCCAAGAGAAGAAACATCATAAGTGTAAGTAAAATAGTTTGCAACATCCCTGTAAAGCAAGCTTTTGATATGTGAGAAAAAGTCCCTTCTTATGATTGGTTTTATTCTGCTAGTATTCGAAGACACCGTCAAGTAACGATTCTTTGAGAGACAAAGGCAACCATGATTTCCCAGATGTGAGCATTCATCACCGTTCTACCCGCGTTAGCCTATCGCCGTTTCTTCGGGATACCAGGCAATCTACCCGTATCTTTGGCTACAAAAAAGGGTAATTTACCGTACACGGAAACAGTGCATCTTAAGGTCTCATGAATGTGGCAAATTTCTACCCGGGCAACTCAGGCTAACCGTGTAGAAAGGACTAAACAAACGGTTAAAGGAAAGCTTAGTAGCTGGGATTATATTATTCATTCAGAAGGCGACATTTTGTGGCCCGTACTGCCTCCTTCTCGGAGGGGCGTAGTAGACGAGTGGTTAACACCACGAACTTCAGATCCGGAGGTCCGGGTCCGGTTTTAGGCCTTGCCGTCACGTTGTTTCCTCACAAGTAACACTGATCCACTTTGTGTCTCTCTCCACCTGGGCGTATCAGAAAGGGTGTGCTGGCGACATGCTGCTGGGGGTAACTCATCCAGAGGGAGTAGTAGCAATGCTCTTAGTCGTCACAACGCTGCATGCTATGGGAACTAGAATAACCTCTGGCCAGATTGGCCGGCCACTTGGCTTGTATCATGGCCCAGACTTTGCCTACCTATGGCTTCGTTCTCAGGCTGTTAAGCGGTGCGTATGGTGTTTTGGGAAGGATGTTTGTTCTTTATTTTCCGCATAGCGGTACCTGGAAAGTATCCAAGGCTACGCCTTTAGATCTGTACCCAAAACCGAAAACCAAGCATGATCTTATCATGTGATTTCAGGCTGCCCCGATGAAATAGCAAGCTTTTGACTAACCTTCGCCAGTGACAAGTCCCGGTCCACCATATCTCTTTTTCGGACCCAACTTCTTCAATAGCATCTGCTTGAAATTCTGAACCCCCTCCTTAAAAGCCGAGTTTATCTCGCCCTGTGCTCTCACATCAGTTAACTTTTTTATGACTTCAGCATCTGCTGATGGTGGGGAAAGGGGAAAAGCATCAAAGTCTGGGAAATACTTGAGGATGTTATCCACCACTTTTCGAGATTTGTCACTTGGACGACCACGGACTTTAAAAACCTGTCGAGGAGATACGCAGTAAATTTTAAGGGAAAAAAATAACACATTGGTTTTTAATATTGTAAACAAGTTTCAGGGTTAACGTAATTGAAAAAAGTAAGTTTGTTAAACTCAGCTCAAATGAAACTGCAACTGGGACCCGGCCTCTAGTCTGCATGTAGAGTAGTTTATTTTCGCAGCATGTCTTGAAATCACAACAGGATTTATAACAACGAAACAAAAGACGGAAAAAAGACATTCAAAAAGTCGGCCATTTGCCGAGAGTACGATAATTGTTATGGTTTATCAATTCCTTTCCACGAATCACAACTGTGCATGTCCTTAACGTTACTAACGACGAAACTGAAATATGAACGTGCGATATCAATATAGTACAGTACATTTTTATGGTTCCTAATGTATTTACCTTTTCAAGGAAATATTCCCTTAGGTTGTCCACACCCTTGGGCAGACTTAACACGACATCTCTCAGCAACCACACAAATGATGGAAACACTTGTCTTGATGACTCATCATCCAATGTTTGCCCTGCGATGACTTGGATGCGCTGACAAATGTTGATTATATGGCTATAGCGTGTCAAGGAGATTTCAAACATTGTTACAATTTAAACCAGTACTTTCCTTTTTCAACAAATTAACACGAACATTCCAGCCATAGTTTGGTTCAGGTTGGTTCTACCAAGCCTAATTATTTGATCATTATATTCTATATTTTATTTTCTTGGTAATTTACCTCTCGAAAGTCTCCAAAATAGACTTCTTTGTCTGATTTATTGATAAATTTGGAGACAAAATACCGAGTTAACGTTCTCTTTACACAACGTTGTCTGGTAAAACATTCATCTGAATGCTGTTTATTTGTTTATTTTCATGTAGTTGTTTTTGTTTTCTTCTTTTCCTTACTTCAAGAGACCGCAAGTGATACAAACGCGAGAATGACCGTTTTCACACTAGAGACGGATAATCCAGTCTTCAAAATCCGTCAAAATTGACGGAAAAACAGATGGATAAAGCCAGGCGGATTCTCCATCCAAAATTAAGACCGTTCCATTTTCACATTAAGACGTATTATCTGTCTGACGCGAATTATCTAACGGATAACCAGTCCGGAAGGATAATCCGTCTCTAGTGTGAATAAGGAACGAGTTATTGTGGGCACTACGATATGCAAATGTGTCACACGGATGTAGACGGCTTTCGTGATTCGTTTGGTCGCACGAAAATCCCCGATATCAAAACGACAATTGTCGTAGATCGATCGTTCCCAAACGTCCCTTTCGATAAAGAAGTGCTGAGCGTGCATTGTGCCTAGAGCTTTAATTTCGTAGTTTGTAGCTTCGATAGGACTACAAGTAGTCTTCATGTGAACTTTGAATGTTTCCAATTAGCACTATGACCAACTTTGAGACAGAAGTTTATGAAATTTTGAAGCTTTTTGACTTGTCCAGGCGATATAGAAACATGATGAAGCGATCAGCAATTGCTCTTCGACTCCCCAAGTAGTCCAAGCTTACGATTCTGCCATGAGCCTCACGATTTTTTAATTTTTCTATTACCTCACTTCAAGACTTTCAATCTCACGGCTTTTGGGAAATATCATTGTGAAATGAAATGTTTCTCTGTTGAATAAAAACAGAAATGTTTACTGTTGCTGAATCTTCTTCTCTTGACGCTATTAGCAAGAGACTTCGCGATAGTTTTGCTTTGTCTACCATCTCGAATACGACGAAATGAGCTTTTACCGTCATAATCCTGCTTACTTTATCATGAGTGAATATCAAATACAAAATTAGACTTGTAACCTAAATTATTCATTGGTAGATTTTGAGGTATTACAAGGATACTCAAGAACTTCCAAATCTGTTCTCGTAGGTACACCAACAGAATTGTAGATCAATACAGAGCTCAGAAGCACGCTCAGTGTAAAAATGGCGTGATCATTGATACCTTCAGCACTCACAGCATCAATCCCCTCAGAATCGAGTAGCACCACTGTGAATTCACGGCCGAAATCATCCCGGTACTTCTCAGGAATAACCCACATCCAAATGCCCATGGTCTCGGGATCAAATGAATGACCCAAGGGAAACACATCTCCTTGGTCAAACACCTGGCTTAGAATGTATGATTTACCCCTCCGGCAAGGTCCTGCAATTGATACCACACATACTGGCCCGTGAATGGCCCTTAGCTTTCGTAGTGCCTCGTCTACGAGCTGGAGCTTCGTGCGAGGTTGCTCCCTGTCCCGTTGGAAGGTTCCGGTAGTCTCCTTCCATGAACAGTTGTTAGGTATGCAGATTGGAATAGCTGCCATGGTGCGTACGATCCTAAAACCGATGAGTTTAAAGGGGAACAGTTTATCGCGGCATTGATGCTTTAAATATCAGAATTGAGACAGCAACGCATTCATACTTTAAAAATATTAGAAATATTTTCGCATAAGAACAATATAAAGATCCTCCTCACCACCCGCTGTTTCAAAGTAACAAGCTATAAGCGATTCTGGAGACAATGTATCACCGTCCTCGCCCTTGAAGAGCATCGCGCCGAAACACCCTTCCAGCAAAAATGCAGGATCATGCAGCGCTACCGAGTTTGACATAGTTAGCGTTATGTTTTAGATCTGTAAAGTGCCATAGACCTTAACATATGTAAAACAACCTTTTCTTAGTTATGAACTTACGCAAAAGGACGGGGGCGGGGGAAGACCGCAAAACTTGTGTGACAAGCGTGACAAAGTTTAAAAAAACTCTTCCACGAAACTTCACCCTGCTTTTAACAGATCTGGTTTTGTAGAAGACCAGAGCACAGTAAGGTTAAGTGAAGATCATCAAAGAAATTGCAAGTAATAGCCCTGTCATGTTTTTCAGACACAAACGTTTCGCCGTCTTCCTCTTTCTGCCCTGCTCACTGTTATTGCTCTTAGCATGTTCGCTATTCGTCACAGCAATTGACTTGCGTCCGAAAAGTCAGCTTCTTTACCTCCCTATGATAGTCAGTACTAATAGCTACCTTATAAACTCAGTTGACAGAACCAAATCTTTGCAGCTCAATACCGCAATTTTTTTAGAAACTGAACCCTTCATTCATGAGTGAAACTGAAATTATCAAATGAGTCCCCGAAACTTCCGCTTTACTTCCGCCTTTAGTGGATCGTAAACATACATCGGGATTTTAGTGAAAATACTAACTTTCCTGCTGCAAATATAAATACTCTTAAACTTTATTATCTTATTTGTGACATAAAAATTTTACAACTGAAATCGTGCGAGTCCATTCTTAAGTTTGACCTTCGTGATTTGCTTAAACGCATTTCTACACTGAATGAAGCTGATGATTTTTATACAGCGTTTTACACCGTAAGGCTGAAGGTCGTTTCAGTCTCTGGAGATGAGATCAGATCAAACGATGCAATTCTACTTCGAAGAAAGCGAAATGTCTTTAACATGCCGTATCGACCTGTGTCTGTTATTGAAGCATTTCCTTACATAAAAGGGCATCAAACGCCAAACTATTAACGGTTTCACTTCAAAACTCGTGATGAAACAACACTGAATGGTCCTAGAGGCTTTCTCTTATGAAAGTACTCGCAACTTACCTCGTCTAAAGATGACTGAATTCTGCGTTTCAGGAACAGACGTCTTAGCTGTTTCCTTATAATTGACGGTACCGCTGGTAACGGGCCCGACGGAAAGTATTCCGGGAAACTCCCGAGTCGTCAAGAAGGACTTAATTACTCATGCGCAACTAAGGGCATGAGGCGTAAAATGCCCTCCGTTTGTCCGTTTCTTCGGTGTTACATTATAGACATTATAACCTGAATTTCATCCGACTGCTTCAAGTCGTTTTCTCCTCTCAGCAACGTCTGAATGGTACGTAGTCGGGCACCGTACAATCGAGAGTGTAGCTAAATGTCGTGGGTGGGTCGTGGGTGTGGGTAAATGCAATTGGGGAAAAAAAGTATACAGTAGAAAAAAATGATAAAGTAAAGCAATTCAAAAAAAAGAAATAAATAGAAAAAAGTTGTAAATATTTACGAAACTAAAATCTTCAACTCCTTGATTGCCTTTTTCGTCACGGCTTCTTCTTCGTCCTCTTCCTTCCTTAGCTACGTGGGAATTTGCTCCCCTTTCACATCACTGTATAAAAGACATGTTGCCGGTGAAGCCTTATCCATACCTGAGCTATTCGCCACGAAATAAACGAAACAGACGTAAATTATACTGCAATTTGCAGAAAGTATGGGACAGCTCTGACTCGCTGAATGGACTGGCTGCTCACTATTATTCTTTATTCGATCTACAATTCCAGTGATCAGCGGAGATTTTTTAACACGATGGAATGCGAACACCGTGAGAAAGGGGAGGCGAAAAGGACAATTTTGAGGTACTTCATATTTTTGGATAGAAGTCTTTCTTAAGGAAGTTTTAGGTCTCTTATCTTACGAAGGAACCACCTTCATTCCCAACCTTTCAAGTTAAGGCGAGACTGTATGTAAATTTTGTTGCCGTAAGGAAATACAGTTTTTCGATTCTTTTTTTGTTTTGTTTTGTGTACAAAATCTTTGCTGTAACGATTCGAAATATCATTCCTTAAACTGAAAGGAGGTTTTAGTCACGAATGTTGACATCTTTGAAAAAAAGCAGTTCAGTCTCCAGTTTTTCTATAGCCTGCTTCAGGTTTACATAGTGTACACCTAAATGCTTTTTTAGAGTCCGTTTGTACTAGAGGATTCTCTTACTTACTTTGCTGACCGCGAGGAAGGGGAATAGGACTGGTATGTACGCGGGGATTTTGGTTTCCTGAATTTTACAACTTCCTGCTATTTGATTTCTTCACTTATATTTTTTTTAAAGACATTTTTCTCACCCACGACAGTAACCCACACGCACGACATTTAGCTATACTCATAAGCACAAGGCCGTGGACCAATCCAGACCAATCATAGGTCACTTTGACCCAGACTTCATGCGAACATATCAAAAGCAATATGGCGGACGCCTCGTCCGCCAACTTGTTTA
Organism: Porites lobata; assembly: GCA_942486035.1. Taxonomy (NCBI): domain Eukaryota; kingdom Metazoa; phylum Cnidaria; class Anthozoa; order Scleractinia; family Poritidae; genus Porites; species Porites lobata. The sequence goes on from CALNXK010000013.1 coordinate 5,015,539, forward strand.
TCACCGGGTTGAGGAGAGCTGACATCGAGAATTGAGTCAAATATGTCGTTCTGCGCGTGCGCATGTCCTTACGCTTATGCTTATGCTTATGCGCTAGTGAAAACCAGGAAAACCAGGGTAACAGTTCTGGACGCAAATATTTCGCCGACATCCTGCTGATAAACTCAGCCAGTTGTCTTTCAACGGGCGGACCTGATTAAATTTTATTGAGAAAATCGTCGGAAATTTCCGACAGCAATGGGTCATAGCTGCCGTCGCTTTGGTTGAGCCGAGCTCATGGTTGATCCCTTGAATTTTCCTCGGCATTAGTGCCATAAAGGGGCTGGATTTCCGCGTCGGAAGTATCGCCGATTGTACTTAGGTTGCTGATCGGTTTGGCTGAAATGACGACGCTTTAGTGACTGGCCATAACAAGCAACGAGTCCGGCATGGCTCTGAGAAACTTTTTAACGTTCTGAATCATACTGACCATGGGATCGTGGTGGAAAGTTTAGACGTCTTCAACGTTGGATCTTAATCACCCTTTAAGAGTTCCTCCTCTGTTAGAGTGGGAAATACAGTCAAACTCCGTTAAACGCACACTGAGGGAGGCATAGAAAGTGTCCGTATTAACGGGGTGTCCGTATTAAGCGGGTTGAATTTAGAGAAAATGTAAGGACCAATAACGCGTTTTCCGTAACGATATCTATGTGTCCATACTCTAATAAATCATGGGCGAAGACCAATCACAACGCAGGTTGCATTTAGTACAATGTACAAATAAACATTGGCAGTATATACATCGGATATGAAATGAAAGAGTCTAAACATATATATAACAAATCGTACCCCTGTGGTTATCAATATAAGTTTCTCTCGCGTACTTATAAAGTTCATGCTTGATAGGACATAAAATAGTTGTAAGCTTAAAACTAAGGAAATGAGTTCCAGTCAGTAGAGGCTAACATTTCAAATGTTCACTGTCCAGCTAAGGTATTAGGTCTTTTAATGTTCAGTGTACTCTTGTACCTTGAATTTCTAGAGTGGGGTGTCTGTATAGGACAATTAAGAAACCATTCCTTCTATTCGCACTAAGTGTGTAAACTTACTTTAAAGCATTTGGATAAGCGTCTTTTAAACTAAAAAAAAATACATGTATTAAAGTGCATGTCTCTCTACTATTAATAGGCCAACTGTAAATCCCAAAGTACGAAAATGATAAAATGACCAAAACTCAGATAGACGGTTGGGCGTATGTATGCGCTTTCTAAGAAGTCGAATCCAACTTCTTTGTATGTATCTAAAATACAAATAATTTTAAGTCCCCGGTACACAAATAGATGAAAAGGCAGAAGAAATTTGAACGATACGAAGTAGAAAGCATATTGCTGTCGATTCAGTGCAAAGAAGGTGAAAACAGTAAAAACCTTACTCAGTAACAACAAAATTTCTGTGCTAAATCTCTACGTTTTAGCCGTTCGTCACACAGCGCTTTATGCAGAACACTATATGTAGCACCTGAGCCGTCCCTTTGTTTCCAAGCTAACAACATTGCGTATGCCTTTTCGGAGATTTCTCCATAGCCTGAATCAAATTCTTGCAACTGTGCTTCTTTAAAAGCTAGCCGGCGCCCAAGCTTTCTCCAATGGTCAGAGACTTCTGCTGATAGACATTCTAGCTCGTCTTCCGTGGGATTACCTTCCTTCAATGTACTAGCCTGTAGTGTAGGTTCCCGTAAGTCCGAACGATCCGTACCCTGACTGGGCGTTTTTAAGTGCAATCTACACAATAGAGGCGCTCTTGGTTTTAAGCTGCTGTAAAATTCTACTCGTGCTACCTTTTCGTCATTATGAAAACAAACGTCCAACTCAGCATCGTCTGAGTGGTTCTCTAAGAACCTAAGAAAAATTTGTTCCATGTCCATCTTTATATATGGGCATATTCCTCCTGATACAGACACGAAAGCCTTTTCGTGCCCAGGTACCATATCTTTCTTCGAGTTGTTCCACTCAGGCCTTATACCTTGTTTTTCAAGATCCTTCACCACTCTTCTTTTAAGGTGAGCAGGGCAACAAATCAGACACAAAATGTTTAAAAGATTCGGACGAAAGTAAGCAAAGAAGACTGCTAGCCTGGGCTGAACAAAATTGTGTCTGTTGAGGACATTTATTACTCTTGTTCCATACGACCTGAAGCTTTCGTTTCTCCTCTCAACATAATGCGAATATGCAGAGAACCTTTCCACATCGAACCTTGCAGACTTTCTATCAAGACTTGGCGGCGTCACAAGATCATCAGTGATTTCAATCCATTCTTTTTGGCCATTATCGGACTTGAGGAACAGCACTCTGACGTGACCTGTTGTGGGGGGATTTAGACCGACGTCTCGTTGCTCTCGAAGAGAAATTGGCAGCTGGATGTTGACAGGTTTTAAGAACTGAATAGCTTGATTGCACTTGATTCGCAATACAGGTCCAAGAACTATATCCTCCCCTTCAAATTCTTCATTCGAAACTTCTTGCACCTTTAACTCCAAAGAAAACTTTGCGGTAGGTGCAACAGCATTCTCAGGGATTGTAACTGTCACGCCTGGGAAGTCAGGATGGCTGAATGAGCCGCCACCAGATCTGACCGTGTAAGCTGGTGAAGCCTTGAGACGACAAACTACTGCGTATGTTGAGCATTCAGATATATCAGCTTGAGCGACGGGAAAGAAAAGATCCGGTATTTTCATGTGGGAAGGCTGGTCTTGACAACGACGTAGGTCCCTGGTTCCATCAATGTCTTCCCATTTATTCGCCTCTTTGTCAATCAGCTTTTTAATCACTAACTCATAGCCTAGTAGGTCTGTTGCGCTGTGGGATAGCGACAGCTTCACCCTGGTGTTAAATTTGAGACCTTGGCCATTCATGGAAGATAATTCGATAACATTGCTAGTGATGGCTTCATTCTCCTGTAACGGGGGTGAACGGACACTGTATTTCCACCTGCGGACCACCATTGACGTAGGCTCAGATACAGCATCAGGAGGGAGCATCAAGTGAACAGCCCCCTGTTCGAGGGCCCAGCTGGTACCTTCACTTGTTACTGTTTTACTGTACTGTTCTTCAGTGACTTTCTCTCCTTTTGAATCATCTTGAGTTTGAGTTTCAGTTTCATCATTAAACTCTTCTTCCACCACTTCTTCCAATCCTCCTAGGGATCCTGCCCCCATGCCCTCCTCACCTACCAATTCTACCACTTGGTCAAGTCCTTCAGCATCCTTTTTGACTCTTCTATGGTCATTCCTTGTGACTTCAGTGCCCTGAACAGGTACAAAAATAACGTGTTGGTGTTTTATTATGGTTAGTAGGGGAGAGTGGTTATAAAAGGCCTCAAATATCAAAGGTAAAAACAACGTTGCTTCAGTTTATGTTGGTAGCTCCCTGATGATGTACAATCCTTTGTTTTTCTGTTCTAAAATTGTGACTGAATAAATTAATGTGACATTTTTATTGGTCAATGAGATCAAAATGATAGGAATGCTATTATATGTTATGCACAGTCAAATCCACAAACAAAATATAACAAAGGAGGCTGACCCACTTCATAACAATTCCAGTCCAAGAAACTATGGTTTCATGCATGTTCTAGCTGCATGTAACTACTACACCAGTTCGCATCACCTCTTTTCATTATCTCGTGTTAGCATGCAACAAAGTCATTTTGGTGGTCAACACTTTTTTCATACACATTAGAACACACGACTTAAAGAAAAAAAATTAATATGAAATGTTATGGTGGTAGCGGATGAAAAACAATAGAAATGTGCTGGTGGATGGAAAGTAATAGAAATGTGATAGTCGTGGTAGTGAATGGAAAACAAAAGAAATGTGATGGTGGTGATGGTGGCATAGGAAAGAAAACCATAGAGATATGGAAAAGCAAAAAGGGAGAAGGGTACGTAAAAAATCGTGTTTCGTGTTAGAAAGAGATACAACCGGATGCAAAAATGTTGAAACACTCTGACGAAAAACCGACCTTTCTTACTTCATATCGCTGCAACTCACACGTCGTCTGTTGGATATAGTACTGACCTCCCTCCTCCCCTGCAGTCAAAGTTGTTCCTCCACGTTTTTTGAGCATGGTCTTGTATTGCTAGCAACTTTGATAAGGGAAGGAGAGGACCACAAGCACAAGATCATAAACAGGCCATGCCAGTCGAGCCAAAATAAGGTACAGTGTGTAAGGTATTTTTGCAACTGGTTGCAGTTTGCCTTTGCCCTCATTAATAAATGTGCACGATGTGTACGCCAAGAGTAAGTGAACCAGAACTGAAAAAATTTGAAGGACAAAGGGGTAGGAAATAGAACTTGTATCATGAAGTTATGATTCAGCGATTTCAAGTCAAAGGTGAATTAGTGCTTATTTCTTTGACAACATAAATCAACCAATGAATACTTTTCTCATTAGTCCACCAATATGACATTCCAACGACAGGCTAGTGGTAACTAGAAAACTTATCCAACGGTTTGAACTACCCAAAAATAGCACATGACAAAAGGCCATGACGTCATTGACCTTAACTTTAGTGCAAAAAAATTGCTTCACTTCTATAGAGGCGATTTTCTTGGCTCTTGTGTGTATCGCCCTCTCTACAACATCTGAAAAAAATAATAATAACAGACTACTTAAAGAAAGTATGATACTTACTCTTACCCTCCCCACTTCCTGAGTCCTCACTTTTCTTACTGCACTCTCCTCTGTAGCAATCTCTTGAAAATGTTTCCTTCTCTGATTCAGTTGATTAAGATATTCTTTCATCTCCTCGCTGTGTTGCTGAGGGTAGAAAAGCAAGACTTAAGCAATACCTCTCGAAAGTCGTTGTTTATAGTCTGACGTCTATATTATTCATAATTTTATTATTTTTATTCTATTATAGTAGTGATTTCATTAAGTACAGTGATGCTGATGAATCCGAACAGGGATGAAACAGCTATCCACGGCTGTGTGCATGCGTTCGTAAGGTAATGGCTAGAGTTTGGGTAGTCGTGTACTTCTCGCTGACTTAGGATTATGTTGTTATTTTCCTATCTGAGAACGAGGCTGGACTTCGCTATCCTCTGAATAGTTGGTTACTAGGTCTAATAGAAATACAATTTGTTGCACGCAATGTAGTACTTTTTCCCCTTCAAAAAAGTACCCGGCGTTAATTAGTGTCGGCGTGTTAACGGCACAGAGGATCTAGGGGCGGGGCTCAGAAGCCACAGGCTCCACCTTATTTTCAAGCCAAACTCAAGCCTAAAGAGCCGATAAAAAATTATTTTCGAGGTCGAGTCCCCCTCTTATCTAACGGTCTGCATGAGGAGACCTTCTCTTTGCTTGACCTATATCCGGCACGAAAAAGTGCATTGTAACGAAAACACGTAAATAGATTTGCGCAACCAACCAGGTCATACACGTAAGCCAAGTTGAAGCACAGAGATTCTGGTCCTCGCGCCTCTTCCCTGAAGTCACTGTCAAGTTTGATATACGCTGATCTCAGACGCGACTCTAACATCATGAAGTCAGTGTTATCACGATCTTGGAGATCCTTCAGTACAGGCTCTAGCCACAGAAAACGTAACCTGTTCATCAGATTATTACACTCTTCCTCTGTTTTAAGTTTGTTCTTTCGTAAAAGCGCGCGCTCCTTTTGGTCTGCGTAGTCCTAGAAAAACAAACAAACAGGGAATTACACTTTATCCTGTGTTTCTCTTGATAGACAAGCACCAGCAGTTGTCACCTTGCATGCATGCGCGCATGTCACTCAGTTGCGTTGTCTTTGAGGTAATTCCAACACCTGTCAGCGCTACCCTTGATAGATCTCCAACACATTTTTTATGAATGGGAATAGTAATCTGTTCAACAACACTCCCATTCATTATGTATTCATGCTAAGTTGTACTATTGCATGGGAAAAATGATTGATCAGCGGACTAAGCAAAGCAGGGAGACTTTGGCTTAGGGGTAGTTAGTTATAGTTTATGACCCACGCGATTTTCTGGGTGGGAGGGTGGGCCGTTCACCCCTGCGTGGCTGAGCAATGGATGATTTCCACGCCAATCACTATTTATCAGGAGTTACGTCATCGCAAGTGAAACTGTTTGACTACTGCGCAAAGTTAAACCTGTTATTAGGTATATTTCAACTTCGCGTATGATTATGAGTGTTGTGAATAGGACTGAGTGGAGTACAATTCAGGGAGTAATCAGATGAGTAATTTCAAACCGGTTTGAAATTACAATTCCTAATAGTAACCCTGAATTGTATGACATGAAGTTCTATTACTAATTAATTGTGTCAATAACAAAAAGCAAGGAATATTTAGGATTGGAATGTTAAAGTACAAAGTTCTTATTTCACTGAAAGCAAAAACATGGCTTACGGCTTCTGAAGAAACTATTGGAATATGGCCGTAGCTCCAACTGCATGAACGTTTTTAAATACATTTCTTAAATCAACTGTGTCAAGCTGGAACGCTTACTCAATAAAGACTTGGTTTTGATTTGCTGCCATGGACTAATTTGTTAAACTTCATTGGCTAGCAACATTTGATGCTCAATTTTCATTGGCTGTTCAACTGTTTGAGTGATTAGACCTGTCTATTACAAGCAGCTTCTAATCGGACAGGTCAATTTGGGCAGGTCCGGTGCTACATCAGCCAAATTAAGCAATAAATAAGGCTTGTTGAGAAGGAATACGATTCGGGAATTTATTAACACGATTAACTATTGGTATAGGTCTCTCCGCAGCTAAACAGGTATTGACACAAAAGATCATGAAGTGTAAGCGTACCTCCAATTTTTCCACGTAAATCCACCTCGCATTGAAGTCAAGGTCCTTTGTGTTACTTTCAAAGAAGGTTATTGCTTCATGCAGATTTAATCCGTGATGTTGGCGAATACTTCTGTCATCACATGGAAGGCCCGTTCGTTGTATGAGTTCTGACATTCCGCCACTGAAAGTTGAAACCAAAAAAAGTAAAGTAGCGTTTGTTTATTAATCATTTGGTGAGAACTTCCCTCTGACGGCGTCACGCATCATCTTTTTGCAGGTGCTAACTCAATATCACACAGGTCTTCAATGAGATTCCATGAGGCTATCCTGCCTTCCACTCACATTTTACTAACTGTGTGGACATCATCGGCCAAAGGAGCACGAAAATTTCATGACAGAGGTACAGGAGAAAGAAAGAAAGGGGGGACCAAACTTGCAAAGCCTAGATAAGGTCAAGGGTTAAATTCTGTTTTGTGTTTCAGCGGGGCGAGAAGTAACGAGAGAGCAGTAGGCGAAAGGAAAAATGATTGCGAGGTAAAGTTGCCTCTACAATTGCGATGATCCTCATGTTTAAACTCGCTTTTCTAAGGAATAGTGCAAAAATAAAGGAGATTTACACCTCTAATTTCGATCACCTTGTAAAAAGAAAATGAAAAAAGAGAACTGAAAAAAGGTAAAAGAGAATATCAGACGCATGACGACTATGGGGTATAGAATAAGCAATAATCGCGACGAAGGAGCACAAGGCCAGTCTAAGCAGCTATTTACTCCCCAAAGCTCAGTTCCACACGTCTCCTCTCCAAGCTACCCGTCTGCTACCCATCTAGGCAACGTTTTTCAATTGTATACCGCCTAAAGAGGGCAATGACTATTTATGTTTGAGGTAATTTACTCACTCGTAAACTGCTTTAGCATCTTCAAGAGCTTTGGTGCTTTCTCTCTTTGTAACCTCTTTCCACACACTTGGGACAACAGGTATTGCTTCAGGGGAGTTCACTGAGCGAACATACTCCTGGAACAAAGTTGCCAAAGCTAAAAACAGCCAGGAGAAGAAGAAATAAGAACATAAATTATAAAGTTGTACAACACTCATCTAAGGCAATTTTCTGTTTCCTGCGAGGAGACGTCCCTTCTTCTGTTTTGTTCTATTCTGGTTTTATTCGAAGATGGGATTCTTTGAGGACACATGGATGGATGATAGTATTTCAGAAATTTCCAGTCTAGTAACTAAGGTTAATCTGACTTAACAAATTTTTAAAGGAAAACGTAATGCCCGGCATAATTCATTTACAAAGCGGCATTTTGCAACCAAGCACTGTCTCGTTCCCGGTAAGGGCGTGGTGGACGAATGGTTAACATCTCTAACTTTGGATCTGGGGGTCCAGGTCCGTGTCCGAGCCTTGCCGTTGCGTTCTTTCCTGAGACAATAAGCTTTGCTCCACTTTTTCTCTCTTCACCTAGGTGTATAAATTTGAGGGTTGTCGAATATGTAATAATTATTAAAAGCTGAATAATTGGATATTACAATTAATAATTTATTTACTATTATTTCTACATCGCTAGAGTTTCGATTTGCTTAGTCATCATGCTATATTTAACAATTATTCCACGAGGGCGCTTTGGATATGAGATGATAGATAGCCAACGAGGCGCGTAGCGCCGAGTTGGCTATAATCTTCTCATATTTACAATCGCGAGTTGTCAGACAGCAACTTATCAAAAGTCCTTTATCATATGCATACGCGTCTGGAACTTTGTTGCTGATGAACTGAACCTGCGCATGAATGCCCTGAATGATTTTAAACGGGCAGTGATAGAGTATTACAAAACCGCTTTAAGTAATTACGACTGGCAAAATCTCCGCACTTTTAAGTCTGTCTGTCTTAACTGTAATAAGTGTCGTAGTCTTACTTAGCCTGTGTCGTGATGCTTTTAATTTTATGATTAAGTACTTTTGCCAACGAGGCAACCGAGCTAAGAAGCGAGGTTGACTCGGCGGCAGAATTATAACGCCGCGCAATGTAGGCCAAGACTCTCAAATTCTGCGTAACCCTCTAAAATTTGCATTTTTGACCATATTTGGGTGTAAGTAAGAGCCCATATTTGGATCGTAACGTCATTGTCTTGTATTTACAACTCGTGGTTCAAGATTGGGTGATTCAGTGTGCAGCTGTTCGTTGTCTGTTCAAGAGGACCTAACTGGTGAGCCAGCTTTAATACGATTTCTAGTTTGAAACGAAAATTAGTGCTCTGGTTTGCTTCATAAATTGTGTTTAAAGCAGCAGCTGATCAAGGAATAGGGTTTTACGCTCAAATTTTTGTCAGAACTAGCTTGTTCTTTGCAGGTCGATTTATATTGAGGTAGCGTGTTCGCTTCTCGACTCAGAACCAGGGTTTTCAGTGTTCTCTTTTCCTTTGTGAACTGAATTTTAAGCGGTAGTTGATCAAGGCATAGGGTTATATTCTCAAAACTTATATCAGAACCAGCGTGTTCTTCGCAGGTCGATTTACTCTGAGCCAGTCCTCACCTCCCGTGAGGAATGCAACGTATTTGCGGACCTTTTTTTAAAATTTATTTATGTTTTTCGAGAGATTTTGTCATCCAGCATGGTTTTTTTGCTGCTCGATTTACATTGAGACAGCCCAAAACTCCCGTGAGAAATGCAACGAATTTGCAGACCTTTTGTTTTTCAGACTATCATTATGCCTTTCAAGAGACTCTTTGTCCTGTGACACTCGCTCATTAGATCTTTGTATTTTATTCAAGTTTATATTTTTATACCTCTAATACATTCCGCCCCATTCTTGCGCGCTTTTCACACATTTTAGTTTACACCAATTTTTTTCTTATGTATATTACCACGCAAAATATTTTTCTAATCCCTGATGACGCTGTTGATCATTATTTTTAATTTCAGCAGTCAAAGGCCTCATTTGAACTATATTTTTCTCTCTAACGTTTATGGCTTTGATACGATGGAATTTTCCATGAAACACAAGTGCAAACTTGCTCATATTTACCAACAAAGCTTCAAGCCATGTTGTTATTGTTTAATAAAAGTGAAAGCCTAGAATGTGCTAAAGTTGTTGTTTTGAAGTTGGGTGCCATCCTTTTCTATAGCGGAATCCATTTTACACCTCTAAAATTATGAAATAAAATCTGAATAGGCACCTTCCACAAACGTTAAACGAATTCGCCTCGTTGGCACTTGCCGGAAGGTACCCCTAGTAACTATTCTTATATTTTTTAATTTTCTGGGCCCGAGGTAACTGGCTCACGCTGTTGTGGAATTCCTGCCACTTTTTCTTAACTTTGGTACTTTGTTTGATTACCTGAATGTATTTATATTTTGTTGGCGAAGCTAATAAAAATAACAAAAATAAAATAGACGACCTAAGGCTGCTCCTTTGAGCCGTACCGAAAAATAAATGTCAAGCATAACCCAATCATGTAAGCTCAGGCTGCCCCGATGTATTAGCTAGTTTTTGTCTAACCTTCGCCAGTGACAAGTCCCGGCCCATCGTATCTCTTTCTCGGGCCCAACTTTGTCAATAGCATCTTCTTGAAATTCTGAATCCCCTCCTTGAAAGACGAGTTTATTTGGCCCTGTATTCTGGCATCAGATAAGTTTCCGATGACCTCAGGATCTGCTGATGGCGGGGAGAGTGGGAAAGCATCAAAGTCTGGGAAATACTTGAGTAAGTTCTCCACCACTCTTCGTGAATTGTCACTTGGACGATCAACAACTTTAAAAACCTGTTGGGGAGACAGAGAAAAAAGGTTTCGGGGTTGAAGGACTAGAACCGAATAATTGCAAATGGAACAAATTGTTTTCATCGTTTTACAACACGTATAATACAATTGTTAACAAACACGCCCCCATGAAAAATTATCTAATCGCAAAGCAAAGCAGCTATCTAAACCCTGGATTACTAATGGAATTAAGGCGACGATTAAGGTTAAAAATAAATTATATGCATCTGGAGACGAAGTTAGGTACAAACACTATAGAAATAAAAGTTGTTCACTGATATGCTTAAGTAAAAGGAGATACTATGATACGTTTTTCGAAAATAATATGGCCAACATGAAAAAACCTGACAAGGAATCAATGAAGTTATACATCGACGGAAAAAGTCATATCTGCACTAAATGATTTTAATAAGGAAGGTTCCCGGATACCAAACATTATTAATGAACTGGCTTTGCAACAGTCGGAAACAGACTTGCTAATGACTGCCCATTGCCCAAAAACATCCGCAAGAATGTTGATAAGTGCAAATCTCCAATTTCATCCTTCCTTTTTCAACATGTTTTACCTGAAGAATTAAGGTTAGAAATATTAATTGTACCGAATGATAATTCTTATGGTTTATACTCCTCACCCACAAAACTGCACAAATGTTCAATGCCGTCATTGCTCCAGTTCTTACAGAGATACTTAATACATCTGTCAGATTAGGGACATCCATCAATGATCAAAATTACTAAAATTACGCCAGTATTTAACAGTGACGTTGATACGGACGCAAACAATAACTACAGACCTATCCCTTTACTTTCAAATTTTAATAGAGTATTTGAGAAAATAATTTACAGCAGATTGACGAGCTATATAGAGAAACACGAGCTTTTGTATTCCTCACAATACGGCTTTCGTAAGGGGAATTCAACCCAACACGCAATACTGGACATTGTTAATGATATACAGAAAAACATGAATCGACGATTGCTATCTTGTGGAGTATTCATTGATCTTAAAAAGCCTTCGTCAACATAGATGACGACATTTTGCTTGATAAGCTCACGTCTTGATAAGCTCAATCGCTATGGCTTTCCTGGAATAATTAATGATTGGTTCTCCTCATATCTCAAAAATCGCATGCAAACAATGCAAGTACGCCATCATATATCAGATAAAGCCGTCGTTTGATGTGGTGTTCCTCAAGGATCAATTCTTGGACTATTGCTTTTCTTGCTATATGTCAATGATATCCACAGATGGTAGAATAAATTTAGGTTTTAACTCTTTGAGACACTAACATTCTTTATGCGGACAAAAATCTGAAAGATCTTGAGACAGTAGTCAACAATGAGCTACAAAACCTTTAAAACTGGTTGACAGCGAACACACTAACACTTAACATTAATAAATCCAACTTTGTAACTTGTCGTCCTTACCAAAAGCAACTTGCTAATACCAACCAAAACTTTGCATGTTTGATAGTGAAAAGAATAAATGTCCGTCTCGAGTCTAAAGTTTACAGAAAACACCTGGGTGTTCTTATTGATCAGAATCTCTCTTGGAAATACCACACTGATTCTATTGTCACAAAAATTAGTAAAAATGTTGGGCTAATTGCAAAGCTACTCCCCTCTGTACCTCGACCAATATTACTGAATATCTGTAAGTCACTAATTCATCCTCATACCTAACCCCTGGTCTTGCTGCCTTGGGTCAGGCATGCAAGACTTATCTTAATAAAATTTGAATTCTTCATCATACTGCATCATACTGCAGGGGTAAGTGGTTGTTGATGATCACAACACTGGATTTTGCAGTATGTCACCTTTGATAGGCTGGGTAACATCCCAATAGTTTGAGCAACAATACTATTCTGGTTTACTAGCTTATCCTAACTACCTCTGCTCTCCACCCCTCCTTGAGCTTGCACACAGCCTTAGCTTACTGAAGCATGGGGCATCTTTCTTTACTTGGTTATTGACATATATTATAATGAGCCAAATTAAAACTTGCCTCCAATGGTCATTGATTCAGTTCTGGTAAAACTCTTTCCTAGTTGGAAACTGGCCCTCATATTATAACACAAAATAATAATCAATTTTAAGGGAACTTAATCAATTATACAATTATTATAGCTGTGAGCAGATATTGTACTTTAACTCTGTAAAGCACCACATTCAGTTTCAATACAACTGTACTACCCGCAAAAAATTAGTTCAGGTTGGCCCTGCATGCCTTGCCAAATTTTGACCAATCCTATTTCAGGTCTGATCCAAAATTCTGGACTGCGGACCACGGACTGCAGACTGGGTATAAAATACGGACTAGGTCTAAAACGCGGACCCCGGACTGAGTATAAAACACGGACTACTGTAGGTAAAAAAACGAGAACTACGGACTATGTTTATAAAAAACCTTTAGAAACGTAAAACTCAGAGAAATGGAAAGCGGACTAGCAAAAACAGTAGTCCCAGCTTTAACATTGCCTTGGCTGTCCACATAGTCTATTCTTCCTACGGAAAAGGAAGGTTATGGCGGTACTCAAGGCAACTGAAATTAAACTCTGAATTTTTTGAAAAGAAGGAGTTAGAAGAGATTTCAATTTGCAGTTTTAAACCAACAAGAAGCACCGAATTAAAAAAAAAATAGTGTTGGTGTTAGTCAGATCAGTAAAATTCTTATCGGATGCCACAATTCCGTTTCAAATAAAGCCTTGGCAATATGAGGACTGAATGAAGAACTCAGACGAGAAGGTCAGTGTAGGGCATTCCGCGATGCACAAAAGCAGTATTGGGGGGGTGGGGGGAGGGATTACTCACATACGTGAATAATAAACGAAATGAGTCATCCAACTTTATATTCTAAGCGATGATTATAATGACATGATTTACACCCTGCTCCTGATCCCCGGAGGAAGGTACTATTGGGAATTCTTGGTGGGGGTGTGGTGCCCGGTTCTCCGAATCCTGACCTTATTGCAGACCGAAAAATGTCATTATTCACACCAGTTTTTAGACCAGATCTCTAAAATCCATACCCATTTTCGGACCTGGCCTAATTTAGCCTGTTCCAGGCTCCCAGATAGTTGGGGAGACTCCCCAGTTTTCCTCCGTTTTATTTTCGTGTTTTCGCTTTCTCAATTCAGCAGACCCAACTATCTCGGAGCCTGGAACAGGTTAAGTCTAATTAGGCAAAAATTATGTCATCATTACTAAGTTAGAGCGGAAACAAAAAAATTCTCCAAATGCATTTCGAATTCGCACAGTTCTATTTCGTTCTTATTCCTTTGGGCATTGAAACGATAAATATGTTCATTTAGGTACGCTCCCGTAGTTCCCTCGAAAACCACACCAAAATGGGCAAAGTGTTTTCAGACCAAAAAGGCCCAAAACTCCTTCCCTTCCCTTATATAAGGGAGTACCCCCACTGAGCCTGACCCCTTTCATGATTGTTAGAGACTCAGACAAGATCTAAAAATGGGTGAAGAAAATAGCATTTTGATCCGGCTCATGATTCAGAGAACCGGGCGGCACACCTCCTCTAAGAATTTATAGGAGTATTTTCGACTTGCGCATGTTATTTAGCGATCTTTTGATCTTATTTTTCCTTACCTAGAACCAATTAGCACCGTTTTTACCACCGTTTTTACCACCGTTTTTATACCTTGTCTGTGGGCGCTTTCCATTTAGTCAAAATTTCCGGGATAGGCCACTTGCACTAAGAGGTCACGTGACCAATGCTTCCTTTAAACAATGAGTTGGAATCTTGCTGATGCCAAAAATTGTTAGAGCACACAAAAATTATCTTACACCCGAAATTTGAGAGGAAACGCAAGGGAGATATTTTATGGCACTTTGATTTTTCAGCAAAGTAGTATGATTTGTATTGGCCGCCATGTTGGAGGGCATGCTTTTGCCCTCCAACATGGCGGACAAAACTACTTCTTGCTTATATCTTGTTCAACGTTTGATAGTTACGCTCAAATGTGCTGTAAACGTTTTCAAATCATCTTTTCAACGTTTTCCTTGCAGTTTAAGTGCAAAATTTGTGTTCAGAGAGAGGTAATTCAAAATTTTATAAATCACATTTTGGTTACGTGACCATTTACGAACTTATTCATTTTAAGAAAATGGTGCGGGTTTGAAAAACCAAGTGACTATTATTTTGTTTAACATATGACCCACTAATCGTTTTTCGAAGGCAAAATCATGTAACTTTCATTTTCACAAAAACGATGTCACATGCCTCTTAGTGCAAATGGCCTATTTCAGGTTCGGCGGTAAATGGAACACGTTTCGTCGGTTCATCCCACTGGAAAATTCCCAGAAAAAGTGGAAAATCTAAAAAGGTGGGCCCGTTTTCCCGGTTGGAATTTCCGAACGGAATGTCGTGTTCCATTGACGTTTCTCGTAGTTTGTACCAGTTCCAGGTCCACCGTCGGGCACCGCGACGTACCGAGGTTTACGACCAAATGGAACAACTTTTTACCAATCGGAAATTCCACTTTTGCTCCCACCGAAATTTCCGAGTTTTTTTCCTAAATGGAAAGCGCCCTGTGTTTTATCCCCAGTCCGTATTTTCCAGTCCTCGTTTTATACCCAGTCCGTATTTTATACCCAGTCCGCAGTCCGCCGTCCGCAGTCCATGTTTTATACTGACCGATTTCAAACCAGGCCTTGCACTCCACTCTCAAAACATGATGAGAGCAACTTAACCCCACAAAATACTTTTGGGTTGTGTGATACTCAAAGTGTACTTCTTAAGGGGGTCTTCTAAAGCATACAGTCTTTATGGGGTGTATATCACTCTACATTTCACTGTTCCAGGTAAGAAAGTACGGCTATATAGCTTACGATAACCTGTTCTAGCTGGCATTCCAATAGTGAGAAGAAGAGTAATAAAAAATGCAGGGTTTTTCTTGCTTTGTTCTCTTTGTGCTTCCCTAATACCTGAATGTCTGGAACAGGCTACCACCAACTACTTCTTTTCAGTCCCCCCCTTCCCGATTTATAAGACCCCTCAGTTAAAGGCCCATCTACTGGTAACCAAGAAAAAATGGCTCTGCCGGTTATAAGCCCTCCCCTAAGCTTCCACTATTACATTTTGAAGCTTAGTTAAAAATCAGTAAATGCAAAATGTATTTTGTTTTGAATCGCTTTTTTTTATTCCAGTTATAAGCCCCTCCTTTTTGGAAAAAAAAAAAACCTTAAAACCCCAACCCTTTTGAGGTTTGCTCATGTGTCCTGAACTTTATGGTGATTGGTCACTACATAATCAACATTCCTGAAATTTTTCAGGTGTTCACGATTTTCTCAGTTCGACAGCAAAATTATTAAAACCTCTCTCCTTGAGGCACTGATGATGGTATTTAGTTAGGAGATGCTAACTCCAATCTTTAGGAGGATAAACCTCTTACAGATAAAGGTCCCCTTTAGCAAAACACTGAATGGCCAAACACCAAATGACCCTCAAGTTTTATGATTAGGGTTAGGAAACTGAGTGAATCAAGTTTCAGTTAAAGTTATTGTACAAAAAGAACTGAACTGGAATTTGATTTAGTCAGTTTTCTAGAATGGAACCGTAAGAGACTTCCTCAGATATCTATCGACCCCACTCCAGTAAGCTGTCACTTCTCCTGGACAAAGTTTGTACTGTTTTTAACCCTGTTTGGGACCGAAAAATGATTAATCTTGATTTGTTTTGACATAAACCTTCGGTTGTCTTGACTCATGTTGTACACAAAAGCTCATGGGCCAAATTAAAACCTACCATTCGACACTTCAAAAGGAAATAAACATAGGAAAAAACACAACTAGGTGGAGTGAAACGAATATATATATATTTTTTTCCTGTCCAGTCTTTAATAACACAACACATGAATTGTTTCGTTTCAAAAGACATTTTGAAATAAGATAGTATTTGCAGTACATGGAACAAGATATCTTTTAAGACTGCCTTTCGATCTCCGATCTTTCTTTCCCAGCTAGTGTTCGTTTTCTCCTAGCCTGAATTTCATCCGATTACTTTGAGTCGTTAATACTCCCTCAATAACGTCTGAATCGACCGGCTGTTAATACCGTCCAGTGACATCACTCACTAACCGAAAACCGGGTAGTGATTTTGATTGGTTGATTGTCTAAACATTTGCATAATTATGTATAATTATGAAAAATTTTAGCGGGATTGTCGCTTGATATTCAGCGGATCGCATCCCTGGCATTCTTTTGTGTAGTTCAAACATTTCGATGAACTTAATCTTTATCTTGAACAGCAAAATTGCCCTTGTCTTTGAAACTGAAATGCGAAATTGAACTGCAAACGAAGAATCATTGCGGAGAGTTGGTAGGGTTTTCATTTAGAGCGCCGCTTTGTGGTTTCGAAGGCCAGTGATAATTTTTTGTTTAATGCGAAGTTTTCTGAGATCAATGTTATAATTCGACCTTCCTGCTATTTTCACTGTCAAGTGTAATGATTATGTTAGCTTTTCTTTCTTGTTTCCTTGTTTTTTCTTTGTTAAGGACCAAATAGCTTCCTTTCAATTAAAGCAAATCATTGTGTTTTTGAACTAAGTGTTCCGTGTGTGTGTTTATTTCACTGCGTGATTGCAACCGAGTTTGATTATAGAACTACAACATGTTCAGAGTTGTACTGCAAGCAGTTGATAGTTTGAACGTTAAATATGAAAATCCACGATACAAAAAAATAAAGCAATTCTGTGTCATGCAGACATTTCCAAACGATATTTAGTGACGTCACTGGACGGCAATAATGGCCCGTCGATTCAGACGTTACTGAGGGAATAATAACAGCTGAAAGTAATCGGATGAAATTCAGGCTAGTTTTCGCCAAACGTGAACTCACATGTTAAACTCAGACAATAATCTGCCGATCAATTGTCTCAGTTCTGCAACCCAACAATGTGTTCAGCTGGTTTTTGTTAATGCCTTCTCCTTTTGACTCTAAATTATCAGTGAGTCCAAGTTGAGTGAAGTCTGTATTAAATTTTTTAAAACAGCCCAAAGAAGCCACTCTCTGGATCGAGAGAGCTCAGGAAGTAAAATTTTTTCCCCAGTGGAGCAGTGAGGGACAAAAATCCATTATAAGCACTAGCAATGATATTTGTAACTTCTGCACATGCATGACCGGATGTCAGAACATTTCTGACATCCGGTAACGGCTGCTTCCAGAGCCTCTTGTTTCAAGACCACGTGACCAAAAAACAACAGGCTCTGGGGAAGAGAATGCTTCACATGAGTCATAACTGCACATGTCAGTATAAGACTAGGATGAAATGGCGATATCAGTACAGTAAATTTTTAAGGTCTCACAATGCAGTTACCTTTTTAAGGAAATATTCCCTTAGGCTGTCCACACCCGTGGGCAGCCCTGACATAATGTTACTAAGCAAAGATGAAACATGAACGCGCAATATCAATATAGTACAGTATATTTTTGTAGTTCCTAATGTATTAATTACCTTTTCAAGGAAATATTCCCTTAGGTTGTCCACACCCTTGGGCAGACTTAACAAGACATCTCTCAGCAACCACACAAACGATGGAAACACCTGTCTTGATGACTCATCATCTAATGTTTGACCTGTGTTGACTTGGATGTGCCGACAAACATCGATTACAGAACTACAGCATGTCAAGAAGGCTTCAAACATTATTACTATTTAAACAGTACTTTCCTCTAGCTTAAGGCAGGAGGTAATGGCTCCTGCTTAAGGTGAATTTTTCAATAAATTAACTGAACATTATTCCAGCCATAGTTTGGTTCAGGTTGGTTTTTACCTAGCCTAAATCTTTATTCGATCATTACATTCTATATTATGTATTTTCTTAGTAATTTACTTCTCGAAAGTCGCCAAAGTAGACTTCTTTGCCTTATTTATTGAAGTGGAGACAAAATACCCAATTAACATTCTCCTTACACAGCGCTCACCCGTATGCTATTTATTTGTTTATTTTCATGTAGTTGTTTTTGTTTTCTTCTTTTCCTTATTTCACTAGACCGCAAGCGGCCTCTTATTTTTCCTTAAAGTTAGTGTGGTAGCAAGATAAAAACACTGGAATGAGGAGCTCACATCCTCTTTTTTTTCTTCTCCTTTTTTCGTGGCTACCGCATTGTGCAAAAATATAAGAGGGTAAATGCTGATTTTCTAAATGTTACTTATCTACATTTAAGATTTATTTACCTATTTATATTATATATGTATCTGTCGGAATTTATAAAAAGGTACCTACAGAAATTTCAAGTGCGTTTTCACTATTATTTGACCCTGGAGGTGAATAAAAAGCAGTTGAAAGTTGCTAGTTAGGGTTTAAAACAGGAAAATTAATCGCTGGCAATTAACACACAAAAAATTGCTCTTGGCAAAAGCGACAGATTTGTAATGAAATGAACATCATTTAAAAGCACAGAAAAAATGACCTTTTGGTCAGCTCTCGAACTATGAGGCTCATGACGAGATGCCTGACTAAAACAGTCACCTAGAATCCTCCTTTCTTGACCGCACAATCGGTTGTCTAAGACAAAATTACTTCAACTAAACACTCACAAAGCATTTTTATGCTTGTACACAATGTTCTTATAACACGAGTGCCACAACATACCTGAAACCTGTCTGTCAACAACCTCAGGAAATCACACAATCAACCAAGTTTGCGGCACTGATAAAACTATCCCCAACCAGCCAGGCACAATGTTTCCACACTTAATACGGGCAAAATATCATCAAATTACTTTCTCTCAATAACTCTCGCTTTCTCCACATAAAATCATCACATGTAAACTTTGCTGACACCGTCGATTTATTCAAGATCTTGGATACAGATGAGCCGTTTTGAAAGGGTCACATAGAGGCCGGCCTTCAAAACAATTTTTAACTAAGTCTCTGGCCTGGTCAGAAATCAGCTTCAATTTTGCTCTCACCGAATATATTTGACTCTCACAAACTACTTTCACAGGAAAAAATAACCGATTCCCATTTTTGGATATTTTAGGGTATTTAAAGAATACCCACAAAAATCCCAAATTTGGAAGAGTGAGACAAGTCCCAATCAGGGAACTTGGTTGGGAATTCCCTGGTTGGGACTTGTCTCACTTTGCCAAATTTGGGATTTTTATGGGTATTCTTTAAATACCCTAAAATATCCAAAAATGGGAATCCGTTATTTTTTCCTGTGTTTTTGAGGCCAGAGACTCGTCACTGCCCACATCAAAGCTTGCAATATGATGCCTTTCCGTCTCAAGCCCGAGAACAGTGTTTCACCTGTTTAGCCAAAATGAGACGAAATACGGTAACATATTGGACGACGGAAGACTTTGCTAATCATGAGACTTGTTCCTTCATAAGGCTTA
This sequence comes from Porites lobata, assembly GCA_942486035.1. Taxonomy (NCBI): domain Eukaryota; kingdom Metazoa; phylum Cnidaria; class Anthozoa; order Scleractinia; family Poritidae; genus Porites; species Porites lobata. Next base: position 5,035,428 of record CALNXK010000013.1, read on the forward strand.
ATATGCCTTCCAGAAAACTTTGCTGCAGGCGACCAAAAAGAAATCTAGAAAAGTAACTGACCAAGGAAAACAACTTCTGCCACATGCACTGATTTCAAATGTCATAATGTTTTATGACCAGGAGAGAATTATGGGAAATGATGGGTAGGGGAGAGGTGGGGGGGGGGGGATGTAAACAGCATTGAAAACACATTTCTTTTTTGGTCTACTGCAGCTTGTTAGAAGTTTTTTCTACTGAAAACATAAGAAAAAAATGGTCAAGTACTGAACAAGCCTCAAATGAGACAGTTGCTCAAAAATCCTGGAGGTACCTTTTTGCAAATCCAGACAGATTTATATAGAGAATATTACACGGTGGCGAGAAGATATGAATTTTATGTTCGAGTGGCAAGAACAATATCTCACGAGTGAGCGCAGCGAACAAGTGAGATATTGCTCTTGCCACGAGAACATAAAATTCATATCTTCGAGCTAACGTGTAATATTCTTTTTATTATATAAACATACTAAACATACTGATGACGGCGTTTTTGATGATTTTCCGAAGATTTCTGACCACCTTTCGAAGATTTCCGAAGATTTTTAAAATTGTCCCGAAGACCAGACGAACGTTCCTGAACATTTTCCGAGAAATTCCGAAAATTTCCGAAGATGTCCGAAGATTGCCGAGCACTTTCGAGGAAGACCCGAAGATGTTTCGATGATACACCAACGAATTTAAGTACAATTTAAGAGACAAACCTGATGTCAGTGAAATTATCGATATCTTCACATGTAAAAATATCGTATTTTTACGTGTGTTCAGATACCACATTTCTCGGTGGTAGAAATCCTTGTAAAACACTGCAGTTTATATAATAAATATATTTATTTACTTATATTTATTTATTTTTTTATTTGTAATTTATCACTGACTGCTGTACCCCTGTATCTCCGTCTGCCTCGATTAGGACTTCACTTAAATGTTAACTGTTAATACAGTGCGAGTGTGTATGTGTAGAGTGCTCGTTGTCTATCGTTTTATCGTCTTTGAGGATCTCAAACCAAGCAATTATACACTCTTGATTAACAGTTTGCTAGAGTTAGATGAAGTTTAGTGAATATCAAAAAAACAAAACTAGAGTGTAGCCTAAATTATTCATTGGCAGATTTTGAGGTATTACAAGGATACTCAAGAACTTCCAAATCTGTTCTCGTAGGTATACCAACAGAATTGTAGATCAATACAGAGCTCAGAAGCACGCTCAGTGTAAAACTGGCACGATCATCGATACCTTCAGCAATCACAGCATCTGTTCCCTCAGAATCGAGTAGCACCACTGTGAATTCACGGCCGAAATCATCCCGGTACTTCTCAGGAATAACCCACATCCAAATGCCCATGGTCTCGTGATCAAATGAATGACCCAAGGGAAACACATCTCCTTGGTCAAACACCTGGCTTAGAATGTATGATTTACCCCTCCGGGAAGGTCCTGCAATTGATACCACACATACTGGCCCGTGAATGGCCCTTAGCTTTTGTAGTCCCTCGTCTACAAGCTGGAGCTCCGTGCGAGGTTGCTCCCTGTCCTGTTGGAAGGTTCCAGTAGTCTCCTCCCATGAACAGTTGTTAGGTATGCAGATTGGAATAGCTGCCATAGTGCGTAAGATCCTGACAATGATGAGATTAAAAAGCAATGGTTTTTTCGTGGCAATGATGTAAATATTGAAACTGAGACAGCAAAGTATACATCAGCCATAATTTTATATAAGATTATCTATTAAGACCCTGTTCACCTGTTATACATGTATCCATCGAAGGAAAATGCGATCCGTCAGGGCTGTGTCATGAATATTTCTTCACGACCATATTTACTCAAAATAGCCATGCCTTATGTAAGCACCCCGCCATTCCAGCAGCAATAAGGTGTTTTATTATGTCAAATCTTACCTGACATTGTGATTGTTATGTTTTGGACCTGCCAAGAGGAGTAGACCTCTAACGATTGTTAGAATTGTTCTTCTTATCATATTTTTGTCATTTGTCGACAAAAAAAGAATGATTGAAAATTATGCGGTACAGTGTTTTTCACTAATAAGTAGTTTTAAACAAGCACCCCGCTGGCCAGTCGGGTTCAAGTAGAGCCAGGTGTACAACCTGAGGTCCAAGTCCTTTACCCTTTTGTATACCATTTTCTGACAGAAAAGGTACCCTTTCGTATACCTTCTATTGACAAAATGTACCCCTTTCACATACCTAGTTTAGAACTTTGCATCCCTTTTAACTGCTGCAAATGCACTGTCTTAAAAAAACAACAACAACAACATTTCCTCAACTTTTTCACAGCCATAAAATGTCTTTGTTTGCACTTTTGGACCTTTTTACAGACGAAAATGACATATACCTGAAGCCTGTAAAAGGTTTCCCTTTCAAGGAGAGCTCCCCTGTATAGGCCATTATAGGGAGGCGCCTCCTGTATAAAACTTTTTTGAGAACCCCCGGGAGCAAAGATGGTACTTGTAGATCTGGCAGATGCGACAGACATCTTTGTATTTGATCATTACTGCATTATACTGCTACATGAGAAATTTCTGCAATTTGATTGGCTTAGACCAGTGGTTTTTCAGCTTAATTTGAAAAACCTTCACGTGAAAATTACAAACCATTTGTGGGTAGTAGTATAAACAAATTAATAATAGTATGATTTGTATGTGATATTTGGCATAAATACCGGTCGAGATATTTCAAAATCATCTGAAATTACTCTCTCCTAACGGCTCGTGAAATTATGTATAACAATTTTGAAATATCACTCGTATTTATGCCAAATATCACTACAAAACACACCATTAACTATACAAATAGAAATGAACTGGAAATTGACAAAAAGCTTCATTCATGTAAGCCTCTGAAGTAGAGTCTGTATTTCAATCGTTTTATAGATTTAAAGGGCCTCTCAGTTTAGATGAAAAAAAAAATAATAATAATAAAACCAGCCTGGTTAGTCGGGTTGGCTTGGCTCATGCCTTGATTCCTCAGTATTGTTGTTTCAGAGATTTGAGCAAGCAGGCTAGCTCCAGGGGCTTCCAACGACAATTTCCTCCTAAACAATTTGAAAACATGTTTTAGGCTATCCATAGTAGTTTTACATTTCTAAAAATACATTCTAAGCGGTGCTATAAAATTTGTATCTGTTCAGTCATCCTAGGGAAACTTGAGTCTTTTTAGCCTGTGTACAGCTGCCTCCTAGATCCCCTTGGAAAAATTGAGGGGGGTGGCTGTACACAGGCTGGAGTCTTTTAAAAATTATAAGGGCTTCAGTATTTAAAAAGCTTCAGGAGTTAACGTGCTGTAAAGATCATGAAATCCTATGGGTGCATTTGCCACCAAACCTCCTCCCGAGAGGTTTTTTGTCCCTCATCGTGGCAGTTGTTTACCATCCTCACTGGACCAAAGACGAAAACGATTCTATGCAAATGAGTCGTCAAAACTTCCACTTTACTTCCGCCTTTAGTGTACCGTAAACATACATCAGGATTCTGCGGACAATACTAAAGCTCCTGTTCCAGTACAATACTCTTAGTAGACGTTATACTCTCTCACTCATCTGTAACAGCAAACTTATACAACTGAAATCATGAGAGTCCATTCCGAAAAACACATGAAGTTTGACGTTCGTGATTTGCATTAAATACAGTATGTGTCTATTCTTGGACACTTTTTAATTTTTGCATTTATCACAATAACTTACCTCAGAAAGAGCAAGAAAGGAGGGAGCAAGAGACTACAAATTAATAAAGCGGATGTCTGTCATGCGGTATGGACCCGCGTTTAATAAAGCATGAAGTTCGTCAAACGCCAAACGAGCGGCTTTCACGTCAAACATCCTAACTAATCAACACTGAATCAGGGGCACCCCACGAGAATATAGTTCAAACCCACTTAAAGATAGCATTGTTGAACGTATTTTAGTATTTAAAAGGTAGTTATCGGCATATTTTTGTCCTCTAAAAATTTTTCATCTGTTCGGATTTCCTAGCCGAAAGTCTACAGTATGTTGTCCTTGGTCCGTGCCTTTTCCGAAAATGATAAAATATTTCGTCGAGAAAAAAAATACGTTGAATTATGAAAGATATCGTGATTTACTGATTAGCATTCTTTCATATGACGAAGTATCGGCTTTCTTGCTGTACGTGGGTAAAGGCGCGAAATTTAAGTTTGTTGACAGGTAGGTTAAAGTTTGGATTTTTGAGGCACCGTAAATTACATGGTCATGTTTACTTAGCCTGCGAATAAATAAAACGCAACGGGAAGACGTGCCTTTTTGCAGAACAGGTTTTCAGATCAACTATTTTCTGCTGTTGGAAGCATATTGCTATAGACTCTGAATTTTTTGTTTTATCGACTCTTGAAAACATATCACCAAATTTCGCTTAGCGGTCATTGGTCCGCGACCTATAACCACAGGGAGCCCACACAATCTGTTTGTGTAGCCGATTGTTATTTTATAGTAAATGCACTGGATTTACCGTTTGCTTCAGCTATAGCGATATATCGCTAACTATGTATATAAATCAATGACAAATAAACGTTGAATTACCTTACCTGTGGTATATAGTCATCCTTTTACCTCAAAAGCGGTTTTTTGAACGATTTTGAATGAATTTGAGTTCACTGTTGACTGTTCCTTATATATGGAACAGTCAATGGCGAACTCAAATTCCTTATATATGGAACAGTCAACGGCGAACTCAAATTCATTCAAAATCGCTCAAAAAACCGCTTTTGAGGTAAAAAGACGACTATATACCACAGGCAAGGTAATTCAACGTTTATTTATCATTGATTTATATACATAGTTAGCGATATATCGCTATAGGTGAAGCAAACAGTGAATCCAGTACATTTACTATAAAATAACAATCGGCTACACAAAACAGATTGTGTGGGCTCCCTGTGCTATGACCTGGTTGAATAAAACTTCGCAAAATAAAAAGAGACGGTCTTTGTTTTCCCACAGGCCGCCCAGACGTAGTATGTGTCACTGAATGAATATATTAATATTCACATGGACAAATTAATGCGTTGAGTCGTCGAAACTCCCATGGACTAAAATAGTCTAAAAGTCAAAATATAACAAAACAAAGCTAAGATACCTTCAACTGAACGTATCCTTGTCTTTCCTGGCCAGTTTAAGTGGCATTTTGTTGAGTTTTGCAATTGTAGGTACTATCCACTAAAGAAAAATTAAAGGCTGGCTACAAAACAAACAGACCATCTCCACGCGCCTTCACACGAAGCGCTATAAATTCGAGAATAATCGACGAATCCGCTCCAAATAGCCATCGGTTAATCTGCAAGTAACGTGTGCTCCTGCTTCTGGCTCGCTTGCTCCAGAAAACCCATCGCAACTGCACAATAACTGCTCGCTCATCAACAACCACTGTTGACCTTTACGCTTCGATATGACCACAAACGACCAGGTTTAATACGCGACGTGAATTTTCAAGCTTAGCGACTGCGTTCGCGCAACAATCCAGCACTTGCTATGGGAGGGATGGTACTATTGCTTCTAGGTCAATCGACACTGACCGAAGGTTCGCTGCGTTAGTTTTGACCAGAAAACAAAAGGCGATCGCGGGACCATCCGTAAGTTTTCAACAGGGCAGCCCTGGTTTTCTTCTTCTAACGTTCGCTGTCTCAGCTGCTGTCACATTGTTCGTCCAGCCGCTTGCATAGGTTCTTGACTCTAACAGACTTATTTGCTTAGATTAACAACGTCTTACTCCATAATATGTTGTCCAAACTGGTAAAGGAGGACGAGAATTTTCCGCCCGGGAAAAAGGCAAAATCTGGCCCCGGCTATGCAGCTGAATAGAAGATACAGCTGAAGATATCGTAAAGTAAAATTTATGTGCACGATATCTTTTATTATTATTATTATTATTATTATTATTCTCAAAACTCAGGGGCACCCAATGATGATTTCCCCCTAAATGCATTGAAAACACATTTAAGGCTGTCCAGAGTACTTTTGATCTAAAAATGCATTCTAAACAGCGCTTACATAAATTTAGTCAGGAGGGCTAAAAGCGAAGCTAATGATTTATAGCTTGCTCATACTAAATATAAAATATATCGTGTAATGCTAAGCGGAGAAGGCAACGAGACAGGGCCACCCAATGACTGTTTCCTCAAATACTTTGAAAACACTTTTGTAGCTATTCATAAAGTACTTTTAGCTCTATCGATGCATTCTAAGTGGCGCTATAAAATTTGCATCTCAGTGTTCGGCCATTCTAGAGGAACTATAGAGTCTTTTCGAAATTACGAGGAATTCAGAATTATTTTCCCGAAAATTTTAGATGCAATTTAACGTATTACGAAGGAGATAATTTTTCAGATACCTTCTTTCATCACATTTTTGAATCCAAAAATGTTAGGATTCCATTTTACTCTCTACGAAAAATAGCCTAACCCGGTGAGTGAAACGTGAAAAATTAAAAGTTTGATGCCCTTGGCCACAACTGTGAAAAACAACAATAGGTCTAATTGCAGCACACTTTCTTGTACATTTCCTTGCTGCTGATTTGCATGACTGCAATGTGAAACGTCCAGAAAACTTCCTGGTTTTCACTTTTTATGGAGAAAATGTGGTACATGTTCTTGTTCACTTTTTCCACTGCCGCTCATGTTTTTTAGCTCCGCTATAAGATTCGTATCTGTTCGGTGCTCCTAGGGCAAATTGGATCTTTTTAAAAATTACAAGGGCTTCAATATTATTTTCCCGATTGATTGACCTAGAAGCAATAGTACCATCCCTCCCATAGCAAGTGCTGCATTGTTGCGCGAACGCAGTTGCTAAGCTTGAATATTCACGTCGCGTATTAAACCTGGTCGTTTGCAGTCATATCGAAGCGTAAAGGTCAACAGTGGTTGTTGATGAGCGAGCAATATTATTGTGCAGTCGCGATGGGTTTTCTGGAGCAAGCGAGCCAGAAGCAGGAGCACACGTTACTTGCAGATTAACCGATGGCTATTTGGAGCGGATTCGTCGATTATTCTCGAATTTATAGCGCTTCGTGTGAAG
>CALNXK010000013.1:5060000-5170000 GCA_942486035.1 Porites lobata
TGTTTTGGTAATCGTGTTAAAGTATCACTCTCTGGTGAAGGATCTTGATTACCAATATCGGTGTCAGTACATACCGGTAACCAGGTCACCAGTGGACTATGATCCGATAAATACGTGGGCTCTTTAACAATAAAGTTTAGTATGTGTGAAAATAACGTTTGATCACATATGGCATAATCAACGACACTTATTCCAGCCTTTCCATGAAATGTGGCTCTTCCTAAGGAGTCTCCACTAACTCTACCGTTAAGTATTCTAAGATCTGCGCTTCTGCAGATTTCAAGAGGGCGTTTGCCGTGATTGTTAATGTTGTTGTCAAAACTATTTCTATGAGTGCAACCTGAAGAAAGATGGGACTGATCATTGGTAATCATGGTGTTTCCTTCTTGGCTTACACAATCCGAATATTTTCCTGTTCTAGAATTAAAGTCACCCATGAGAAGAATCGATCCTTGAGAGTAAAAAGTATGCCTATGGACTGCAAATGGGAAGATCATGCTGAAGGCTCAAGATTCTTCACAAACCAAATCTTTTGTTACACATGAGGAATTCGAAGACTACATCGAACAGATAAGCAATAACTCGTAACTCTTTTTTTCTTCCCTACACTTATGTGCCCTATAATAATATTTAACCTACAGACACATACATATTCAACCTTAATCATGCCCAGCAAAATAGCCTGCAAGCTTTACCTTTTCATGACCTGGATGACAGAGAATTTCATATTCTAGATGGATCCTGTCACTTGCAGATAGATAATTTAAAAGATTTAGATTTATATAATTTGCTACCCAACCCTGATAAATCTGATGATGCTGACCCTGATCATATATTAATTAACCCTCAATCTGATTACTATGATATTTCTAGTTTGAATAAGGTTCTAAGTAAATCAGGAGCGAAATCCCTCTCATTTCTCGGTGTATGACATTTGCAGACTGCAGACTGCAGACTGCAGACCGCAGACCGCAGACCGCAGACTGCAGACTGCAGACTGCAGACTGCAGACTGCAGATTGTAGATTGTAAATTAAAAGACACCAAAAATCTTCCTAATAAGGGTGACACCATGAAAAATATAACTTAGTGTGAAAGTGAGAAAGTAGCCAAGTTGGCCTCATTTCCAAGATGCTGTTGGCTATTCTTCACTGACGCGACTCTTTATTGACTCATCCGGCATATCACTAATTGCGCTGATTCTTTATTCTTCTTTGATTATTGTGAATTGATAATGACAAGTAGCAATGCCCACTAATGCCTGTCTAAATAGTAGTCTTCTTTAAAAAAGAGTTTTAAGATTGTGAGCACTTCGTGCTCACTACAGTTACGTCGATAAAAACAACTAGGATAGATCATGGACATTTAACACCTTTTAAATGACGTACCGGTATTTCATCTTTAGCAGTATTTAAGGATATGCTAAATAATCTAAACCGAACAGATCCTACCTGGACTTGACGAATTACCGGAAGCACATTTTGAATTTCTAAATAGGCAAATCGACAATGGCTTTTTTCACAGGCCAATCATTGCTCATACTCAAATCCTAGTACACAGGTGGGGCCCCCGTCGAATAAGGATTCCGGCGCTGTTTCACAGACAGACTTTTATAACCAGAGTTTAGTTTCGTCTGTGGTGCAGGCTATATTACTAGCTTGTTGCTATGGATTCATGAGCGAGTCTGTGACATCGGCAGACATTATTCTGCTCTAATTCAATACGAGGAGAACAGCCAACAACTCCTTCAGGAATGAGGTCGGTGTAATTTGCGTCAAAAATATAAACTTCGCTTCTAGGCGTTACATGTACTTCTTAGAACAAGGTAATGTTGATGATGATGCCACCTTTATTACGATATTTTTGGTTTCATTCAATTTACAGTCTTGCTGCCTCATGCAGTCTGCAGTCTGCAGTCTGCAGTCTGCAAATGTCATACACCGCTCATTTCTTCATTGTAATATTAGAAGCCTGTCAAAACATATTGGCTTGCTTGAAGATATGCTATATTCTTTAAGTGAACAGCCTGATGTATTAGGAGTTTCTGAAACCAGGCTAAATGCAAATACCACTTTTAATACTGAGTTGATTAACTATAACATCTACCAAGCTGATTCTCCCACCCCAGCGGGAGGGGTTGCTCTTTATGTCAGTAAAGCTTTAACATCATTCCCAAGGTAAAAACAACCTGAATGCATCTTGGAAATTGATTGGTGTGCTAGTTAAGCGCAACTCAAAGGGACAAACCCCCATCTCAAAAATTAAACGTAATAATAGAGCTTACACTAATAAGGCTGAGATCGCCGATCAATTTAATAAGCATTTTGTCAATGTGGGTCAAAACCTGGCCAAAAGAATTGAAAATTGTGATGGAAGTCCGATCCAATTCATAAGATCGACTCCAGTAGCTAGCTTTGTTATGTCCTGTGTTACTGAAACCCAAGAATGTTCACTACTTAAAGGTTTTCATGATCTTAAGTCATCCTTAGATATTCCTAGTAAATTAATTAAAATAGCTGCCCAGCCATTGTCAATACCTTTAACATATATCTATAACCAGTCTATTGAAACTGGAATTGTTCCTGATATTTTAAAAGTCTCACAAGTTTCCCCAGTGTATAAGGGTGGTGATACTACAGACCCTAGCAACTATCGGCCCATAGCAACTCTCTCACCTTTTAGTAAAGTGCTCGAGCGTCTAGTCTATAATCAGTTATATTCGTTCATAGGTAAACATGAAATCTTGTACAAATATCAGTTTGGATTTAGGAAAGGATATTCCACTGAACAAGCTATTCTTGAAATTACTGACAATCTGACGCTAGCTACTGGCAAAGGTCAAATAACATGTGGTTTATTTCTCGACCTATCAAAGGCATTTGACACAGTAAATCATGAAATACTGCTCTCTAAACTATATCTGTATGGAATTCGGGGTACACCACATAATTGGTTTGAAAGTTAATTGCACAGCCGAAGACAATATGTTAAAATTGACTCTACTAAATCTAGCTATGAAAATATTACCTGCGGTATACCCCAAGGCTCGACTCTAGGTCCTCTTTTATTTTTGCTCTATGTGAACGACTTACCAAACTGTGTCGACAAACTTTCGGTGCGGAGCTTTGTTGATGACACCAATTTATTTTACTCTACCGACAACTTAAAACAGCTTGAATTAGTTACCACACAAGAGAAGGCGAGAGATGTTTGGGGCAAAACAATCTTTATTGATGAAAGGCGAAAGAAGAAAATTACCCCCTTGGAGAGGAGGGAGGGTAAAACAATCAAGTAGAGACCACAAATGACCTTTGAGACGAAGGAACAAGTATAGAACGCAGAAGAAACCTGACACTGACGAAAACCATGCGAGAGGGTGTGTCCCTAATTACGTGCTTTGACAAGCCAAAGCCAGCAAATTAGTTACCACACAAGAGAAGGCGAGAGATGTTTGGGGCAAAACAATATTTATTGATGAAAGGCGAAAGAAGAAAATTACCCCAAACCCAAATAAAAGAAAAGGGAAAAAAAAAATAAGGAGAAAAAAAAAATAGAAACTGTAACTCACAACCGAATGTGAGATAGCCGAGAAGAGATGGCGCGAAGAATGTCAAGTTTCTTTTGCGTGGATAATTTGAGATAGATTAAATAAGCGTCGCTCTGCCAATCACCTTGTGCTTTGATGAATTCAGTAGGCGCGCCGCAATTGAAAACAAAGGTTGCGCCACCTTGACGGAAACTGCGTGAGGAAAAAAGATTGGGATCAAAACCCGTTGCGGACGCACAAGCTTTGAGAAACCGATTAAAATGAGCAGCAAGAAGAGGTTTGGCACTGTTGGCCACGGGCACCATGAATAAAGGCGCGCTAAGTGGTGCTGGGACTAACGACAGATAAGCTTTGAGCGCAGCAACCGGACACAAAATAGAATTAGGAATGACAGGCAACGGAATTTGTAACACGCGCTGGCGAAACTGGATTGTCTTGGTCTTGAAAATGCGCAAAACCGCACCGTGCGCGGAGAAAGAGACATCTTCGCGCTTCAAAAAATAAGTATTAACAGCAGCCATATCAGATGCTTTGTAAGGCACTAAATTAGAAATTCTGAGGAAGGAGAAAAAAGCCACTAAAAAGGCAGCGTGCATACAAACATGCAAAGGATTAGACCAGTCAAAAATATGGAAAATATTGAGAAGTATATCAACAGTTACTGGGTGAGTGATACGCACAGAGTCGCCCATGACGCGACGAAGGGCCCGTAATGTGAGGAATGCATCATCATCGTGCATGAAAGACAAATCTTCCCCCAGTGACCTATTGATATGCTTAAGAATATTGATGTAATTAACAACTGAACGATAACAAGATAACGATTTTGATAGAAAGGCTAAATAAGCTAGAAAGGACTGCTTCGACACCGGAAATGGAGAGAAGTTAAAATGTTCACAAAATAACATGTAAGCGTTTAATTGAGTTCTCATGTTCCTTTTAGTGGACTCTTGGAAGGCACGAGACTGAAGCTGGAAGGCATAATCCAGTAAGGGCTCTGAATGCTCTGCAAAAAGAAAAAAAAGCAGAGATAAAAAAAAAACTGTCTCAATCAGACACGGCGAATTCAAGTGTCAGTGCACGATTTGGGGACAACTGATTAAGGACACAAAGTTTGTGATCGCATCACATGCTCACACAATCACTATACCTTATTTTAAACTTGAATTTTTAGTAACGTCACCCCAATAGCATGCCGGTCTGTTCTACCCTTCACTTATCATGTGGGGTGACACAAATTTGGTTCACGAATTCTAGTATCACTACAAGGCTTTAAAACACGCAGCAGTTTTTTTTGTGTTTTTTTGTTCGCCTCTATTGTGATAGTTTTTCTGGCGTCTGACCTTTCTGCGCTCTTTGCGCTTATTAGTTGCTAGCCGTTTGGCTTTTAAAATTTGTTTTTTGGCCCCATGTTTGTGGTGGGAGTCAGAGAATACACATGTGTACTTTTGAACTTCTTTATTTTCAATTGCTCCTAGTTTTTCCATCATATTGCCGAACTGGGCGATTTGTGCCAAAGTGTTTTACTGTTTCGATCGTTACGTTGTTTTCAGCTTGCGCTGCGCGCGCTGGTTCAATCATACTATAGCCTGAGTATCAGGCCTTCCTACGGGGTTAGGGGAGAGGAGATTTTAGATGGGGGAGGGGGGAGGGGGAGAAGAGAAAGGAGAGTTTCTTTCCTTCACCTCTCTTCCTTTTTCGCTTCCATTTTTCCCGTTTTCCCCAGAAACGCCTGATACTCAGGCTAATCATACTACAGTTCTTACTGTTCAATGCTATAGCCGGTGCGGCTCGCTTTCCTTTCACGGTTTCGGCCTTAAAACGGCCGATTTCTCGTTGATGGAATCGTATAATCGCATTGAGTGTTTCTTGCTCCGTTTTCTTACGGATTTGTTTTATCTCTCTCTTGAAGTCCTCGTCCGCTGAGGGATATTTTGGCCCTTGCCCTATATTGTAGGTTTTCTGGGCAAGTTCCCCTGTCCGTGTGCCTTTTTAAAGCTTTGATCGCACCTTCAGCTTGGCTAATTTTGTCCTCCGCGGATAGGCTATGGCTCCGTTTACGGTTCTCTGTGGATGGGCTGTGGCGGCGACGTTTTCGGTACTGTTCTGTCCTTGGTTCGCTGGTACTCCTTTGAGGGCGCCTGTCGCGGCTTTGACGTTGCTGTTTAGGCTGTTTAGGTTTTCTAGGCACTTGATATGGAGGGATTTGTTCATCGTCATCGGACTTGCCGAGTAGATCATCCTCGTTAGCGATGTCGTATGAGACTTCCATCAAAGGCATTGCTTGTGCCAGGGGCATTTAGTAGCCCATCTGACGTTATAATGTTTTCCGACATTTTCTGTGAATGGTCAGGCAAGACCGCGGTTTCGATCCTAATCTTGTGGATCTCGTCAGTTGCCGATTGAATTAACAGACTGATAGAGATGTGTTCTCGGTATCAGTCACAAAAAGAGTGTTTCTTGACTATTTTATGCTCGTTCGAAGGATCGAAAATCCTGTGTTTCTCTCGTTGACCCTCTTGTCTGAGGTCATCGACTGAGAACGATTTCCGAACCCGCTTCTTGCTAGTCATTATCAAGAGGACGATTGTATCTGAAGCACCAAACAATAACACAGCAAACTGTTTTCATTAACTCTTTTGTCTAAACAAACTATCACACTAAGCCACGCACAAATAATTCAGCCCAAGAAGCGACGACCGGAAATACGTCGGTGATATCACAGGCAGACCACCCTCTGTTAGTGGGGGCCGTTGTTGATTGAAATCTGAGCAACGATCCTTTGTTATTTATAGAAGAAATACATATGAACAATACGGTGGCTGTAATTTGTTCCAAAATGCAGAATTCAAAGCAAATTTTTCAATAAACGTTTGAGGAAAATGCTAACTGAGCCATGTGTCATGTCTTTTTCGCCGTGTGGTGCTGTTTTAAGCGCTATTTTGCGAGATGAATATTTGACCTCCGCGGTTAGAACTAAAGAAGGGTCTCCTTCTTTAGTTCTAACCGCCGAGGTCAAATATTCATCTCGCAAAATAGCGCTTAAAACAGCACCACACGGCGAAAAAAACATGACACATGGCTCAGTTAGCATTCTCCTCAAACGTTTATTGAAAAATTTGCTTTGAATTCTGCATTTTGGAACAAATTACAGCCACCGTATTGTTCATATGTATTTCTTCTATAATGCACCAGTCAATTCCACCTGCGCCCAGGCCCCCCCCGGGCTGACCCCCGGGAATTAGCATTTTTTTTGCCTTGGATGGCAAATTCCCGGGGGTGGGGACTCTTGAGCTGGCAAATCCCCCGGGGTGGGACGAAAAAAGAGGGCAAATGCCCCGTCCTCCGTCAACAGTGCAACATTTTTTCTTGATCGCACAGTCCAATAGTGCCATTTTAATGTGCGATTTTTTGTTTCAATTAACGTCTTCCTTTGTATAATAGCGCTAGGATTCTAACTAAGACTTCACGCCGCGACGACATGCACCAGTTTATGGTTTTAGTATTGATATAAAAGTATTGACATTAAAATTAACAGAGCGCTGTAAAGTTATTTGTTATGAATAGTTTTATAAATATGAAAGGGTGTTCTTCAAATGATATCAACAGAAACTTGATTCAATAACAAAAAAACGTTGATTCACATCGATAGCTCCAATTTCGCTATGTAATTCTGGCTTGATAAGCAATGAAGAAATGCATACATACATGTAAAATCGTGAACATGCCTTTACAACCCTCTACAATTTATTCCTGTCCTTGACAGATGAGCCAATCTGCTTTTTTTTTCCAGCAAAACCTTCTGTGTAGTTATATTCTGATAGGAAACCGCGTGCGTGTCAAAAGCTCGGGAATGGCCCGGGGGTTGGCAAATACCCGGCCCCCGGGCAGTGCAAAATTTGCAAATGCCCCACCCCCGGGACTGACAAGGCGGGTAAATGCCCCGCAGTAGCCCGGGGGGGGGCTGGGCGCAGGTGGAATTGACTGATGCATAAATAACAAAGGATCGTTGCTCAGATTTCAATCAACAACGGCCCCCACTAACAGAGGGTGGTCTGCCTGTGGTGATATCCTGTGATGTATCATCAAATAAACAATGAAAAAAGACTCTTAAATAATTCTTTTGTTTTAACCTGATAACGCGAAATCAAAGCAAAATAACACGGCTTTCCAAATAAATCACCCTCGCAAGACAATAACTTTAAGTTCCTTACCACTATTGAAATCGGTGAACAGCAAATAAATGAATCAATGATTACCAAAACTTCCCGGAGCCGAAGAGATTATTAACCATTATTTCATACTGAGAGATATCCTTTGAATGTTCCTATGTGGCATTGTGACATTGCCAACGTTAGGAAGATTGATTATGGTACACTCACACCTTCTCTCTTGTCTTTAAGTTTAGTACGCAAATTGTGATGTTGTGATGCTCACAAATTGCAAGGCCCAATCCCCCACTCCCCAAATCGGGCACCAAGTGTTCAAACAGGCTAAACAGGCTATCATCAACGTGACGCTGTGACAATTGAGGATTGGAACGGAATCTGGACAATTCGCCCCCCAGACAATTAGCCCCCGACAACTAGCCCCCACATTATGGACAATTAGGGAAAGTTCATTTAATATGACAAGGGGGGGGGAATGAAGATATTGAAACTTGAAGCTTGAAATTTTAGCAGCCCCCCTTGCTAGCGGTTCAGTTTTTTAGGAGCCCCCTCCTTGGTAGTCGAAAAATTTCAGCCCCCCCTCCTCCTTCAATTCCTTTGCTCCCCTGAAAAAAGATCGCTAGACTATATTAAATATATTTACCGTTATTGTCTTCAATGGTTTATACTATGACAAACTTGAGATACAGTTGTGAAACAATTTTCTAAAGCATTTTTGGGATGAACAAGAGTGTAATAATTACTGAGACTACATTTGTTATATCTGTAAACCATGTGATATAGCTGAGTTGCACAGGTCATTAAATTGTTGAGTTGAAAACCATCCGATCTGTATGATGATGTCATGTGTTGGTTTTGAAGTATACAAATTTTCGGAGCCCCCCCTCCTAGCCCAACAATTTTTTCAGAGCCCCCCTTCGGGTGTCTAAAAATTTTCGGAGCCCCCCCTCAATATCTTCATCCCCCCTTGTCATATTAAATGAACTTTCCCTTAGCCCCCACTTTCTAGACGATTAGCCCCCAACCACATTGTGATCTTAAAAAAAACCACAACATTGTGAGTTATGATATAATAAAATTTACCAAATCAGTTATACTCCTGCCTTCTCTTCTTTTGATGTTTCAATCGATGGATTTTGTTATCGATCAACTTCACGGTGGTCTTGGAGAACGCAAAATATCCTTGACATCTGGGTTAGCACAGAGAGTACAGTTTTAAATCTTAAAGGAGAACCAGACTGAAGAAAATCCTAAAGTCGATCGACGCATGACACGACCGAACCTAACACTTCTATTTGAACCCAGGCCTTTTCCAACGATCTTTTCCACGTGCGGTAGGACCGTGCGGTTGATATATGTGCAGGTAATTGTAAACATATTACTTTCACTTTACTTTTCATCGACAAAAAGCTAATTAAACTGAAATATATGGAAGGCCGTATTTTTTTATGAAAAGTTATCCACCAATGTCAGTGAGTCAGGTAAAGACGTTTGGTACTTCATAAATACCGGTACTTTAGAGAATCTAACTTTACTTACCTCTTAGAAAACACGTACGAGTTCTATTGAAAACCGTTAAACCTTAGCAAATTATCATTAGTTATCACCTATTTAAATGAATGAAAGAAACTAACAAATCAAGGTTAAGATGAATTAATGTGATCCGATCGTGTGTATAAAAGCTGAAGCGTTGAATGGAACCGTCATTCGATCATTGATCACCGTCCCAGGAACACCAGGAATGTAACTTGGTGCTAACTTCTCCGACATGCAATCTGCTTAGGGAATCGGCAAGCCAATTGTCCGAACCACGAACGTAACGAACAACCAGCTGGATGTTGAATAAAGCAAGTTGCAACCAGAGTTCCCGCAAACAACGCTGCATGAAAACATTGGTGGAGTACTGTGAATTGATAACCGCGACGCAAGTGGTGTTGTCTGATAGGAGTTCTACTCTGAGGCCCGCAAGCTTGAAAGACCAGAGTTTGATAGCAATAACGACAGTTAGAAGTTCCAGTGCATTGATATGCAGGCCCTTAGCCAAAATAAACTCCGGGAATTCGCGGTGGAAGTATTCTCCAAAACACACCGCTCCGCAACCGGTGAGACAAGCGTCTGTAGCGAACATCTCCGGATTGGAAATAACAACGTCGGAAGGAATAACCGAAACGCCATTGAAATGCGAGAGGAAAAGCAACCACCACTCGATGTCGGAATGCAACTCATCAGTGACTGGAAAGGAAGCGCTCTTGGGACGAGAATGACAAGAACGGAGAGCGTTCAGGAGGCGACACATAAAAGCTCGGCCGGGGCGAACGCATGCAGACACGAATGAAAGTTTACCGAGCAACTGCTGAATTTCTCGTCGTGAAAAGGAAGTTTTACACAGCCACTTTTGGAGTTCTTGTTGCAGTTCGGAGACGCGAAAGGCTGGAACAGATAAAGTCATGTCTAAGGTATCGATCCAGATACCAAGGCAAAGCATTTGATGACAGGGTGGTACGTCCTTTTCTGGCGAAGCCAGCAGACCAAGTTCGGTAAACAGGGAATTCATACGCTGGAAAGATTGGTTGGAATGACTAGGAGACTCCGCGCTGTAGAAATCGTCGATATAAACATCGACTGAAATTCCTTCATTGTTCAAAATATGCACGACGCTCTTAGTGGTACGCTGGCAGATCAGAGTTGCTGAGTGTAATCCAAACGGCAAAGAAGTGTGGAAATAGATAGAACCATCGATGCACATGCCCAACAAACGATAATCCGCAGGGTCGATTGGAATCTGTCTGTAAGCTCGCCGAAGGTCTTTCTTGAAAATGTGACAACCGCGGCCTTTCGCATTGATAAATTCCACGAGACAATCAATTCCGGGCAGACGCAGCTTAAAACTTTGATCCAAATAAGAGTCTTTGCTAATACCGTCATTAACGGAAAAACCCTCTGGAAAGCTCAAGTCGTGGACGATGCGCAGTTCATCTGTGTCACGCTTGGAGACGCACATAAGAGGTGAAATGACACAATCGGAATTAAACGGATTACGGTGAAAAGGACCCATCACCGATTGATGGTCAAGTTCTTTTGCTATGTACAAAGTTAAACAGGTATCATTGGCAGCGGCAGAAGGATGATTACGGAGCGTGGAAAGTGGTAACACATGAGTGCGACAATTAATAGGCCATCCAAAACGCAAGAAATCAACTACGATTCTATCCTCATAATGTTCAAGATATTGAAGCCAATAATCAATGTTAAAACCGGAATGAACTGGGCGTTTCATTTGAGGCGAACTGTAATAAAATTTTAAAAACGCCCTTGGATCGGCATCCTATAGAACGTTACCCAGACCGCTCTCCCGAAACCCAGAATATTTCATTTTCGGTCTTGAGAACTACAACTGTTTACTAAAAACGTTTTATCTCAAAACATTGATGGATTTTAACCCAACACAGTGAAGTAAAACTTCACTTTGAGCAATTTAACTTCGCCTTATTTCTTATTCGTCTTCGATATATGCGGAATTAGCTGGAATTGTTTGAAAATTAGCGTTTTCAATATCAAATACTCGTTAATAAATGTTCGTGTTTAGTCTATTTATCTTCCACTGTATCAAAAAGTCTGAATTTTTTTAAATTGATCTACAATATAACGGTTACTTGCACAGATAGTTGAGTAGCCTCTTTCAGGGAAGGGTAGAAAACGGAGACCTAAGACCTAAGACCCAAAAACGAAGATCCCCCCCCCCCCCCCCTCAAAATCACTTATAAATATCTAGAAACGGGTATCTCGACCTTAGATGTTTAAGAAACTGAACATCTTCAGTTATACAAAATTTCGACCAGGGTCTTCGTTTTCTACACAATCCCCCCGGTGTGTAGAAAACGAAGATCCCCCTCAAAATCACTTGGAAACAGCTGGAAACTGCTTTTAACGACTTCTAGCCAGTAAAGAAGTGTAAGAAACAACATGATTTTCAGTTACACAAAATTTTGACCAGGGTCTTTGACCGGGGTCTTCGATTCGTTTTCTACATAACCCCTATAGAGCCATGTTTACCTAGTGCGAACAGGACCTTTTTAGAAAGAAAAATGTATCAGATCTCATCATTAGACAATGTTTTCTGTCCCGAACGCCCGGTCGTCGCCTCTCTCCCTCCGAAAAATAATGTCTGCAAACCGGGCAAAACGATTTCCGTGACGTAAAACCTTTTGTTTTGGCCAATCAGATCAAAGGATAGAATACAGCTCGAGTGACTCCTCGCGACCTAGCGCGCTGGCGTGGCTTGGATTTTGGTGAGAGTTACCAAATAGGCTTTGGAACGTGAATTTCACGACGATAACAAGTTTTCCTGCGACGTTGAATGCTGACTTCTTTATGAAGCAACTGCTTCTTAAGCTATGTATGTGATGTAGACCTTTGGTTTCGCTTTGGATAAAATACGGTAGTACGTGACATATAACAAAACCTGGACAAAATAATCGCTACAGCGAAAGGAAAGTAACATTGCTTAATGACATCGCGCTCATGATAATTGAAAATCGTCAGGAGCCGTGTTATTTCTTACACTCCTTTAGTGTCTAGAACTCGTTAAAAGCAGTTTCCAGCCGTTTCTAAGTGATTTTAAGGGGGGTCTTCGTTTTCTACACACCGGGGGATTGTGTAGAAAACGAAGACCCTGGTCAAAATTTTGTATAATTGAAGATATTGTTGTTTCTTACACATCTAAGGTCGAGATACCCGTTTCTAAATATTTATAAGTGATTTTGAGGGGGTCTTCGTTTCCTACCCACCCGTGTAGCCTATGGACCGCCATATTGCCCGTACTATAGTACGTAATTCAGCGGGTGATCGCATAATTTGGTCCATTTTGCGCCCATTATCTTCGAGAGGGTGGAGGATCTGGCTCCTTCACAGGAAATTCATAAAGTAAATGTTTGTACTTCGTGTATTTTGGGACCGTAGATCTATCTTATAGATCCGATATGCTGTAAATTTTGCATAGTTTTGTCCATGTTTTTGAGGTTGGTTTTGGCCATGCCAATCCTGTACATTTTCTTTTAGACTGTTCACAGTCCCCTATTTTACCGTAAGATCGTCGAAATCGAGCGCGTTGCGTTACGGGCTACCCATCTTGCATGAGTGTCAAAACTACTTAGGGGGCGGGGGCGGTTTGGGAGGAAGCGAGAAAAAGAGCAAAAATCCCCGACGCCTGCCCCCTCGGTACATTTGAAAATCAAGATGGCCGTCATTAACGGTAAGAACGCGCTATACGGATCTCAATGATCTCACGATAGACTACGAGTAGTCCCCCATTTTTCCTCAGGGATAGTAGAGCGAGCGAAACGCGAGCGCGCGTGAAAATCACCCCACGCGAGAAAAGGCGACACGCGGCGGGGAGAGAGAAAAATGTGGGGTGATTTTCACGCGCGCTCGCGTTTCGCTCGCTCTACTATCCCTGAGGAAAAATGGGGGACTACTCGTAGTCTAATCTCACGAAAAAATAGGGGACTGTGAACAGTCTAATTTTCTTTGCGCGACATCAACTTGACACTTGGACTCTTGCCCTCCAGGAGACACGTGATATGGCGTGATTCTGTGGGTGTTGGAGTTCTGGGTCAGAGCTTAAATCAATGTGCGGGTTATTTTACAGCAGCGCTTCTCTGTTGTTACGCCATACTGATGACCTACAATAATAACGGAACAGCTGCCTATGGCTACAATCCCACTCTGTGTCGTGTTGATGTCTTGCAAAGTTAATTTTCACTTACTACGATCAGCCAACCTCGTCCCCAGGGCGCTTTTCCCTGGCTTTGGAGGGGGATCAGCATTGCAGTATTCTGCCTGCAAAATTTAATATGTCTACTAATTCATAAATTGTCTACTAAAACATTGTGAAATATGGAAGAAAGGCCAATTTAAGAACTAACAGGTGCTCCAATGCATCAAAATTGGTTGAAAACTAACCTGAGATCAGGTCCAATTTGAGCGGTTCTCATACATTCTCTCTAACGGCTACCGCTGAAATCTCTTTTCGTTTCGCCATGCCCGCCGGAATGTTATTTACAAAGCGAAACGAAAATAGAGCCCGATCTCAGGTTAGTGGAAAACTAGAAATTTCCCAGAATGCAAAAAGTTGCTCGAAGTACGAGAAGTTGTACCCTGGGTACCAGAGATTTGTTCTCGCGTGTGACGAGGAGTTTCGACGGCCGCAGGCCGACACGTCTTCGGCCTTCGGCCGAAGACACGAGCGGCGAAGCTTTTCGTGCGGGTCACATTTTAAGGTGGCTCCGTAATTAATACAAGAGCATTTAACTGTGACAAATTTTCCGTCATAACTTTTTGGTTTTTAACGCGATGGCTGCGAAACTTGGCAAAGAACAACAGATATCAATCGGCAATAACACAAAATATTCCGATTTCACTGACGGTAAATATTTCTTGAGAAATTAGTGCTTAAAAGGACCCTACTGTTCAAAGAAAATCGCGTCTAGTAAAAAATTTTGCTGATATTTTTTACTGAAATTTCTGGTATCGGCTTTAATTGATATAATAAATATGCCAGAGGAATTTCAGAAAAATCGTTGGAGCAGAAGTCCGTAACTAAAAGTCGGTCAAAATTCAGCTGTGAAATTGTTTTGGAATTTCAAAAATAAATTACTATCAGGTAGAAGGAGCCACCAGTTTGAATTTTCGGGACAAGTAAATTCAACGCTTGCTAATTCTTAAAACGAAAGCCGATTGCCTATCGTGCTATTCTTTGAAAGGTACTTTTTAGTTTTAGAAGAACTATAAATTGCTCCAAACTTTGCTGTGAAGTAGAATGACTTGTTCGTCGACAGTTTTAAAATATCCCTTGGCAGTTTTGGCTCAGACTCCTGCTGCATACATTTTGATGTATTGCCGTGCATTTTCAACGACTTTTACTGCCGTTCGTTGCTTCCAACTCAGGAAAAAGTATTGAGATTGGACGCTACCTCGTATCAGAGCTCAGAAAGAACTGTCCAGCACCTTTGTTTATGACTACAAAATGAGCACGAGCGGCAGTTCTGCGTGGAATTCGCACCTCACCCAGGGGGGACGAACGACAATGATGACCATGCTTGTGAACCAAATAACATCACAGTGCAAAATAAAATTATCGCAAAATTACTGCCCGTGAATCAATTTACAACTCTGAAATTTTTGTGACACCTTCCTTCAATGAATGGGTATTTTTTTTCTTGATTATTATGTTTTGCTCTGCAATACATGTTTATACAGATCGGTTCACAGACATGGGCATCATTGTCACTCGTCCCCCCTGGCTGAGGTGCGAATTCCTCGCAGAGCTGCCGCTCGTGCTCATTTTCTGGTCATAAACAAAGGTACTGGACAGTTCTATCTGAGCTTCGATACTAGGTAGCTTACAATCCCAATACCTTTTTCCTGAATTGGAAACAACGTAAAGCAGGAAAAGCCGTTGGGGATGCTTTGTAATACATCAAAATGTGTGTAGCAGGAGTTTGAACCAAAACTGCCAAGGGATATTTTAAAAATGTCGAGGAACAAGTCATTCGATGTCAGAGCAAAGTTTGGAGCAATTTATAGTGCTTCTAAAAACTGAAAATTACTTTTTAAAGAATAGCACGATAGGCAATCGGTTTTGTTTTCAGAATCAGGAAACACACTGAAGTTGCTTTGTCCCGAAAATTGAAACTGGTGTCTCCTTCTTCCTGATAGTAATTTATTTTTGAAATTCCAAAACAATTTCACAGCTGAATTTTGACCGACTTTTAGTTACGGACTTCTGCTCCAACGATTTTGCTGAAATTCCTCTGGCATATTCATTATATCAATTAAAGCCGATACCAGAAATTTCAGTAAAAAATATCAGCAAAATTTTTTACTAGACGCGATTTTCTTTGAACAGTAGGGTTCTTTTAAGGGCTAATTTCTCAAGAAATATTTATCATCAATGAAATCGGAATAGTTCGTATTATTGCCGAATGATATCTGTTGTTATTTGCAAAGTTTCGCAGCCATTGCGTTAAAATCGAAAAAGTTATGACGGAAAATTTGTCACAGCTAAATGCTCTTGTGTTAATCACGGAACCACCTTAAGACTTGACCGAAACCGGAAACCGCGCATGAAAAGTCTCTGGCACCCAGGGAAGAGAAGTTGCCAAAAGGTTGCCGAGCAACTTGTGGAAGGCTCTACCATTTACTAATTTTTCACAGCCCGCGCGAGGGAAACACAAGATTTTTTTCTTCGCCATAAAAAACCGGCGCCTGCTACGCAGGCTAGAAGAATGCAGACACCTTCTATTTGTTTTATGAGTCTATATTACCTGTAGGAAAAAGAGGGCAGAAAACTTGTTTACATTTCGATACTTTAACTAGATTGATTAATCGTTATTGAAGAAGAAAGTAAACACTTGAAATTATTTTGTGATTTAACTTTTTTTATTCAGGTTTTTCTCCATAATAGTTTTAAAAACTAATCCTATTATAGTTGAACTTCTCCTCAATGGACACCTTAGGGGACAGAAAAAAGTGGCCGTCATGTATGGACGTTAACATTGTACTATCAGAGAAGGGGCAAGAGATCATATCAGCAATCAAGTCCCTTAAAAATAGAAAAACCCCTGGACAGGAAAACCTCAATACGAATTGTTTAGGGCAGACCCACTAGACCCAGAGCTTGCAGCCGAGACACTTCTTCCACTCTTTACAACCATATTACCCTGGGTACCAGAGGTTTTTCTCGCGTGCGGCGGGAATTTTTGGTGTTGGCCGAAGGCCGAAGCCGCGAGTCACTATAAAGACTTGACAGAAACCGGAAACCGCGCCAGAAAAGTCTCTGGCACCCAGGGTACAACCATATGAGAAGGAAAGGAGATACCAACGGGCTGAACATAGGGCATCGTTGTAAAGATCCCGAAGAAGGGAGCCAGTGGGAGCCCTTTACAATTGCAATATTAAATTGGCGGGGAATCACACTTTTATCCATCTCAAGCAAGATCCTCCCGAAGATCATCACCCAGCTGCTAAATGATGCAGTAGTATGAAGTAGATCAGCAGCTGAGGAATGAAAAAGCGCGCTTTCTGAATCGTAGAGGGTGCATAGACCAGATAACTAACATCATCGAGCATTGCACGGAATGGCAGAGACAGCTCTCCATAGAACTTTGTGGACTTCGAGAAGGCTTTCGACAGCTTCAGCTTCCACTGGGGCAGCCTTTGGCGTATACTCCATGCATGCATATGGAATACCATGAGAAACTGTCCTTCTCATCAAGACCTTTTACAACAATTTCACATGCAAAGTAGGAAACAGCGACCACAGCTGTTTCCAAGTGAAGAGTGGAGTGAGGCAACGTTTTGTAATGTCGGCTCTCCTGTTTCAACATCGCCATTGACTGGGTGATGCGACGAACAACGGAAGATCAGACGAGAGGCATACGATGAACCCTCTTAACAGCACTTGAAGACCTGGACTCTGCTGATGACCTGGCTCTGGTCTCCCACACCCACCAACAGATCCAGGAGAAGACATCTCAAGGGCACCCAACGACATTTCCTCCTAAATACATTGAAAACACTTTTTAGGCTACCCAGAGTACTTTTAGATCTCCAGAAAAGCATTCTACGCGGCGCTGTAAAATTTGTATGTGTTCGGTCGTCCTAGGGGAACTTGATTCTTTTCGAAATTACAAGGGCTTGAGTATTATTTTCCTGGGCCGAGTTGTTCAAAGCTGGGTTAAGATAACCCAGGGTTAGTGCGAGATTTGAATTCAGATTTGAAAGCTTAAAAAGCATTTCAGTTTTAATTCTTTTTGTCTACAAGTTGATAATTGGAAGCTCTAAAAATAACAGAGAAAATTATCCGAGAAAATGCATTTGAACACAAGAAAAAGAAACCCGGGTTACATTTAACCCCGGGTTAAGTGCTAATCGGCCTTCGAACAACTGAGCCCTGAAAATTTTAGATGAAATTTGACGTATTACGAAAGTGAGAAATTTTCTAATTCCTCTCTCCATCACATTTTTTAATTCGAAAATTTTAGGTTTCCTTTTTTCTATGAAAAATAGCCTAACTTGGGAAGTAAAATGCGAAAATTAAACTTCAGGAAATCGTAAGGAATTTATTAGATAAGCTTCGAAGAAGACAACGGTGATGGCATTGAACATCCCGAACTCTCCACCGGAACAGGTGAACGGAGAAGACCTACCCACGACTGAGGAGTTTAAGTAGTTATGCTTCAGCAAAATTAAGCCCCGTTGGTGTATAGGTAAAGGTATACGTATAGGTAAATCATTGATATGTATAACGGTCGAGTCTATGACGTCACCCATTGTTTTATCCTAGAGAAAAAATGCGTTCCTCCATACTAATTAAGTGCCTAATCAGTGTGTTCTTGCATACTAATTCGGTATAGGTTTACTCAGGTGCGTCTCTCTACTTCAATAGAAACAATAGGCTTGCCTTGCCCGGTCTCTTTTAACCCTGATTGGGTCATATAGAATCTATTACGTCTCAAAATAAAAGCGGGTAGTCAGTGCCTAGCAAGTGCCTAGTCATTGCCTGATCCTGCATACTAATTAAGTGTCTATTCACTGTCTTCTTCCATATTACAGGGGCACCCAACGACAATTTTCGGAAGAATATCTGTTCGTTCGGGAGACGATTTGAGATCTAGAATTTTCGAAACATTTGTTGTAAAATTTCTTGCTTGCCTGCCTCTCCTAGGATTTTCAAACATCTAAAAAATGGTATAATTGCCTATTTTTAACGGATTTTTACCCTAAAAAGATCACCTAGAATTTTCGGGAGGCTTTTTTCTGGCTGAAATTTTCGAAAAGGTAAGTTTTGATCCCTATAATTTTCGGATCACTAGAATTTCAGCTAGGAAATCCGAACCGGTGAAAAATTTTTAGGGGATAAAAATATGCCTATATCTACCGTTTAAATACTAACGTACGTTTAACAATGCTATGTTTAAGTGGTTTTGAACTATATTCTCGTTGGGTGCCCCTGATATTAATTAAGTGCCTAGTCAGTGTCTAGCTAGCTAGGTAAAAATGCGTTCCTCCATACTAATTAAGTGCCTAGGCTTCCCTCGGCTCGCCCGTGAAGTAACTTGAGCCCGGTCGACTGTACTATTATTACTATCCTCATGTTTTTTTTGGCTGTCCCGAGCTGTTTAAAGCGTTATATCGCAAAATGATTATTTGAAACGATTTATTTGTTTAGAGCCAAAGAAAGGGGTCTTTTTTAATAAAGAAAGAGACAAAGCAGGCGGTAGCCGCCGCCAGCGCGTGACCTAGTCCACCGAGTCTAGCTGGAACACGCCAAACCATTGAATTTTTCACCTCGGCAACACCGGTATTTGATCGACGAGATATATCCCCATGCCCTCGCCGAATCTCGGCTCAGTTCTTCCATAAATTCACTGAAAAAGCGACTCTGATGATGCGGCAAAAGCCCGACCGTCTCCTACACTACTCCCGCCGGCTCACTTGGAACTTGTAGCAGCTAAACTTTCCAAAATAAATATATTTTTAGAAGAACGCTTGCAGTAACTCTGTAACCTTGAAACAGCTAAAAAAAGCTCGCCCCATGAAAGGGAATCCAGGACACAGCCTTAGATTCTGGATTCCGGTCTTTAGGTTCAGAATTCCAAACGATAGTGGAATTCCGGATTCCTTGAGGTGTATTCTGGATTCCTGAAACCGCATTCCCTTACGTGGGTCCCCGTGCGGGGCCGGGTCAGCTTTTTTAACAGATCGATGCTCAGATTGCAGTAACAACAACGGCCACATGAGCAGAGGGTGGTACGTTTTCCTTTTCCTGGTAACCGTCTCCTCGCCACCACCACTGAAAATATAATTTCAGTTCCAGGCACGTCATCCGAAAGTGAAGCGCACTCCCTTTTAATATGCCTTGTTGCTCACTACTTTATATTGCTAAGGGTTGATTTCCACTGTCGCGTAATTTTTCCGTGCGAACGCACCAAAAATTTACGCCGGTAAAATCCACCTTAAGTGTCTTTTCTCTTACAGAGACGATTTGCCAAAAAAAAAATAAGCAAAACCGCTTCTTAGGAATGCAAAACACCCACTTCCGGTTGGCGTTCATCACCCGGCCCAAATGCAAAAAGGTGAAAGTTGTTTAACTCCTTACTAGTTTACCCAGGCTGTTTAACCTACAAAACTTTTGAACCCTTATTTTTCTCAGTGATTTTTAAGTTAGTATGCAAATTTCGAAAGCTGCGTGAAGTCGTTTCCCGCTGGCAGGGGAGGCCCCATTGCAGGGCCGTACATAGCGGGGGGGCGAAGGGGGCAGTTGCCCCCGCCAGGAAAACTAAATGTTTTTTTTCTAACATAGTGTCTGATTTTGCTGGGCTGTTTCTTGTAGCTATATTGGTCCGAAATCTCACGAAAACCGAGTTTGCCCCCGCAGACAAAAAATCCTAGGTACGGCCCTGCATTGGCAGTATGTACCTACCGTATTTATTCGATTAACCACCCTGGGCGCTTAATAAATTTTTGGACCTTGAGAATGGGTGCTTAGTCGAGGCTGGGCGCTTATTAAATTTTCACCATTTTCAGCAAGTGTAGTATGTTTATTTTGCAACAAAACAATAAATGGTAATAACAAAACGCGAAGATGTAACAAAGCAAGGTTTCTGTAAAATACTCTGAACAAAACTCCGTCTTCGGGGAAGTATCTAATTGGTACTTATTCAGTTTTTTTTGCCGGGCTGTGAAGGGGATAGCCTCCCCGCAGACGTCCGTTGGGGTTCGTTTGTCACGCATTCATTTATGCGTGACAAACGAACCCCAACGGACGTCTGCGGGGAGGCTATGAAGGGGAAGGGGAGCTGGGTTTTGTTTGTGGGCGCTTACTTGAGTTTGAGTGGAAAGGGGAGGGGTGGGTGCTTATTCGAGGCTGGGCGCTTATTACCTTTTTCTGCCTCTCGGATGGGCGCTTAGTCGAGGTGGGCGCTCATTCGAGGTTGGGCGCTTATTCGAATAAACACGGTATAAGATAAGGCTCTTTTTTCCTTTCGCTTGGTTAGGGCAGGAGCACCATGTAAAAGTAAGAAAGAATGCACAGGGAAGTGGTTTCATTTTCTTCAATTTTGTTGCAGTTTTCCAGTTGGCAAAACTATTTCAGCACACAATGCACTACAATGGTGAACATAGGTCATTAAGTAAACAACATATAGGTACAAAATGTTAAAAATGAATGAAAATGGAAAAACGGAGGTTGTGTAACAATGTTTATTAAAAAAGTGCAAAAGTCCAACCAAACTGTCAAATAACTACCATTCATCATGCTCTTAGAAACGATAAATGGTGATTAGTTCAGTTTCGTTATTACTAAAATATACTGATAAAAAGAATGTATATTAATTACGTTTAATTTGCAGTCCTTTGGAGAGTAAAGTATACTTTCAATAACAGATGCACCAGTACATCAATTCATAAATAAGATCATTTAAATAAATAAATATATTTTAACAAATGAATTTATAATCAAAAGGCAAATAACCATTAGTATCATATTGCAGATTATTTATGGCTTTACCATAATTTATTACTTATTTATGAGCTGAGTGAATTAAAAAGGTCACATGAGAAGCTTTTATTCCTACCTCAGCAATTTACATCTACATGCAATGTAATTTGAAATTTAAATGCAAAATTTTGCCAGTTCCTGAAAATGAACATAAAATAATCCTAGTAAAGCTGAAAAGAATATTTATTAAAATAATCTTTAATATCTTTTAACTACCATTTGAATAATAAATAAATAAATAAATACATGATTAATTAAGTCAATAAATGATTATATCATATTCAGTGGTAGCACATCCACTTCTTTAGTAGTGATTCTTCATATACCACTTCTGGTAGAAAAGGAAATTATTTGGAAAATTATTTTCATTACTTAACATCTGCACTTTTTTCTCAGTCTGCACATCAAACTGATTCTGTGAATATTTCGAAAACTATACTACTACATGAGAAATTTCTGCAATTTTGAAAATAACCATGCCTACATGAATGCTATGACAGCCAGCTCGAATGCACAATATGGTGTATGCAACAGACATACTGATACACAGGAAGCTAAAAAATCTTGGAGCATCTTTTCAAGGTTTTTCTGAACTCACTATCAGCATAAAAACTCTGTCCTTTGGCATCTGAGAGAAGGCCATTTAATAGTACTTAGAGGGTAATTACATGAGACTGGGACGAACTCAGGCCGGTACAAATTTGTAATTTTTGCAGTTGTTTACATGAGACCAGGACAAAACAATATGTTGATTAAATGAGACCGGTACAAGCTCAAAAACAGGAGATTCTTGGAGCTATATAACTTTCTTAAGTCGGTTATTTAACATATTATTCGCTACCTGTCCTAACTGGTACACAATTAATTTACACCAATGCTGGTTATTCTTTTTTCATGGAAAAAAAATTTTGTTTTGTTCGCCTCATTCTAGCTACAGCCCCAACCCTAGTCATCCAAAAGATGTAAGATACTGTCCAATGCATAAATTAAATCAACATCCAATGAACAAGTGCAAGGTTCTCCACAAAATTTTAGGTAGAAGAAGAAAAGATATAGGTAGGTGACAATAGATTAGATCAATGGAAAGATGCAGGGCACCTTTCACATAGTGCAGTCATGTGTGGCAGTAGGTTAAGATGGGGGCTCCAAGCTACAATTGGAAGAGTCCAGAGGCTTTCTCTGAGAAAAATTTAACTTTGGGAGCCCTGAAAAGTGCATTTCCGTGCATTTTGGGTGCCCTTAAAAAACGTTTGGTCACGAGGATGGTACCTGCTTTTATCATTAATTTTCTTTGTTTTTATGAAGACAAAGTGTTAAGAAACGAATGTGGTGGAACAATTATTTCTTTGAGTAGCCATCCTTTCTGGGGTGACTAAACAGATGGATAACCAGAACTTCTGGAGAACCCTGATCATTGCAAAGAAAACCAATAATGGTGTTATCCTGTGAATAGTACTATCCATATCTTAAACCCTGGGACTCAGTGGTGAAAAAGAGAGACCAAAAAAACAATCCTGTTCTATTCAGCAGAATTAAGATGATGAGATAGCGAAGCAAGGTTTAATTTTTCTCCAACAATCCTCTCATACATATCCATGATATCTTCACAGCATGTCTCAAAATGGGTTGTGGCATCGTACGACTTAGAAATGAAAATCTAAAAAGAAAATAGCAGTTAGTATTAGAAACAACTGGCTCTTATGAAGTTATACAGGGTATTAAGGATAGAATTAATGTAAAAGTTCCACAGGGAAATTAACTTGAACTTGCAGCAAAATATTTCAATGGTTACAGCTGAGATCTAGAGCTTCTTCACCAAGTGATGTTTATAAGTCACAATGGATTTCCCACATTAATAGGTGCTTGGTGAAGAAACAATGTGAAACTTCCTAATGGGCAATTCCAGAAAATATCCATACCCAACCACTGACGGCTTCCATGTTTTAACCCCCCCTTGCCTTCGGAAATTCCAAAATGCGCTACCCCCCCATGCCCTCAGAATTCCATAGTCGTGAATCCCCCCTCCCCTTCAGAATTTCCGGGTTTTTTTGGAAGTACATTTTCGACTTAGCAACGCCTATAAGAACAAACGAACATGAATTTATGCCTCCTCAAGGCTGTGATCTAGCGGCGCCAGGTGACAAGCTTTACTCTTCAGTGACAAGAAAAACCACGCTTAGTTGCCAGGCCGTGCAAACTCCTTTTTAAGTCCGAATTTGGCTATAAAAATAAACACCACTTAAGGTAATTTTACTCCTCTTTGTTTTCTTGTGCTGTTTTGACGTTTATAAAGGAAAATAGCTCAAACAGACTGTTAAAATCTTTTGGCGGTCAAACATACCGTCGAGTCGTGTTGCGTCCTTTTATACGTCATGTAGTGCGCATTTAAAAGCGTTCTAATCTGACAGGCGTTCCTTGGAAGTGAGGGACTGGTGCGAGTTTTTTACTGTTTATCGGACGGTTTCGGACGGGAGTAACAAGAAATTTGCAAGCGGTATTAAAAGATACATTTTCAGTTTTTATTCACGTGACAAGAAATTCATCAAGGAACATGTGAAACCAACGTTTTACTGTTCACTTCTATAAGTTATGAGCGTAAACACGTGTCTGATCTATCGATGCTTGTCTTCTGCTTCCGCGGGTCATACGTTCGTGGTTTATTTCTTAACTACAAAAGTCCACAACAATAGCGTTTTCCAGGAACTTACTCTACACTTTCTACTCCAGAAATCCCACCTGTGGAATTCCCCCATACCTTCGGATTTCAAATCGTAAATACCCCCCCATGCCTTCAGAATTCCATAATCGTGAATCCCCCCTCCCCTTCGGAAATCCTTAAAGCCGTCCGTGGTATGGTATGGATATTTTCTGAAATCGCCCAATGCACCTTTTAATGGAGGATGGAACACGCTGCAATGAATTTCCCTCTCTCTTTCCAACCTGGATAGAGTTCTTAGGCATCCATGAGCAGGTCTGAATAGATGCAATAAACACTGAAATAATGTAAATTCATTTTCTCAGTGATGTTTCCACTGCCGTTGTCATCATTGTTGCTTAAGCTCCCATCCCTTGCCTAAGTAACAGTCCTGATGGACTGCTATACAGACTATATTGATGTCAAAGCTGATATTATACTTGAATATTTCTCACCTTACTCTCCTTTCCATCATCTACAGGTTCATACAGGTCACTGACCCACACAAACTTCTCATCATAACTACCAAGCAGATCCAACCCTGCCTTTAACTCATCCTCAGGATTGGAGGTTTCCACTGTTGTGCTGATAATAGCCAAGAATTTGCCTTTTGCAGCAACTTGATTTGTATGAGACATACAAGACACATAGATATCTGCAAAGAAAAAACAACTTTAGTTTGGAAGCACAGAAAGTTCATTTCATGCTCCGTTAATGTAAGTTTAAAGAAATATTATTTAGACTGGTCGTACCCTGAGGTCATAACCAAATTTTCTCGGATGGATAGATTACCCAATTTTCTTAGCGATAGTGCTCCGCTCGCACGCAAGGAGCTCTGCTATAAACCCTGGATTATCTCACCCAGGTTTGAACAGCCCAACCCTGATTGTTATAATATATTTGTCAGGAAAAAATATTAAGGATCATGGTAAGAGCTTCAGTGGCTAGAAGCTTTTTTGAGCTTGGAAAGATGATCTCTGAAAAGTGAATATAAAGTGAAAAAAGCTTCTTTAAGATATTTAAGAAAAGGCCTGTTGAATACAAAAGAACAAGAAAGCAAAAAATCACCAAATGTATGCCATTAAATGTGAGCAGGTGCATGTAGTTCATTAATATTAAAACCATATGCACACATTTGAAATTTAAAGAGGGGCAAAATCATATCTACCATGTTTGATTAAAACAAAATTTTTTCTCAATTTTTCGTTGTACAAACAGAGCAATTTCTATTTTTTTTAGTAAATGTTTATAATCAGCGAATATTAAAAGTAAATTTTGTCGTCAATGAAGTCAGTGTCAACAGATTGACTGGTTGAAAAAATATTCAAGTCTATGTTGTTTAGTACTTTGATCCCGATTAAATTGAAATGTTAATCAAGACAAGAAATTTTTCATGGAAATCCAGGGGAACTTTCACAATTTTCCTATGAAAAAAATTATTATTTTACCCTACTTTCCACTTTATCATCGCTTAACTAGTACATTACCTCTTGTCAAGAACTGCAGGTGAAGAAAGATCAATTCAAATAAAATTGATTGACAATCATACGACACTTAAACTTACCAGATTTCCTACCGACTTGATTTTGTGGAATGATCAGCTGAAAAGAATTTGAATTACCAGCTTTCTGTACCGGATGGGATAGCAGACAGATACAGCGAACAACCTGTCCGACTTTTTTAACTCTTTCGGGAAAGTATGAAGGATCAGCGATCACAATCTTCGTTTTGGCGATTTCACCTTGTGACTTGACTCCCGCGACCGAACCTTCCTCTATGACAATCTCGTCTACGGGTTTGTCTAGCATATAAGTGCCCCCATAGACTGCAGAGAGCCTTGCAAAACCTTGCGGTAACTCGCCCAGTCCGTAGAGAGGATACAAATAAGGACTTTTTCCATAGCTGGACAGAGAGTCGTAGTACAGTTGAATACGGCGGATTGTTTCCTCACAGGGCTGGTCTATGTAGTCATCGTTAAGGAAAAGAGCGATGGCATGGCCTGTGAAATCTTGAGTGTTTTGATCAAGCCCAAATTTTTTAAAGACTTCTCGCATGGTGGTCGTCTTTGGATCAGTTCCCTGCCATGTTTTCGGATCATCAAAGCTGTATTTTGTAGCAAATAGAAGGAAATTCCGAAATCTCCGCTTCTCGAAGATCCCCATCAGAGGCGATGACAAGGCTTCTTTCTCGTCGGCAGGAACCTTGTAGACATTGCCACCTTTAAAAACATAGCTTCCTTCGATCTGCTTGAACTCCAAGTACTTTGTCACCTGAGAATGTATCAGCAACTTGACAAGGCCACCGTGGGCCATCAGAAACTTTGGAACTAAGTCCACATTCCAAGAACGACCATCGCCGAATTTCTCAGCAGGTGGAGCTGTGAGGTTGAACTTTTCGAAGAGCTTTTCTAAAGGATGCATAGATGTGCTTTCGCCGCCATAGTAGTTGTTTCGATCCATGTGCAAAACTTTTTTGCCACTGTGAGACAACAATCCACTCAATATGCATTCTTTTAGTCCAGTGCCGAGAATTATGCAATCGTATTCTTGATCCATGGCGAAGAAAGTAAAAAACGCCAAGAAGATCTCCCACAGTGGCCTCACTACACTGCAGAGAAATCCTCCTTCCCTTTTTTCTAACTCAAAATAACCAATGAACCAATCACAAAACGGTTTAGAAACAAAGCTAAGGTCGATTACCGCTGGACGCGTAGATAGAGGCTCAATGCGCGCGGGAGCCAGTGGATGCGGAAATTAGGAAGAAAAAAAGTAAAGAAAAAGAAAACTCATCTGCGGACATGACTAATATGTGATTGCGAACTTTTGTCCAACGAGTGATGTTTATTTTACAGCGCCCACTCTCCCAGGACCTTGGAGACACTCCCTCCCGGGCATTCTCGTTCAGTTACTGGGATCCAATGCGAGTTCGGATCTGAAATTAAACGTTATTATGTCTATCATCAAGCTTGTCGTTTCAACGCTTAGAACTAATTTACAAGTTAATTTGATGTTGTGGGAGATGTGGATCCAAAGTAAGAGGCGCAAAAAAAAAAAAAAAAAATGAGAAACGAGTAAAACTCGCCTCTAACAATGATCTATATTTTCTAAGCCCAACCGAAATTTTTTGGGTTCCCCATGAAAATGGTAAGCAACGCTTCTTTTTCCTCTTGGATCTCTTGTAACACGGTTTCCTGAACGCCATTTACTCCGGCTCTTGAACCCATTCTTTGAAAGTCGTAAAAATTAACGTGTCTGGAAATCTTATGTTGCTTCACACTCAAGATCGACGATTCAAAAGTTTTGCAAATGATAAAGCTATCAGTTAACAGTCGGACTGGATACATAGTTAGTCTGCAGGACCTGCCCTTTTACTCTTTAAAGCTAAGAGGGATGAAGAGTTCTAAAGTAAGTAAGTTAAAAGGGGAAACCATTTGTCAATAGAAGGTCAGTACGGTACTTCTTCTATCAAAAAGGGTGTATAAATGGATAAGGGGCTGGACTTCGGGGCCGAGGTGCCCCGTATAAACCTTTTTTCAGTATCACCAGGACGTAAATCTTCCATCAAGCCCTCAGGGGGCCTAATTACTTCAAGCATGTTTGAGGGTAGTCTCCCCGCAGACGTCCTTTGGGGACACGAACGAACCCCAAAGGACGTCTGTGGGGAGGCTAGTTTGAAGGGGAAGCTTAACAGAGAGGGGGGTTAATTATTTGCGGGTGTTATTTAATTTAGCGAAGATGATAGTATCAATTCTCCATTTCTAAAAAAACTGAAACGCAAAGTGGAAAAGCTCAGGCAAATCAGTAAGTTGGAGGTCATACAGCCGAAGATCAACATCAAATAGGAACTTCAAGCACGTGAATGAAATCATAACAGATCAGTCTCCGCGAAGTGTTACTGCTGTGATAGAGAGAGTTGCGGGGGCTTGATAGAGAATTTACAGTATTCCATTACACCATTACACTCCAAACTATAAGAGCAATCAAGAGCCATAATGGCTCTTTGAGCAATATCATAAAGGAATGAGGAAAATTTTCGAGAAGGAAAAACGTTGATTATTGCAATATATAACAGAGAGTTTGGTCTAAGTATATGAAACCTGTATTAAAAGTAATACGATATTTTTTCTTTCTGCTTATCCTTGTTTCATCATCTTTTTTTCATGATTATTGGTAAAAGCATTTTCCTAAAAAAAAGGTAGCAAGGCTGATTTTGATTTGAAATTTACTTTGAGTGACAGAAACGTGCGCCCGGCTGATTTAACCGAGTAAGGTTGCACCGAGCAGGATAGCAGAGGCGTAGCGTCCTTTACGAAAATACGCACGTGCGACTTGAGAAATTGGTACGATTTTTTAAAAAGATTTTCTGCTATAAGTAAAAGCCATTTGAAGTGTCGTGACTTGACTTTATATTGTGCAGATTTGTTCCTGTCTGTTTCGCTGTTATTCAGCATCGTGTTTTATAGTCCTCGTCAACTGAAGCTAACCAGTAGGTCACGTTTTTTGATTTGGCGCGGTATCAACAAGAATTCTGC
Source organism: Porites lobata (assembly GCA_942486035.1). NCBI lineage: Eukaryota > Metazoa > Cnidaria > Anthozoa > Scleractinia > Poritidae > Porites > Porites lobata. The sequence goes on from CALNXK010000013.1 coordinate 5,088,503, forward strand.
AGGAAACTTACTCGTAGCGAAAGAATGTAGCATTTTTTCAAAAAAATTATGACAAACTTTAGAGATATGGAGATATGTGCTCCTGTACCATCTCAACGAAGAACGTTTTAAACGCTTTTTTTGGGTGTCACGTACGTTCGTTGTGTCTCTCTCTTTGACTGAGGGTGTTAACAAGGAATAAAATTCATATAGTTTGTGCGGCTGCCTTAATTTTTCTTGGGTATATGAAAAAATAATAGGGAGCTTAAGCAGCGACGTTTTTGAGCGACGCACGTCAACCGGAAATGGACTTTTTGCACACTTGAGCCGTGATTTTGAACAAATTTTTGGGCAGATCGTCTCTTTAAGAATTAAGACACTTGGCAATATAAATACGGTAGCGTCAAGGCTTACTAGAAGAGAAAACGGCTCACTTCCGGTTGACGTGCGTCGCTCAAAAACGTCGCTGCTTAAGCTCCCTAATACTGTCAGTTTCATTTTACCATCCGACTTTCCAAACAGATATATCACCCCTATTCCGCTACCTCTTTCAATTCGCCAAGTGTTGGCAAATATTTCGGGAGTTCAATTTTAATCGAAAGAGTATATCCACGTTCAGGAAAACAAAAAGGAAAAAGTCATTGTCTTATGTTCACGTCTTCTAGAAAACGTTACGGTTAGGCACTTTTACGTCATAGCCTTTCAACGACGGCAACGAAATGTACAGAAAAGTGACATGCACGTGCAAAGTCGTCATCCTTGGAGACCCATGCAGGGGCAGATATCGGGATCCGAGGGAAAGACTAAACGGGCGGAAAAAAAAACGGGGAGAAGAGTTCTTCTCCCTGTTCTTTACTTTTCTGCGTGTTATTTTCCCCGCCCATTTAAACTTTCCTACGCTCTAGGCCTGTTCAAAGGCTCACACGAGGATGTGTGCCAATGGACAGTGGTTTTTATCCTCTCTGTCCTAAACTGAGGGTATATAATTTCGCGCCAGTCGTGAAAATCTGAAGGTATTGTATGCACGATTGAGTTGATTTACTTGAAACCCTCACGGTCACCGGGTCACCCCAAGGGCTCACCTGTACCCAAATATTGGTCGAATAACTCCCTCTGGGGATCGGTTATGCCGCGTATTCGCATCGTAAGGTCGTTTAAGCTCGATTGTATCATTTCAGTTATAAAGGAAATAACGCGAAAGCACTAGCCATAGTCTTTCTTTAAGAAGAATGTTTGTGGTTGGTCAACGTGGATACTTTTGCAAGTTCTATCTTGTTTCCTCTCTTGAAATTGTTCTTTTTCCGATTGTTTTTTGCCACTTTTTCCTCTTTCTCCAAAAAGGAAACGGTCATTGATCAATGACCTCTCGTAAGAATGGCAATGAAAGGCTATAACATCTGATTTTTTATAATAACGAAAAATTTATTATTATGAATAATTTATCATTACAAATAAATAATTTATTCAATCTCTAGTGACATACCGGTAATCAATTACAGGAGCCCAGATAGACTGCTGTCAATTATCAGTTCCAGTAAGCTTGGCTTCTTGATTCAATGTGGCTATGGCTATGACTGCCACACACGTGCACCTCAACCTCCGCCTCCTTCAGCCAAGCAGGAACCGGAAAACCGAGAGGAATATTGATTTCTACTAAATGCCCCAAAACACCTAAAAACCCATACAGAAGGATTGCTTAAAACTGTGGTCGCAAACCGAAAGGAAAAATTGCCCAATATCGCGCCCACTCAAAAAAGGCATTCTCCCATGACGCCCTTCGCTCTCTGTTTGGCGCGTGTTCTTAGGAGCCTGAGAACGAAGCAACGATTGGTCAGTTTAGGCTTTTGTCTATAACACTTTCATGGAACCAATCAAAATGCACGTTTTATATAAAGTTACACCAAGCCACGAACACAGTTTCATAATTTTTACGGAACTTTCATCAGACAGCAAACCAGACCTTGTCTTCTTTTCGGCTGAAAGAACTAACATCTTTAATTTCGGGTCACTGAATAATCGCTATGTGTGGTAAGGAACTCTTTGCATTGTGAGATCGAAGATTATTTTGCTTTGTCATGTAGTGAATTACGATTCCTTTCAAAGATTTCTGCAAAATTCTCACATGCTTTATCGGCTTAGGAACTGAGCTCTGAACCGTATTTATTTTTCTCTCTGATGCACGTGTCCAATTCTTTTCTAGGAATATTTGCGTATCTTAACTTCTGTGTTCCTCGAAAACGGAGATACATTCTAGAACTTTTGATCAGTGGACTCCAGAGACTGGAGTATCGAGGCTACGATTCTGCAGGTCTGCCTTGACATTTAAGCTATTGTGTTTCATTTTGATCTTTTGCTGTAAGCTTAAATAATATTTCTCTCAATATTAACGTACCGTATTATTCTTTAAGGAGTGGCATACGATGGGGTTGGAAAAATGAGGTAAGTTTATAACTTGAATACGTTGTTTTACATGTTGTTTATATTGTTATATTCATGGCTATGTATAGCAACGTACCATCATTGCTCAGATTTCGATTGATCATCTTATCTTTAGCTCCATAAAATCACAAATCGATTTGTAGGTGTGACTTGGGTCAGTAAAGGAACGAATTTTGTCCTTAAATCCTCAGAACACTAAATCGATGAACTAATCTTGAGCGAGTTTGTTTAAAAGTTTCTTGAAATATCTTTCATGTTTATTCATAAATGAAATTGCCAACGTGGATTTAATTTACATTAATTTTTTTTGTATTACAATATCCCAGTAATCTTGATGTACTGAAGAGAAATTTATCTCGTGATGTGTGTCGTGTTTTTTTTTACTTACTCCGGTCACGATTTTTTCTGAGAATCACAGGAAATCAATTACAGCCATTACAGTGTAGAGCACTTGTAGCTATAATTGTCTTATATTGGATTACAAAACTAAAGTATCGATGAATGGCCAATTAACCATAAAAAAGTTCTTTGAAAATAGTTGTATTCGATTCAACCAAGGTATTGAGGCATGCATTTATATGTTTATAAACACTTCTAGCTCATTCCCCAATGTTTCATATTGATGTTTACAGTATTGATTACAATATTGTATTAAGATATGCATGTTTTTCCTGTTAAACCAACTTATTCCCCAAAGAAATTGCAATTTGAGTACTCCTCTGCTTAGCTGTTATCCCTGGATGAAGCTGGAATATTTGTTAATATTATTGTTTAAAATCTGCTCTTGTGCAACTTTTTTGTGCCTTTTTTCTTTTCCTTTGTATTTGTTGACTTCTTTCTAGAAGCAAAGGGGGGTGTGGTGATGTGCTGAGGCCCATCCAATACATGGATGTGTCTTTCTTGTCTCTCCTGTAACAAAACTTTTTTTCATTTGCCAAGTAATACTGTGATTCAGTAGCGGGGGAAGGGGGTGGGGGGGACTACTGTTCACTCGACTTTTCTCATTGTTTTAAACAATAAAAGAGTTGTTTCCAGATAATAATCACTGTATTATTGATTGCTGAACTTTTTTACAGTGTTGTAGTAATTGCAACAAACACAGTGATCTTAGCGAAATCAGCCTTACATTTATCAATTCTCTCAGTTGTTTTGTCGCCTTTGAAGTCAGGATGGCAGATTTTTTGGCTGAACAAACAGATCAATTTAGGTTTCTAGGAAACTGCCCACCTACCCCTCCCCTAAGTTAACATTAACACTTACTTCTCACTTAGGGCAAAATGATGGCTTAGGGGAGGGGTAGGTGGGGAGTTTCCCAGAAACCTAAATTGGTCGGAGGGAACAGTGTTGGATATGCAATCTGGACGCGCCAAATTCAAGCCTGCCCTAGCTGGGTTTGTTCACCATAGTCTCAAATTCAAATCCTTGACCACGCTTGAAAATAGAGGCCCTTCCAGGGTAAATTCCGACAAGCGACATGGCCCAAAAAATAGCGACAGCATGTAAAATGAAATCGCCACAAGAGACAACCTCTCTCGGCCAAATTGCGACAGTAATGGCAAAGCCGACAGTAAGCGACAAGCATTTATAAAACCCCGACACAAGACTTTTTAAATTTCAGACGGGCGACATGGGATCCCCCCCCCCGTACAAGGGTTAATAATGGAATCATTAGTTAGGACTTTGTTTTTGTGATATTTAAATTATACATTTTTTTTAGCATTGTGAAAAAGCGAGGAAAAGTTGCTGCCCTGCAAGAAGAAATTCAAGGTAGAAAAAGTCAGTACTCAGGGGTACTTATTGGCTATTATCATTGATACTTTTACTTCAATTCTTGCCATAGTCCTGTCTAAAAGCTGTCACTCTTAAACACCTAAAAGGTAATTTACTCTTCTTTGTTGAAGTACATGTAAGTAAAAACTGTTTTCTTTCCACCATTAACTGCAGAGCAACTTGATTTTGATGTTGAAGAAGATTTAACCTATCATTGTGGTATTGCACATACACGATGGGCGACTCATGGCGAACCAAGCGGTGTCAACAGTCATCCTCAGAGGTCTGATCCTCAAAATGGTAAGATATCATCTTAGTTCCCACCCTTAAGGTAAAATTAATAATGTTAATTGTATCTAAGTATATGGACACCTTGGCAACATTTATCATCATCATTTGACTTGAAGACAGTTGACTGTAAGATGTCTGCTATGGGCTTGGTCTTGGGCAGTGTGCAAAATGTCTTTCTCCGTAAAATGCTTATTGGGGTCTATCCACCCCTGGACTTGGCTGAAAAAGGACCTCTGTGGTCCCTCTAGGTTTTTTTTCCCCTTGGGAGGGCTCATTCAATATCAGTGTAGATGTCAGCGGGTTTATCCTTTGATCTCCATTTGCAAGATGTGGCCAAAGAACTTGAGCTGTCTTGAGATGACCATCAATAGCAAAGGGCTAGTGCCAGTGAGATTGTAGATTCTGTCATTTGAGACAGAACTGCAAAATTATGAAAATAAGCTTTTCAATTTATAAGTCCTTCCAAATATGAATTCCAGACTTATTTTTATGGCTTTACCCTTAAATGTATACCATTCCCTGGTTGTTCAAGTGTCGGATAGCTCTATCCACTGGATAAATCACTGTCCAGCGGATAAGTATTAGGAAAGCCCATTGCGTTATCCAGTGGATAGAGATTTTTCCTGTGAATAGCATTATCCACGTCTTGAACAACTGGGGCTAGCCCCTTTATTGTAAACACTACTCTCCATTTTGTAGAATTTTTCAGTATGATTGTGTATTTACATGTTTGACTTTACACTTTTCAGTGCATTTACGGTGTGAAAACTTTTTTGTAGAATTTGTGGCTGTGCACAATGGAATTATTACAAACTACAAAACCCTGAAACACTTTTTGGTAAGTAAAGATATGTAGTTACAAAATTCAAGTGATTACTATTGCTTTCATCTAAGCCTGACTGCATTACATCTGCAGATAGCGACCTTTGTATAATGGCAGTTTAAGGGGAATTGTGTCAGTGAAAAACAAACATTTTTGTTTGCTGACGACTCTGTCCTACAGGTCCGATCCAGGGGTGGGGTAGGGGGCGGGTACACTCCACTGGGGAGATAGGTTGGCCTTGAGTCACACTTTTGTCACACATGGAAGTTGAACATTGAGAGGATAGCAGAGCAGTGTTCCCCTTTTAATGCCAACATGGAGTGTTCTCTTTTCTTTGTCCTTAACTTTAATACAAGGCTGTGCTCTAGCAGAGCCCCCTGGCCCCTGGTGCCTATAACTTTTGCTCTTGGGTGACTAGAAAATCTTCCTTCTTTCACAGAATCATATGCTGGGCACCCTAGATTTTACAGGTTCAGAGAACTGGGCCCCCTTCGATGTTCCTTAGAGCATAGCCTTGTAATATAGTATAGGAACTGCATCATCAATTATTTGTGATAACACAGAAACAGCAACCTTAATTTGATATTTTAATAGATGTCCAAAGGATTCAAGTTTGAGTCTGAAACAGATACAGAAGTCATTCCCAAGCTGGTCAAGTATTTCTATGACAAATCAGTAAGTTAGTTTAGCAGTTCCCATTTACTTTCTTTGTGACTATCAACTGTGATCTCTGGTATGTTACATGTATATTGGATCAAGATCTTGAACAGCCAATCATTATCGTGGACAAAACGACAGCTATATATATTCACGCTAATCCATTTTGCATTTGGCATTGACGATTCAATCCTCAACCACCCATGACTGCCTGGCACGCACAAAACACAGGTCACAGTACTGCTCTATATTTTAAGATTAGTGTGACCAATTAGTATTTTGTTTATTATTATTAAGTATTTTTTCATTAGTGTCGTCAATTAACTGTCTTATCTTTTGTACAGCTAAATACATTTGACACTTAAATATAAAATAACTGAGATACAGTAAGCAGTTTCCCTCTAAGCTAAAACTCTATTGCGGATTGTGATTAGGGACAGGAGACACTTAATGACATTTGCTTATTTACCGTAGCATGTTGACCTCAATTTACCCTTTGGCAGTCTGCATTTTGTACCTGCTGATGACCGCCTATGAGGAACCATTTTCCTTGTACTACTTGTGACATCATTATTTTAATGATCACGGACAGCAATGATGCCTTAATTGTCAAGGGCCAGGGCACTTATAATGTTCCTCTGAAAGTGATATATTTTTTTTCTTCCAACAGAAGAAAGAGGGGAAAGATTTAGAGTTCAGGGAACTTGTGGAAATGACAATACAACACTTAGTGAGTGAATTATAGCATCCATCAGTCCACATTGATACTCCTTGATAGTTTCATGATTGTGCCTAAGTGCTTGCTTTCAGCCTGCAAGATCAATTAAATAATTATTAATTGTGAGCCATATTCTAAATTATTTAGCACAGGAAGGCAAAGCTTAAGTTGAGATAAACTCTGAGATGGATCTGTCAAGCTACATTTGTGTTAACACATAGTAAACCCTATGCCAATTTGCTTAACAAAAACCTGATTTTAAGTCTTCACTTTTAAGCCAGTCAATCAAATATCTGTGCGGTTAGGGATGAAGATTTCAATAAGACTAGTTCACAAAATAAAGTGATTTTAATTTTTTTCTGTGTTAGGAAGGAGCATTTGCTCTTGCTTTCAAAAGCACAAGGTTTCCTGGTGAAATTGTGGCCACAAGGTTTGTATACGCTGTATTTCATACAGAGAGCTTAACCTTATCTACATTTTAAAGCCATTTACTTTGTTTCTTTCGACCAGAAAAAATGTCTCAATTTATAAAATATACTTAAGAGTAGTGTCAACGTGGGGTCCCATGGTTGTCATGTTAGGGTTTTGCTTTTAGTTGGCCTTTAACAGACTGATGACAGTTTATATATTCCTAAATTATCAACGAACATTGTACATGGCGGATATATGAGGTGCTCTTAGGCAGGGTACATATGTCCCCAATCTGAATGTCAAATACAGTCATTTCGAGCAGTAGATCATGCATTTCCTTGTCAGTATGTAACCCATCTTGATGTCATTTGTCACTATTTCATAGTCTTACGTCAATGCTTTAACCCATGTCGCTTGCCTGAAATTGTACCCTAAATGGGCCCCAGAAATGATTTTTTATTTTATTTTTGTGCATGTGTAAAGGCGAGGCAGTCCTCTACTCATTGGAATAAAGAGTGAATGCCCACTCAAGACAGACCGATTACCCATTGTCTACAGCTCAGGTTGGTAGTTTCATGTAGCGCCCAAATATGTTATTTGCAGTCAGCATTCAATGCAGGCATCATTTGAGGCATTTTTTATCTCGACTATTGGTTGATTGCATTGCCAAGCAACTGCCGGAGCAAAGTTTGTAGGTAGAATGACAATGTCGAGGTACCGGTGTAGAGATAATGAAGCTGTTTGGACAACAAGAAACTCTTTGGTTTGATCGAGTTGTGTGTAATAGGGAGGACACACTAAATTACATTAATTTTAGAGCTTACGTACAGACTGTCTTAGTACAGCAATTCCTATCAAATGACTTTGTTTTGACTTGGGAATACAGTATACTGTTTTGCCTTGGCATAGACAGGAATTCATTTCTTACTAATTTTTGCTTCAAATATTTTTCCATAATTTTCTAAATGTAATACTAAAATTCTCTGCAGCTGATGAACACAATGATGGTCCTAAGTCACCAGTTGAGCATAATGGCATGATGAATGGCTGGTCAAGCTTGGCCACAAATAAGGACAGTCCAATTGAATTTTATTTTGCATCAGATGCGAGGTTTGTTTTAAATTAATGGCATATAATCAGTTTCATGCGTACATTTACAGGCTGCATTAGTTGAGGAAATATTATAACGCTAAGTATCGAACTGAAACTTGCATGGCGCTAATGAATTTGACATGGATGAGTCTGCATGGTTTTCTGCAGATGATGATCATCCTTCATTTAATTTTTCTCTCCATAGTTCACATACATGATTTTCATGTATTCATAACTTCAATGTCAATTTTGTTGCACCTTTCATCTGTTTTTCAAGCAAAATCATCCCATACCAAGATATGTGTTGCATAGTAATGCTACTAGCAAGCTCAGTGCAACCACAATAAGCATGGAAATGAGAAAATAAATAAAGCAAAGCAAAAACTCTGAACATGCAGCAAACTTTTTGGCAGGTTTCTCTGCCATCATTGCATGGCTAATGTCATTAAACGTGATGTAAATGGCAATGCCGTCGTCACTTTTATCACTAAGATCTCCACAACTTTGATTTCATCGGAAATACAGAGGCTCACAGATTGTAATAAAATTGGTTATTACCTGTGATTTACAGTATCGAAATACAGCTGACAGTGTGATAAGCAACACTGAGAGAGGTTCCTCCATGAGGGGTTCAACTTATAAAAGCAAATGCAGCTTATAGTTCTCAAAGTACCCATCCCCTCATATAATGGAATGGAAAATGCAAAGGGGGGCGGGTCAGGGATTAAAAGACTTATAAAGTTTTGGAATTTCCTCCCTGGAGAGGGGTCATAGAGCAATCACTTGCGGGGAGGGGAGGGAGTGGATATGTTTTGTTAAACAAATTAGTCAACTCGATGTTATGGCTAATATCCAATAAAATATTATTACACAGTGCCGTTATTGAGCACACCAACAGAGTGATATACATGGAAGATGATGATGTAGCCGCTGTTGTTAATGGAAGTAAGTGATCTGTCTGTAACTTTGCACTTCGATTGTGCACGCATCAGCAGTCACGTTAATCCTTTTCTACCAAGCATTAATTTTTTATTTATGCATGTGTGATTTCATTGAAATATCTGTTGCAGTTAATCCTTTATATCAATTTCTTTTTGTTTTTCTTTTGTTTGTAATTCATATGTATACGTTAATTACCATACCCAAAATCAAAGGGAAATAACAATTAACTGACTTATGAAATTAAAAACTGCCACAAATCTTTCTGGGGAATGATGACTTTTTACTTTTGATAGCTGATTTATATCAAGGTTTCTCAGATTTACGTGTGTAGCTTTATCATTTATCTCATTTTAAGATCTACTTTGGTAAATTTGTTAGAAAATTATTTTTGGGGTACAATAAACTCCATGTTGTTTTAAATTTATAGCTCTAACTTAAAATGTCTAAGGTTCATTGCCAGCACTAACTTTCATACGCTGAAATGTGAATTTCCTAGTTAAAATTTGACTTTCGAATCACAGCTTATTTTAATGAGAATTATGTGTATGGTTTTAAAAATCATAAGGCCAATACCAAAATGAAAACTCAACCAGTTTATTTCTATACGATAACCAAGGCAAGTTGTGACGCTATTTGAATTATAGTTCAGGCTGTTAGCCACAATAAAATTTATTTCTGCAAGGAATGGCAAAACAAAACAGATAGTTCTAGATTACAATCCTGAGCAGAATTAATGAATTACCAAGAATGTACTTTAGAGCACAGGAAGTACTTAACTTGAACAAGTCCGAGTTCCTTAAGTGTTTAAGCATGGGTACGTGAATACTTTGAACTGTTGAATTAAACTATCTGCACTTCTTTTGTGATGAAACAAATGGTAGAAGGAAACTCTTATGGTTCTGATGCAAGGGAAACGTGGGGTAGTGTGACATAAGGGAAATCCTTCATGTGAATCCTTTGTGGTAGATTTTAAGTGTTGAATATTTTAAAAAACAAGGAAAAAGTTGTCACCTAACATAAGTGACCCAAATACTGATCACGGTCATGTTTCTACATTTTGTTTAGTTAATAACTTAAAATGATTAGTTCATAATAATTCACTCTAATGGTTAGGAAGTTGTATGAAAACTGAATGTGAACTGCCATATGAGAGGGGCTTTGAAGACTTATTCTCCCTAAAATGACTTTACAGCTGTAGAAGGCATTAGTAGAATATTTAATCATACTGTACATGCAAATTATCATACAGTGTTTGATATTGATCAACTATTTGAAATTTTTGTGGTTAATAAGGTTTGTCTATCCATCGTGTCAAGCGTGGAGATGCATCAGATGAAGATTACTTCAGAGAAGTGCAAACAGTGCAGATGGAACTACAACAAATCATGAAAGGTAGAAAGAAAAACACATTGTATAATAATATTATATAGCTGGGTTAACACTTGGGATATCCTGGTCAAGGGAATGCCAATGCGCCCTGTTGAATACTCACATGTATCTGGGTATCTATGGCCATTAACAGGGTCATGACTGTGGGAGTCCTGTGCCTGATATTTTAAAAGGGGGATTAAGGTAACCAATTAAAGGATACTAGTGTGAAATTCCAGTGCAAATCTGAATGTTTGCAAAGCAAGTTCTTGTGCTTATAATATTGGAAGGTTTACCCTCTAAAGTGATGAGTCAAAATGAACAGAAATTAAACAAAAAAACATTTTGAACAACAACAACAAAAAAACAGGGGTGAAAATTTAACCCGGGGTTTGCATTAATCAGCCTTCATAAATTTTGGCCTTGGGTCTAGAATATGGGGTGTCCATTTAATCACAACTTTGTTAAAATTTGTACTTGAGGTTAGTAAAATTGAAATTATAATGGCTAATATTTGTGATCATTGTAGGAAATTTCAGCTCTTTTATGCAGAAAGAGATCTTTGAACAGCCAGAAAGTGTTGTGAATACTATGAGAGGCAGAGTACAATTGGAAACAGGAAATGGTGAGGAATTTCTTTCCCAATTGAGCAACTTCTATAATTTTCAGTTAGTTTCAGCAATTAGCCTTTGAGTGAGATAAAAATAGCCAGATAAAGTCATAGACTAAGTTTGAAAACTGGAACTTTTTAATAGCACCCTGATGTACATGTGAATTTATATACAACCCAACATTGATGTTGTAAGATAATTTTTTCTTTATTGGAAGTAACAAAAGAATTAGTAAAAAATATTATGTTTACAATTGTCAGTTCGGCAATAATAATAATAATAATAATATAATTACTTCCTATAAAGAAAAAATGTCCTACAAATTATTATCATTATCATTATTATTATTATTATTATTATTATTATTATTGTTATTATCATCATCATGTAATGGCATCATATTATGTAAGTGAAGTGAATAGTGTTGGTGTTGGTGGTGGAGTGGAAGTCTACACACTTAACAAATAAAGAAGCCTTGACTGTGCTCTGTTCTGTTGTAAAGCACGACAGAAAGCAGCTAGAGCATGAAAGAAGTGTAGGGTGAAACAGGAGACTTGCATAGTCGAATGTTTCTCCCTACTTCTTGAGTGCTCTAGCTGCTTCCTCAGCTTGTTCTACACTCTTGTAAAACACACTTAGTTTGCCAATCACAATTATCCTTTTTAGAATGGCCAAATGATTTGATTGGTTGAATAAGGCAAAAGCTATCAAAGCTGTCAAAACATCAAAGCTATCAAATGAAACAAGCGAAACATTCTGTGAATAAGGTAAAAAGTAAAATCAGCCAAATTGTGGCCCCCTGGAAACCTGGACGTCATTAACATGACATTTAGAAAACAAACTGCTTTAGCTTCGTATCGTAAAGTGTCCAAAAACTGAACCTGAATGTAAAACCAGAAACTTTCCTTGCCCACAAAAGAAAACTGAGCATTCTTTTGAACTTCCTCTTTCCATTTGTCTTTTTACAGTGTATTTTTAACCCTGAAATGCAAAACTTTGGTCTTGAAAACCACTGCGGCATGGTGTGATTCACAGATGGCATGACAGCTTTAGTTCCATGTTTTATACTCTCAGAAAGCATGCTTTTTTTTCCATTTTAACATGAACTGGATTTATAGTAATTTGGCACGTTCACATTAAATTTTTAAACGAGTCTTGTACTCATCCGTGTAATGTGGATAAATAATATACCTACCTACCTAACTCAACCAATCAGAGTGTGCATTATATAACTGAACTTTATTATAAATAAGAATGCGATATTCAGGGTTTGAGCTGGGCCATGCCATTGCGCCAATCCCGCACTGCAATTGGAATTGTCCCTTTAAAAAACGGTCAAGGGGACAATTTGTCCCCTTCAAAATTTAGGGGAAAAACTCGAAAGGAAGGACACATGAAGAGATTTATTTCAATACAGAAATTGCAAGCTGAAACAGAACGTGGAAAGTATATTTTATCGCACCTATAAAGTTCATTCCAAAGTTACGTTTCAGTCATGCTCTACTGCTATTTTGGTTGGAAATCAAAGACAGGGCTTCTGATTCTTCACGCGGTCGCGGAGCCGCGAAGTTCACAAAAACACGAAAAATACCGCGAAATTCAGTAGAAATCTTATCAAATACATGTCTGTACAACATATTTGAAACTTATTTCAGCTATAGGGGCTATTTACTTGCCGTAAACTTGCAAATTTATCTCGGAACTTCGTCACTGAAACGTGCAAACAGATTATGTTGCGAAAAACTGGGCACTAGCCATGATGTTAAAGGCTTTGCCATTGGTTCATTTCTGGAGCGTATTGTTGTTGAAAGAGCAAAATTAATGATGACCTCTGTTAGAAAAACGTTAAAAAGGCTGGTCTGATCAGCGCAAAACCGATCGATTTCTAGCTTAATTTGCCTTGAAAATAACCACAAAATCGGCCATTTTTTACCGATTGCTTTTCGGTGAAGTTTGCCCCAAAAACTCTCGCAAAATCGGCCGATTTTGCCGTGAATTTGTCCCAAAAATTCCGCGAAATTTGACTTTTTCTTCTGAGACCTATCAGAAGCCCTGCCAAGAAGACAAATCCTTTGCATCAGCAGAAGGGTGTACAAATTTCTGTCCCCCTAAAAATGAAAATGTCCCCCAAAATTTTAGCCAAGGGGACAAATTGTCCCCCAGTGATCAAATCCTAGCTCAAACCCTGGATGTTATTCAGACCATGCAAACTGTTCATAGAGAGAATCTATGTAGAGTTTGTCCTTTTTTGTGCACATACTGATTTAATTGTACCAGTTGATTTTTCTTGCATTTTACAAATAAAATGAAGAATTTTAGTATTTCACGGTTGGTGTGGGAAAGATTCACTTTTGTTCTGATTTCCATGATTCAATCTGTAATCTTTGCAGTTCGACTTGGCGGACTGATGTCCCACATTGACACCATTCGCCGATGTCGCAGAATACTGATGATTGCTTGTGGAACAAGCTATCACAGTGCATTAGCTGTAAGTGGTATTATATAATTTTAACATTTTGGTAAAACATAGGTTTATAGGAATATCTTTTAGCCTGCAAAAATGCCAAAATCCAAAAATGCTTTGTCTAGTCAGTATTAAGAAATCATTTGATCTCATTACAAATATGTCATAAAATTTAATTTTTAAAATTAATAATCATAAATCTTCAAAGTATGTGTCTGCAGCTGTAGGGATTTATTAGTATAATTATACTAGAAATAGAAGAAGAAAAAATGTTTATTATTTTAAAAATATGATATAGAAATGAATGTGATGATTTATAATCTATTTCTTTGGGAAATCACAATAAACCCAGGGCTGTGATCCAGCAGTGCCATGTTGCCCATGGAGATGTTGTAGGTAATTTTTTTATTTCAGTTAATTTTTGTTTTTCCTATGTTTCAATTCACTCACCCAAAAACAAAGGAAAAACAAAAATTAAGTTAAATAAAAAAATTAACTGCAGCGACGTCCATGTACTTTTACTTTGGGCAATAATATTAGAAACCCCTTAGCCTTTCTGCTAAACAGTTAGACACCTGCAGCTTTTGGGCTTCTTAGAATATTATTTTTCTTTAATTAGAGCTCTGCCTTGTTAAATTAATTAAAAACATTTTTAACTGTTTGATGACAGACAAGACAGTTGCTGGAAGAGCTGACAGAATTACCAGTGATTGTGGAATTAGCAAGTGATTTTCTTGATCGGTCAACACCAATCTTCCGAGATGATGTGTGTTTTTTCATCAGTCAGTCAGGTATGTATTTTAATCCATCCACACAGTCCTGTTTCCCAATATTTTCTTATGGAGATATCGGGCATATTTTCTTTCACTGTCAAGACCAAGTTATGCACATCATAATTTGTATTACTGTTTTGTTATTGTCATCATCATTATCAATAAATATTGTTGTATTCCCTTTTTTGTAGGAGAGACTGCAGACACTCTGAATGCATTACGTTATTGCAAGGACAGAGGAGCACTCATTGTGGGGGTTACGAATACTGGTACTTTAATTTTGCAATTAAAAAAACCGTCTCCATTACAAGTGTTTTATGAGCCAAGTAAGGCATATGGGGCATGTGCTTGTCTAGATCTCGAACGAAATGCCCTGTTCACCTTGTTGGGCCATGAAGCACCTGCACCTGCCCACAGGCAAGGCCAACAGGCCTGTATTGTGTTATTAGAATTGCACAAAGTGCCCACCCTTTTTTTATGCAGTGTATTCTCAGATTTAATTTATAATAAATTATATTCTGCTTCTGAAGGGCATAACATGTATAAAAGGTGCTATGTGACAAGGATATTGCTGTTTTAGGTCAATTCAGTGCTGAAGTCATTACATACTTGCCTTCACCCGTACACAAAATGCTAACTGTAGAGTTATGCTAAAGATATCCTACAAATGTCATCAGGGAGTACAAACCATAATTATTTCTTTGGTGATTTTTGCAGGTGTTGCATTAAAACTTGAAAACGTTTACTCAACTTTTTGAAGTTTTAATTCATTTCCATCCTTGCCATTGTTTGCCACTGATGACAGGAAATGGTTTCAGTGCCTAACCAAACTGTACCATTAATTTTGAATTCAATTGATGCGAAAGAAGTTTTAGTTTTTTTGAAAAGATAGCAAATTAATAGTGTGACATAACCCTTTAATTTCATATTATTCATTGATTTCTAGTTGGAAGTTCAATATCAAGGGAGAGTATGTGTGGATGCCACATCAACGCTGGACCTGAGATTGGAGTTGCAAGTACTAAGGTAGAGTGATGTAGTTGTTAATTGCTACTTTCTGCAAGAAGCAGAAAACTTTTTTCTGACACACATCTGGGAGTATGGGTTCTAGTGTGCAGGGGTCTTTAGCTCACATGGCGTTTCAGAGTTCGGTTGTTTTTGTTGCCATCCACCATTGCCTGACCTGCCCTGCCCTCCTGCTCTTTTACAAGTTTAAGTGGTGCCATAGTTCTGTTTGTTCTTGTATCTAGTCTCAAGGCACTTTCCATTTGTCAGAACTGACCAGTCAGACTGTTCCCGTCGCGATGATAATTTTACTTTAAATCAAAACTTCCCACCAACATCAGTCAAATCCTAAATTTTCATCTAAACTTTCTGGAAAAAACCTATTTCTTTGTCAAACTGACTGGTCGGGTAATGGTCAGGCCGGTCAGTTCTTACAAATGGAAAGCGCCCTCAGCTTCCTGTCAGCCGTTTATTGGCTCTTTGTATGCTGTAATCCTAGTGATTTGTGGTGTTAATATTAAAGGTCAGGCTGCATGGTCAGCTTGGCATATGGCTCCCAGTTGTGTGTGAGAAGGTGGTCCTTTGTTATCCTTTCTGTTACCAGCCTGGGGCAAGTTTCTCGAAAGTCTTGACGATTAATGGCCCCGGAAAGTAGTGTCGTTGTTTACATTCAAGATTGAAGTTTTAATAGTTTTTTCTGTTAATAGTAATGATGAAGTTATCAGTTAAGAAAACAAAATGGAGCGGGCTGTTAGTTATCAATAGGACCTGCTTTGATTTGAATATTTTATAATGGGCCTGAAAAGTTACTGGGACCTTATAGAGAAATGGCTCCTGGTCCTTGAGTAAGAGAGCCAATCAGGCCCCAGTTGTTCAAAAGGTGAATAGTGCTATTTGATGGATAAATCTCAGTCCACTGAATAATGCAATTGGTTTCCCAAATACTTATCCGCTGGATATCTGGTGGATAGCGCTACAGTCAACTCCCTTTACAGCGGACACTGTAGGGACCTTGAGTCTATAGTATGCTCATTAGAGAGAGTCTGTTATAGCGGGAGTTTATTTCAGTCAAACAACTGTAATATATTTTTGCCTGGGATTTAGCTGCTGTCTGTATTATCAGGGTGTCCGCAAGGGAAGAGTTGACTGTATCCAGCTTTTGAACTACTTGGGTCAGATGAACAAATTATTTCCATGTGCATGTTCAGGACACATCACTTAATGATGCTTCACCCAATTTTTTTAATCAATTGATACAAAACCAGGTGGCTGGCATGTCCATACAGAGCCACCTTAATTTGCTTTGCCACCTATTTCCAATAAGTATCGCTGCTGGACAGGAGGTTTGACTTCCAACTTTTAATTTTTTTCGTTTTGTTGAATCTTAGGCTTACACCAGTCAGTTTTTGGCTCTTACTATGTTTGCACTAATGATGTCAGAGGACAGAATTTCAATGCAGGAAAGAAGGAATGAGATTATTAAAGAAATGAAGCGTCTGCCAGGTAAGTAATAAATGTACAGTAGAACCCCATTACTAACAAACAGGCCATAAGAATTTGACTTTATTATTGGGGTAGCTTGTATTATGAGTAAAGGTTAGATAGAACATCCTCATGCTAAGTCATTGAGTGAATCTTGAAAATGTGTGGAATAAACTGTTGAATAACTGAACAGAGTAAAATATCCTACAGATTATGACCATTTTCCCTGTATTTCAGAGGTCCTTTTGTTTTCTTCATGAATGTCTCATGTTTCTCTGTCTCTCAATCAGGTTCCAAGGGGTATGAAAAATTATTGTTTTGGCTACAGAATATGTGGAACCTTGATAATTATAATGAACCTCTACATTATGATGAAGTCCTCGGAACTACATCTGTATAATGAATGATTTCCCTTACTCCAGAGCTGTATGTAGGGTTTTGGACTTGAAAAAGGAGAATATTAGATTAAAGTTGTTAATTAAATCTTGTAATTTGTCAACAGATCTCATCAAGGAAGTGCTTACTCTCGATGAACAGATCCAGGCTTTGGCACAAGAGTTGTATCAACAGAAAAGTCTACTGGTTATGGGTAGAGGATTTCAGTTTGCTACCTGTCTTGAAGGCGCTTTGGTAATTATTATTAATACAACTGTACAACTGTTCAGGGTTCTCAACAGGATTTGAAGTAGGCCACTGTGACAAATTGAGGGGCCGTAAACTAGGGAGGGAAAAGCAGTAAATAGAATGCAAAGTAAGTGGCGACAAATTCCAAAGTAGGCTGTGATCAATCGCCGGGTGCCTGCTTCTATTGAGAATTAACCCTGACTGTTTACAATATAACATTCTGTGACGACAAGTCTTCTAGCTGGGCACTGATTGGGTAGACTAACCTAGAAAATATAGTATATTTTGCTTCTTGAAACTACAGGCTGAAACATTGTGAACATCACATAATACTATAATAATGTTCAAAGTTTTCGCCACAGCTTCTACAGTGCAACTTTTCTATAAAGTTAAGACTCTAACTTCTACATAACAAACAATCCTTGCCTGCTTTGTTGTCAACCAACACAGTAAAAGAGTAAGATTTCGAAGCTCAGTGAGAAGTGTGAATTAATAATATTTAAATAACCCAAACACAATTAATATCAACTTCTGTTTGTTGCAGTTTAAGGAATTGAGACTTGGAACTTAATTGATAAAAATAATTTTTTTCTTAATTTTTTTTATTGTGAATTTTCATCTGCACCTTTTGTCCAGCTAGTAACAAACTTTCCTACAAATTAATTTGTTTGTGTTCACAGAAAATCAAGGAGTTAACTTACATGCATTCAGAAGGGATCCTAGCAGGAGAATTAAAACATGGTCCTCTGGCGTTGGTCGATAAAGCCATGCCTGTGATTATGCTAGTGTCAAGAGATGCTGTGTTCACGGTTTGTATTGTTAAAATATTCATACTCTTCCTTATAGGAAAGATTGTATTTTTGTTTTGTAGTTTTCATGTGGTTATGTCAATAATTATTGCATTTTTTAATTCTCTTTTAGAAATGCATGAATGCCTTACAACAGGTCACTGCACGTCAGGTAATAATATTATTATTTATATGACATTAAATTCATAGACTCACTTTTTGAGATGGGGTTTGACCGCTTGTCTTTGGCTCTTGACAGAACTTTTCCATCCAACTTGAGTTAGCTTGCCTCCTCCTCCTTCCCCTCCTGAAAAGTATCTCCCTTCTTATCCTAATCTTGTATAGCCTAATTAGTTGTATTGGGTGCTAGCCTTCAGAGTTAAATTCGCAGATGGACTAACATCAAGATCTTTACCCTTTCACACCCAGGAGTGGCCATTAGTCAAAATTATCTAATCTTCATGTTGTATTTAATGCTAAAAAACAGATAAGACCATGTGAAAGAACTGCGTAAGAGGTTTCATTTGAATGGTCATAATGCAGGATTTTATTCCTCTTTTTTTATAACTCACTTTGTTTTTCTCCTTTTTTAGTTTTTGTAAAAATAGTTTTCTGTCTTAATGTAAGATAAATTTTAGTAAGTTAACCAATAATAATTATTGGTTAATTTATTATTATTTCGACTTATAAATTATACAAGAAATATAAGTGCATAAGGTGCTTATTCAAAGATTTAGGTGGTGATAAAATGGCTAATAAAATACTCAGCTATGAGATACCATTATTCTACTTTTAAATGGTCAACAGGGCAGGCCCATCATTATCTGCAACAAAGGAGATGAGGAAGTCAAATCACATGCATTCCGCACCCTTGAAGTTCCCAATACTGTTGACTGCCTTCAGGGAATACTCTCTGTTATTCCCTTACAACTTCTTTCCTTCCACATTGCTGTGCTCCGAGGATATGACGTAAGTGAAAAGAAAAAATAGGGCTGAGGTAAATAACTTTTCGGTCACTGACATAGGCAACTCTGAAGATAACATCCAAGTACAGTCAACCCCATTAATACGGACACTGGTGGGGCCACAGAAAGTGTCAACATTAACAGGGTGTCGGCATTAAGTGGGTTGAATTTAGAGTAAATGTGAGGGCTTACTTTCTCCAGAGACAAAGCAACTGTTCATAATAAGGTGTCTGTAATAAAGCAGGGTTTGACGTTACTCTCGATAGGAGACACTAAGCTATAGGAAACTCGAAGGAGCTAAGGACATAAACTGGATTCATGCGACAAACATCCTGTATACTGCTCTGAATGGAATGTCTTTTATGTGCATGTGCGGAAAAAGTAGGGCTGTTCGTGAAATTGTCCTAACTTATAAAATATCTGAAAGTAAAATTTATAAGGCTGAATAAGATAATCATTTTTTTTATTATTTTTCTGTTTGGTCTTAGTTTTAAATGTATTTAACCTGTTGGTCTGACAAATATTATGTCTGAAACACATGCCTCATGATCAATCATTGACAAAGGGAAAGAATAATGAAGAATAAAGAAAAAGAGTTTTAATTTAAATGACAGAGACATCCTCCTCTTTACGCCTGTAAAGTGTTGCTGCGAGACTGTGTCAAAAGTGCTGGGCTGTTGTGTCTTAATAATAATAATGATAATAATATTAATAATTTACAATAATAATTGGCGGGGAACTTGGGACAATAAAAAATAAAAGGATTATTTGGCCACCTTGAAACCATAGGGGTGAGTCTTGACTGGCTCAGATTCAAAAGACTGCCTTATTAGCAACAGCAGAGCCTGCGAGCAAGCTCTCCATTTGGGGGATATCGTGAAAAGTACGTGCGCGATTGGCAGGCGGGGAGACCCAACAACGGGGGATGGGGGAGAGAAAGGAGCTCCTTTTCTCGGCCCCTCGCGGCTTTGCCGCTTGCTCGCACATTCTCGAATGCTCGCGCATTCTTGCTCGCCCAAATAGTAGAGCATGTTCGCAGGCTAGGAAGAGCATGAATCCACTGACGGGTTCTCGAGTACCAAGGTTGCAGGATGTGCCTTGGACTAGGAGCTGGTTACCAGTTAGATACTAAGAGTATGCACATAATAATAGTAATAATAATAATAATAATATTAATGATAATTATAATGATAATGATGATGTTAATGATAATGATAATAATAATAATAGCCTTTGCTTTACCTAACCAAGGGGATTATTGATACATTTAGCTGTGGACTTGTACACACTCTGTCATTCTGTACATTTTGCAGGTTGACTGTCCTCGAAATTTGGCCAAGTCAGTGACAGTGGAGTGAATCTATGAAGAGATGCCATATTACTTACCAAGTCCCAAAAAGTGCTTAATATAATAATAGATAATTTTACAATAAAAGGGGCAGTTTTGCATTTGGATAAACGCGAGAGGCCTGATCAACGTAGATCTGGAAGGGATTAGTAGAAACGTAGTGAGCTGACTATCATAGACAATACATTAGCTGTGCAAAAAGTACTCATACTCCCCCACCCCAAAAAGTCTTTGGTAATTGAGGGAAAATGGCTGATTCAAGCCAAATTGTGATATGAAGCTATAAGACAGAATTGACTGGAATTTCTAGGGGGAAGGGAGTGTGTAAATCAAAGTCCACTTTCTTGAATATTCACATCTGTCATACTTGCAGTCATCTAAAGCAACGTCCATTTTGTGTGATGTTACTCATCACACCAAAATGATATTGGTTGTCAGAAGGAAACAGTGCTTTGTATTGGAAAGCATAATGAGATTTTAAAGGCAGTTGAATATTGAAAATTTAAATTTTTATCAATAATTTAGGTGGAATTTTGGTGCGTAAAACTGTTCTTCTGTTGTTAGAAGGTTTATTTATAATTATGCAGTCATAAGCTGTATTCTGACATGTGGAATGTGACCTGTTAAAAAATATCTGCCACAGTCATAAGTAATAATAAGTAATATATCATGTCATTATCGACATTAGGTGCCTCAAGTGTCTTTTTTGACTCATGATGGTATATTTTTGGATCAATAATATATTTTGCTTTTAATTTGGATGAGAACAGTTTAGGTGTCCTGTGTCATTAAGTTTCATCTTATTTGTTTGGTTCTGTTTACTTAGATTGTGTTAGTACTTTAGGAGTTTATGCTTGGTTGGGCATCCTGTATTGCCAGGACGTTGCATGCTGCTGTTTTATTGCTAATGTTTCTCCATGCTTCTTGTTGTCATGTTTTTGCTGGTCAATGAGATTAATGAGCAGGAAAACTTTGTAATGCAGTCTCCTATTTTTCCACAAGATTGTTGAGATGCTTTCAAATGCTTCTTAGTAGAAAATATTTTGAACCCTGATGGCCAACCAGGTAGTCTAGAAGCTAAGGCCTAAGATAATTAAGACCTGGAAAGCCCGGGGGGGCACTGCCACATATGGGCTATATAGGTATGTGCCGCTGTGAAGGGTATGGTTTTCAAGCAGTTTACTCTAGGATAGGGTATATAAATCAGAGCGTTTGGGTCTAGAATAGGGTATCATTTTTCAGGAAACTGATCAGTTGGGTGAAGATTTTATCTAGATTAGGGAAACAGCTACTCTAGGATAGGGGGGATTTGGGGAGTTTACTCTAGTATAGGGTAGCAAAATTCACCTGAACTAGCTCTAGTATAGGTTAAGGGTTCCAGGGTCCCCAGCAGCACATCCCCACCCAGAAATTCCTAAAGTACCCCCCAGGGCTGGAAAGCTAAAGACCTCGAATATCAAGACCTCTTAAACTACCCGACCAACCACGATAGTTAGCACTTGGTCATCACGATCTTTTGGCAAAATAGGAGACTGTGGTCAGGTACTTTTACTAAAATATATACTATCGAGGAGATTTTCCTTAAAGGTCAATGAGTTTTCTACTTTGATCATATTCTTTCATGACTCGAGTCTTATGACCTTATAATCTGATCTTTGATTAAGCAAGGATATTGTAAGGAGAAATTAGCCACTGGTAATTTTAAGAGTCAAACAATGTTGGAAAAAGTTAACTTGTAAAGATGAGGAATACTCAGAGTCAGCATTATCATACCTAACCATCTGGACAAATTCTCGACTCTGTAACTTATTTTCAACAAGGATGTGGATTGAAGTTGCACTTAATCTGATCTTTAACATACAATATTCAAAATTTAATGTACTACAGTATGTTTTAACATTCTATTACTTGTCCCATTTTTGAATAGATGGAATTATCAATAGTACAGTAGATTATTCTCCAGGAATACAACCAATCTTAATGTACCCGCTCAGTAATTCTCGTTAATGAGAATAATTTGTCAAATTGTCTAAGATGCATAATTAATTATTCAGCATGTTGTGAAATCACAGATAAGGGACCCAGTAGGTCAAAATTGGGGGGTGGTGAATGTCTGTTTCTCAATAATGTACCAGAAAGCGTCAGTCTTAAAATTTCTATCTCTGCAGTATTTAAAAAAAATGACTACTCTAAACACTGTCTCACTTCAGATTTTAGGTTGCTGACCAAACAAAAATTGCAACAGACGTGGTCATACTAGTATTAGTATCACCAACAGAAAAAAACTATGAGCTTAATTGGACTGGCATGGTATGACAAATATTATTGTAAAGAGGTATTTGGTTAAAGCAGCTGGGATGAAAAATGAGGACTATAATATGTCAAGATTTTCGTCTTTAATGTTGAAAAACTTTACAAAGGAAAAAGTTAACCATAAAATGTGATGATAGGAAGAAAGAAGCGCTTTGCTTGGAATGCATGTTAAGCATGCTGTGTAAGAGACAAAAAGTTTGTGCCTCAGTGAAAACAATAATTTGTTAAATTATTTCAAGGAATTCACCACCCAACAATATTGTTTTTCATGTCTATTTTTACATTCAATTTTATGATTATGGGAAGATTTGAGATTGGAATAAAATTTACCAGACAAATGAACTGATTTGAGTTTTCATGATGTGAATGTATGATCAGTGGTGTCGTTTTTTTTTTAATGATTTTGACTAGCCCCTCCCCACACAACCCATGTTATCTTTAATTTTAAGACTTCCCGAATTCACATCTCAATAGCTCTCTCCCATGTTATCTTTAATTTTAAGACTTCAGCTCCCAGAAAATCTTTTCAACAAAATCTCAATGCTTCTCACCTTTTAGTTTAACTTTTCATAGTACATATTAAAGTGCCCCCACTCCACCAGTATGGAGGGAGAGGTAAACAGCTTTTGCCGCTCTCCCTGTTAGAGCTTCCTTTTCCACTTGTAACTTCTTGGGACCAGTAAAAATTTTACAACCTCAAAATTTATATAGACCAATATTACTATATTTTGCCCACTTCTGAGTTCCACAAACCCTGACTTTCAAAATGAGGCCAAGTGTCCAACCTTTCATGTGAAAATGGGTTATATTTGCATGTAAATGAAAAATCATTTCCACATCAAATGACCTCATTTTGACACAGAGGCCCAGGGGAACTCGGAAATGGTCTGTTATTATCATGAGGGATATTGTGTTCTGACCCACAGGGATCCAATACTTTAGTTAGTTAGAGTGACAATTTATTTTGCGTTAAAGTCATCCAACTCAGTGAACATTTTGTTGATATTAAAAAACATCAAACTGATGTTAACACTTCACTGGCAAAGTATGTTGTACACTTTAAGGAGTCTTATAGTTTTTTGTGGCAACTGTATTAAGTGAAGTTACATGGTTACAGAATGTATCAAATTTGCAGTTAAATTGCTAAAGGCTTGTAACAATAAAGTTTTGCTTCCAATTATTGAATAAAAACACTCTTAAGAAAGCAATTTTAACATCACCCAGGATTCACACCACCAAATAGTCAAACCTAAAAATATAAACTACTTTAAAAAGCTAATCCCAATTTAACACACGCAGTGAGGAGCTGGACCTCCAGCTTAAAATTTATATCAAAAAAAGAGAAAAAATTTCCAAGCCATTAACAACAGTACAGGGCAGCTGCCTGGTATGTGCAGTTAGCAGGTGGGAAACTGAACAGTTACAAAGTTCTATATTCCTTTGTTCCCACTCAAAGTAGCTGTGGCTCGTGCTAATTGCAGCTGTCAGTGGAACTACACTGGCCCCCCATTCCTTAATGACCGCATAGAAAGTGGGACATTCATAACTACAGCAACTTTGAGTTTTTAAACCATGAGATAGTTCCTTTTTGAGCTGAGTTATGAATCTAAAATACCACTGCACGACTCTTGAACATTGCATATAGGCTTGATTTCTGCCCCTTCCTCAGCCCTCCCCGAGAAGAGACAGCTGGACTTGTTAGTGGCCTATCCGTCTGTGATGTAAATTCAAAACACTGGAATGGAAATGTGTTCAGACGTTGAACACATGTTGTCATTTGTGTCTCTTCTTCGCTTTGGTCTTTGCCAATAAACTCAACAGCACTGCCTACTGATTTAAGGTATTTCCACCGATCTTGCATTAGTGAATACAACACAGTCCAAGCGCCTCAAGAGCAGAAATACAAAACACATCACTCTTGTCTGGCCAGCCAGACCTAAATATCACGGCACTTAACATATTGCACTCGTATCTTATACTGGTGCTACAAAAATTATATCAATTTTTTTTATGAAAAATTATCTCTAAAAGTAGCAGCACTTATTAAAGTGCTAGGAAATAATATTTCCTAATAATATTGCTAGTGCTAGGAAAAAAAAATTTTGTTAAAAAATAATGTGTTTTACATGGTAAAACCATGACCAGTATTTTGTTTTTGAAAAAACCCTGCAACATTTTACAAAGAAATTACCTATGACCATGTGTGGCTCATTGGCATTCTTGCCACCAAGAATTTCTGCAAAAATTGAACGCTTTTTGCTTGCAAAGAGCTCAAACTTCAATACATTACTAATGTTCGACAAGCTCTTTAGAGTTTTTATGCTGCCTGTGTCAAAGTTTGAATAGTTATGGGTGGTCAACTATCAGACAATAATATTATTGCTGAACAACATATCCACATAAATATGTCGCTTAATGTAAAATATACAAGATCTACTATAAATACCTACCAGAACAATGGTAAGTATTTAACTGGATTATTAATAAGACAAGACGATCTTCGCCCATACAGTGCAAAATGTTGCTAGAATAATATTTTTCTGCGGTTTGAAAATTTTTAAATCAGTGAATGTAAATTTATTTCTTTTGTCATAGATTTATTATCACAGTTTGAGACACTGAGAAGGAACCAGTTCACTCGTTTGAAAATTTTCAAACCAAAGAAAAATTTGAACCGTAGCAAAATGTGACTTTGCAAAATACTTTGATACATTGTTAACTTTGGAGAGACTGTGCTTTGGTTTAGCTTAATCTGCCTTGCATTGCCAAGATGTCATTTATATCATTAGTCAGCCGTCTAGATAAACAGAATCCAACGAGCTGTAGCACTGGTAAACAGGCTGCAATGGATGCCATTAGGACCAAATTACTGCGAAACCAATCTTCAACGCCTTTTAAGCAACCTTGTGTGTAAATAACGTTTACGGCCGCGCTCTCTTTCAAACGCAAAGCACCAAACCCGCACTGCGAATTCACCTCGTCAGCTACGCAACACGAATAGGGAACGCCACAACTCTCGACAGCTGGAGAGGAGCAGTTGTAATAAATATTTCTCTCCCAGTCTGTATACTTCTCAGAACCGCAACACTTGAGTTCTTTTTGAACAGAGTCAATGACTAGCTGGAGATCCGGATCGTCTAAATAATTGTCGATCATCAAGGTAAAGGTATTATGCATTTCGTTCTTGACTTTCCCGGAGTAAACATACCCAAGTATAGCAGCTGCAATCTCCAACAACAACATCAATGCCAGCAGGCCGGAATAAAATTTTAGGAGGCATTTGTTCTCTCTCAGAGCGCCCAAACAACCAGCGAAGCTGATGACAAATATTATAAGACCAATCGCCAACAAAAGCGCTGCAGGATCTGTAGCTAGGCGACTTATCTGGCCATAAATTTCTTGTTTTTCAAGCATGGCATACACCGCAATGGCCAAGATTAAACAACTCAGAACCCAAAACAAAACATTCATGAAAAACATGAAGTATTTCACACAGTACGTAGACTTTTCAGGATAGGAATCCAGTTGATTTTGACGATCGTTCGGTCGCAAAGGATGAACTCTCGTAGAGCGACGCATGTTGCCTTATGAAGGAATACTCCTTTCCCGTTCTCAGACTAAAGCAATTTCAGTAATTCTTTTGTTATTTGTTAATCCCTATAATGACGAATTAAAAACCTGGATGGACGCCATATATACTCACAACTTAATTTGTTTGTTTGCCAGAGGTTGAAAGGCTAACGGCTGCGGAAGAGGATGGTATGGGAGAATGGGACGAAAGGAAATAAACGAATCGGAAAAAAGGAAAAATGATGGAAAGTGAAATTTCCGCACCGAGACATGCTCAACCTCGTTCCCATGCTAAATAGAAAAAGGAAAAACTTAAGAGGTGTGAGCGGCTAGTTTAAAACCGTTTAAAACGCCTCGAACTACAAGGTAAATTTTTTGAAAAACTGTAATTTAAAAATTATATTTTTTATCGTCTGAGCATCGACTGAAATTTGTCATCTTGTCACGCCGCCGTGACCATCCTGGTTTCCATCAACGTGACAGATAGTCACGTGGTTCTGGAAAGTGAAAGTCCTTTGCGCGAACGTCATATTTCAGTATCCTTCGTTCGTGCAAAGTGCAGATTCTGTTCATTTCTGGCGAAGGTTTTCGTTTTTAGCGGTTTAAGGATGGCTATATTTTTTCACAAAGACGTTCACCAACTTCTCGAAAACAAGAAGTTAATTGTTATTGGCGACTCCATTCAGCGCTCTGTTTACAAAGATCTCATTTGCTTATGGACACAGGAAGACAGCCGCTATTTGTTCCAGAAAGAACTGCGCGCAAAGGGCGAACTGGCGTTTTTGGGAGACAAATTGCTCCGTGGCGGAAAGCTTGAGGGAAAAATGGTGAATGGTACTGGGTACAGGGAAGTCCGAGAATTTTCAGACGGGAAGGTATCTTTCAAATATTACTTTGTTACTCGGTCTTACAGCGAACACATGGAATCAATTCTGAATGAGTTAAAAACATGTCAGCCAGACGTTATTGTTATGAATTCGACGTTTTGGGACTTGCATCATTATGGAGATAATAACTTGGAGCAGTATAAAGCGAACTTGGAGAAGCTTGTGAAGGAAATAGCTGAAAATTTTTCTTCCAGTTTGTTGTTCATTTGGAACGCCGCCCTTCCGCTCGCAGACAGATGTAAGGGCGGTTTTCTTCGCAAGGGATTCCTCACCATTCCGATTGATAAGATCAAAACGGCGAACAAATTCGCTTGGCTAGCGACTACTGGCCAAGAGAATTCACAGAAGAAAGTCTACTTGGATTTATTCACCGAACTGAAAGACAAGGGAAATTTCACGCAGGCAGAAGATGGTATTCATTGGGGGATGCGTGCACATCGAAA
This sequence comes from Porites lobata, assembly GCA_942486035.1. Classification (NCBI taxonomy): domain Eukaryota; kingdom Metazoa; phylum Cnidaria; class Anthozoa; order Scleractinia; family Poritidae; genus Porites; species Porites lobata. The sequence goes on from CALNXK010000013.1 coordinate 5,116,266, forward strand.
GATTTCAAATTTGATTTTGACCGAAGTCTGCACGGCGTGGAACAGAAAGATCCCTGATCCTCCCTCGCAATTACCATCTAACAAGAGGAGCTCTTCACCTGTGCTTTGGTCTCAATTCTACCCTGATAATGACACTTGGTCCCCAGTATCCACCTCCCCTTACAATGATTATGATGAACTGGAGTACTGGAATTATGTGCCTCAGTACTGGGGTTCACCGTCGTATGACCGCTACCAAACTCCTTCCCCTCTGCTATCTAGAGGTCCTAGTTTTTATGGAAGTGGTTGGAGTAACCTAGGGTGGAGTTACAATGCGCCCTATGGGTATCACATGGGTAGAACCAACGAATACCAACCCTCGCCCCCTGCGCCATATATATTTCCAAGGCAGTATCTCTCGTTAGGAAATATGCAGTTTAATTTCTCTTCACCTTATGGGCCCTACTATCCTGAGAAAGTTCTTTTCAAACCTGCCTATTCTGAACCCCTTCCTCTCCGATCCTCTGGTCAAGGATTGTTACCAACCCCCCCTGGACCTCCATCCTATGCCTATTTCAATGAAGGTGATAGGTACAGAGATCGGTTTAAGAAATTAAGTAACCCAAGAGCACGCAGATTTAAGCCTAGTGCTACCACCACAAGCACTCCACTAAGCACTAAAAGCCACACCACACATAGTACTCCCACTGAAACACCTAAAAGCTCCCTTAGTACTGACCACAACACAAACAGCGCTGCGGCTAGCATTACTGGTAATTCTTCTGATCATAATAACAACAAAGAGCAGATTGATTCTGTTAGTGAGTCTTGCTTAAAGTCATGTAGTGATTCTGATGCTGTAGATGTAGGGACAGAGTCTGTTGAGAAATCTAGTGAATCTACCATTGATAGTGTTAGTGCAGGGGGGAGTTTTGGTGGTTCTGGGACACAAGAAAATGATGTCGCCTTACAAGATGAGAATGCCGTGAAACCTGGATTAAAAAGAAAGCGTGAAGATGATGAGGAGTCGTCAAATCCTTCCAAGATTGCTCGTGAGGAAACCACTGATGTGCAGAGAAGTGGACTGAAAAGGAAACTTGAAGACATTGAAGCTGAAGAGGTTACAGAGCCATTGGTGAGTGAGCAAGCAAACAGCAGCACTAGTGTTGTTAACGGTGCAGTTCCATGTGAGCAAAAGAGAAGCCGTAAAGCTGATGTGACAGAGAATCCAAATCCTCCGCTTGTAAACGAAGACTCAACCTCAACAGAGAACAGTGAAAAACTTTCAGCAGAAGACTGTCCTGAAAAACCCACCTCTTCAGGCCTTAACCTTGTGAGACATGATGAGGTCCGGTGTGCTTTGACTTACGATAGTTTTATCTGAACATTTCACACATTTTTATTATTAAGATGATTTATTTGTAAGTGCCTCAAGACTAGTTGAGATGTTGAGGAAGTTTGGGTACTAAGTCTTAGAGTATTTTGACCCAACCTATTGCACCTTCAGTCGTTTTCATCGCTGAAGTCCTTGTACCATGTAACAAAGACAACGACTTTTTGTGAACCAAACTTACTCATTTGGTTATTGTCTTATTTCGGTGCCAGGGAGGCTTAGGTTTATATTTTGTAGCATATTTAGTCAAAGCTGTTTAAGTCGTGAAATGCTGCGGTTATGACCAATACCTTCTGCTAGGAACCTCTTGAATGGTGAAAAGAGTGTTTTTTTTTCTTGTTGGACCAAATTGTTTTTTTTTTCATCCATTTTTTCTATCCAAAATTATTCATTTCCTTTGCTGCGGGGTGATAAATGTTCAAGAAGATTATGCAAAAGCTTTTGTTTAAATGGCTGACAAAAGGTTTTCCCAAAAAATTAAAAATATTATTAGCAAAACCCAGTTCGTGGATTTTGGATCTTACAAGGTTAAACATGTGATATAGACTTTTCACATATTGGCATCTCATGTAATGTAAATACAAACTTTAATAGTTGACCTTTAATAGTTAATTTGTTACTTTTCTTGTTAATGTTCAAGTATCACCTATTTGTACATTTATATCGTTGCAAGTACTTGGAAAATATTTAAAGTTATCTTGCTGGGTATCAAGCATTGTAAAGATAGTCTATTTTTATCAATAGTATTATATTGAGAATAATAATTATTTTACTTAAGAGTAAATCCCTCCATTACATTGAGTATTTATAAGATTAATATTATACCTTTCCAAGTTGATGACTTAAGTTGATGATTGCAGTATTTGATCTTGAAAACCTGAGGAGATGAGGATATAATGTTGATATCCTGGCTGTAAATACATTTATGATTGTATTGACCTCGAACAAACTGTTCTTTTGAGAGTCTTCAACTGAACTTGGATGCAGTCAGAAATAACATATTGTCGGTTAGCAGTTCATCCAAATCTTGGCTATTTAGAGTTACAGAATGCCTTTGTCTTGAAAGTCACTGTTGACAGTCGCTCACTTTGCTAGTAGACAATTTTTTTAAAGTTTCTCATGCAGTCAAACTCAGGATTTTAATGTCATCTCAATTTGTCTAGTCTTTAATTAAGTCTCTGAGATGAAAATGTTGTTAACTAAATCTAAATTAACGTGTAGGTATGTGGAATTCCCTTACAGCCATGCTCTGTCATGTTCTGGCAGTCTGCTTTGAAACTTGGATGGTGTTTTTACTTTTTTTATTTTTTTTAACATTGATCACTAGATTTTTGAATTATTGTACACGTTTTTGCCAATAAAGAACTGTTGCAAGTGTCCTTTATCATGAAATGTTGTGAATACTGTCAGCATTTTTTATGTTTGGCGACTTCATTTTTCTGTTCATTTTTGCTTTTCAAAGAGTTTGCCAAACAGAACTTCAGATGTTGCTGAAATCTCAGAGATACATGTAGCAATGAGATATTCAAATGCTGTGGGAAAATTCCCACTCGTGACATAGCATGGCTGTAATAACTATTAAAATGATTTCAGTATTCTTAAATCTTCAAAGTCAAAATATTAATTATGTTTCTTTATTTTTCTAATTAGGATGAAATAGAATCAGTAGTATCCAGTTAACTTATGTCATTTTGCAATCAATTCCCAAAAAAACTCTCAAAACTCTCAGTGTGGTTGGCCAGTAGTAAATCTCTTCTCAGATGGGCCTCCTGCAGAGCCGCTTATTTTCACAAAATTTGATTTGGTTATCACATTACCCTCATGATGTGAACATGATGTGGACTTATCTGAACATGATTTAAGGCAAATGACACTTGATACAAGGCATTCATGTCAGGTACATCATATAATTATATTTTTACTTGACTACTCTATATTGGATAGATTTACATCACTGCATCATCATTACATTACTAGCACTTAATATAATGCAATTTATCAAAAGAAGTAATGATTATTATTGTTAGCATTTCAAGTTATTAATTAGAGTGATTTTACTTGACCCGTGAAACAGATACTAACAACTACTGCAAAATAGCCATGAGTAAACAAAGGAATGAGAGCATAATATTGCGAAGTATTCTGACTGCCTATTTCATGGATTAAGTAAAATCACTCTATAATCTCCCAAGAGTTACTTGTTTTGACATGTTGATTGGTGCATTATTCATGAAAAGGAGATTTTTCCATACAAGGTTGAAAAGCAATTGATACTTTTGCTTGGACTCGAAAGGTAACTACCTGGTAGACTCTTTTAGCTTGTATCTTTTGTTTTTCCTTTTCAAACGAAATGATGGTACCCCAGAGGACACCTCAGAGAACTTGTTGGCCTATCCTTTGAGGACATATGTGATCTGAATTGGGAAAACAAAACATGCAAGCCCAAAAGGTCTACTCTCCTAAATTTCCAGGAAAAAATGTCCAACTCAAATGAGCTTGTTACATTTTGCAAACCTTATTTTTTTTAAAACACAGTTAATGTTTTGCTTGGCATGTTATTATAGTTACCAAGAGTTGTTAATGGAGATGCAAAGTTGTTCAGCTTCCAAATACAGTGGCTTGACTGATGTTACGAGAATTAGTATAAAAGAATAATTATGTTTGAATTTTTTATTCAGTATGTTTTGTAATACTGGAGTAAAGAAAAATATTGTCTTGTGATATGAAGCATGATTGCATAATTATGTCCTCTTTGCATTTGGATTGGTTCCAGAAGCATTTAAATCCCCCGATTAGCCATAAATGGTCATCCCACTCAAACTCTTGTTTGGACAACAGATGTCAGCAGTTCTGTCTGACATCATATTTTTGCAAATGGACCCTGATCCTCCTCTAGGTTTAGTGCTGGGTGTTACCATAGCAACAGCATAACCTGTATTACCTTGATCTTAGCCCAGCCCAATCAGTTTTTCTTTTCATTAAGTCATTGCATAGTCATTGCTTTTTCAGAAGTAAATCTGTTTCTTTTTAAATTTGCTGTGCTTTATGAGACAGAATGAGAAATCAGCCAGTGTCAAATACGGCCTTTTTTTTCCTGTTTATTCATTGTTTTGGTTAAAAATTCTCTGGGAAGAGTATTTGTTGAACAGGGTTAGGGTCCCATCACGTGATCTAGGCTGGGTTTCTTTTTCAAGTTGCTAGGCTGGCTCGGTTCTCATGTTATCACAAAGTTGGTTTTCGTTGTGTTTAACTAAGGTGCCAAGATCTTGGCAAAGTGGCAAACTCGGTCAGCCCGGCTCACGTAATCAGGTGCTTAGACCTAAACCTAGTTTTTTTGTAATTTTTTGATGTTTGGCGGTTTTTTAAATTTAATTTTTTTTCTAGTTTAATGCATGTGAATTTTGCTAGTCTCTTGTGGCTCAGTGGTAGAGCATTTGTATACCAGTAACCAGAAGGTTATAGGTTACCCTGCGAACAGAGTCTCCTTCGATCTTCCTAGATAAGTCGGGAAGAGGAAGGAACCTTCGCTTCCTCTTTCCCGACTTATCTACGAAAGATCGAAACTGCTAGCGGGGTAGTTATAGGTCCGACTCCTGTTTAAAAAAATTACATTCTTTTGTCAACTTGCCTGTGTCGATGGCTGAAGAACATCTTAACACTGATTTAGGGACCATCTATTATTTATGGGAAGGAGAAGGGAGAGAAAATGAGGGCATCGATATCTTAGCCACTGCCTGCAAAAAGGCGGTTACTGATGTCTCTTTTTGTGATGTGGTGGCGGGGGGGGGGGGGGGGAAGGGGGGTACTGAAATTTCAAACAGATTGTCTTTTACAAAATATAAATAACTTCAGTGTCACAATTGATATAAGAGCTGAGTAACCTAGATTTCCTTGCTGGGAGCCTTCGGACCCTCCTATGGTTTATCAAAGAGCACAATCCTGCACCGTACTTTGGTGTAGTAATAGATAGCGATAGAAATTTAAATTTTTTTCGCCGTAGTCATCGTTCTATACCTAATTTCCATTTAGGCACGGTATGTGCTAGTTTATTCCCCGTCCTCAAGAAAGACATCTATCTATTTGTAGAAATTCTGCGGCTTGAAAACGCGTAGTCCAGCGTCGCAACTTCACCTTTCTTTCTTTTGGAGGTCACCAGCCGTACCTCTCTCAAGACGTTGTTTATTAAACGATGACAGTGAACTAGATTCAGGAAAGGAGTTGCACCGCCGTAGCCAGTATGAGGCGAACCGAGGCACTCGCCTCGGTAAAATCTTACCAAATACTGTCGATTTTTATTTTTTTTATGAGACTGATAATATTAGAAAATTTCATACGGCTGATTTCGTACAACGGACCGTGTGTTCGCCTCGGTTGTAGTTTCTTCCTGGCTACGGCCCTGAGTTGGTTATGCTACAAGTTATGAGAATTTTTGCGAGGTTAATGATGATAGTAAGAAACATTGCGGTGAAGATAGCCTTTAATGTATCGGTCAAATCGAAGCTTCAACATGCCCCCCCCCCCCCCGGGCATACCCCGGGCATTTGACCCCTTTGCCGTCCCGGGGGGGGGGGAATTTGATTATAAGAGTCTTCCAGGGGGTGGGGAATTTGATCCCCATGCTTTAGGGGTGGGGAAGTTGAACTGCACCCTCGATTTCATGTAAAATCGTTCGCGTGGCGAGCTATCATGGCGGACGCGGTGTTAGAGATTTTCGTGGAAAAGATTGTGCCTTTGTGGCCAATTGGTTACAAGGAAAGGGCTTAAACAAGCTTTGTGCCGTATTTGAAGTATTTAAATTTTAGAAATTCTAATATTGGATTCAGGCTTTCAATGTGTGAAAGTATTTTATTGTTGTGTTTACAATGAAATACAATACCTAGACAGGCGATTCAATACAACAACATAAAATAAAATAAAAAGCTCAGGTCAACTACTTTGAGTACTGTTAATTAATAAGGTGAGCGATGATGCGTGTCAGTGAAACGGTCATGATGTAGCAATCTCAATAGGTGGGATCTTTTTTTTATATAACGCTTTGTATGTTGCATGACGAAGAAAAGCTGAGCATTCAGTAACCTTGTAGCAGCAATTTCCGCCGCTTTGCACGAGACTTTTGTTCGTAGTAAATACGCTAACAGTGTTTCCCAGTTTTTGTTATATTCATAAAGATTTTGTTCGACAACTGAAGGCGTTTCCGCCGTCCTTCTGTCATTTTTGTGCCTGTGAAATGTCCCCGGGGTGGGGGCATTTGATCACGTGAATGGACCCTAGTGTCGGGCATTTGAACGGCATTTTGGCCCGGGTAGGGGTAGTCTGCTGTGTAGCAGACTAGCAGACTAGGGTAGGGGGGAATTTGAACAATAATTTTCAAAAAAGTCAAATGCCCGGGGGGGTTGCCCGGGGGGGGCATGTTGAAGCTTCGATTTGACCGATACATAACTTCTTTGAAGATCGACGTTGTTTAGAATATTTTAAGTCAGGGCAGCTTAAAAAACCCGGCATTTTTTAACTTAAAATCGCTGCTCGCCACGCATCTGTGAGTTAAAACACTCACACCCTCCCTCCCCTCCATTCAAAGATGTTCGTTCAAGTATTTAGCATGGTCTTGTATTACTAGCAACTTTGACAAGGGGTGGCCATGGGAGAGCACAGGAAGATGGACAGGCCGTTCAAGCTCAAATAAGATAGTGTCTTAAGTAATTTGGACCTGGTTGTAGCTAAACCAAACAAAGGAAACCGACAGGCAATAAGCAGCTCATGGGAAACATAATTTCCCTCTTTCGCAACAAGTTTTCGGGACTTGCGGTTATCAAGCAAACCTTGAAACGCTATAGACCATTTCCGAGTTCCAAAAAATCTCACTTTCAAAACGAGGCTAAGTGCGAAACCTTTGTTGTGAAAATTAGTACTCTTTATAATGGCCTATACCGGGAAGGCTCTACTTGAAAGGGGTTTTTCAGGCGTCAGGTATGTGAAAGGGTTTCACAAGTTGAAGTTTATGAAAGGGTAAAGCCAGATACTGTCATTTCGGTCTGTAAAAAGGCCAAAAAGGGCTAACAGATGCATTTTATGGCTGTGAAAAAGTCGAGTAAACAGTCTGGTATTGTGTTTTATTCATATTTTAAAAACAGTGCATTTACAGCAGTTAAAAGGATGCAAAGTTCTTATAATAACTAGATATATGAAAGTGGTACCATTTGTCAATAGAACGTATACGAAAGGGGTACCTTTTCTGTCAAAAATGGTATATAGAAGGGGAAGGGGTTGGACTTCGGGCCGTCTCTCTGTATAAAACTTTGTTGAGGACACGAAACAAAACAAAACAAAACAAACTTTAGTGCAAACTTGTTCGCTACATTTTCAGAATTCTTTTCTTCTCCCCATTCCCTGCATGATATCATCTGTATCTGTATCATCTGCCAGGGCCCTTAAGTTTCCCCAGCAAATTATCTTTTTTCGCTTGGAACATTAATGGGCTATCGTCGACATTATTAGGGGAAAAATTGCAAAATTTGGATTGTAAAAACATGATTAATTCTTTTGATTTCGTAATTCTCTCCGAAACATGGAAAAAAGTGACTGTTGAAGTAAAAGGTTACAAGATTGTGACTACAGATACCTTGAAAACAGGAAAATGCGGACGTAACTCGGGTGGATTAGCTCTGCTCTACAAACTAAAGTTTGACGATTGGATTTCAGTGCAAAAAGAATCACCAAATTTTTTATGGTTTAAAATTAGTAATCGCCACACAAAAACTACAAAAGACATTTATGTCTGTGGAACGTACATTCCACCATACAATTCCCGCTACTTTCGACCTGAACTATTTGAAGAGCTTGAAAGCGACATCGAGAAATTCTCCTCCCTTGGTTCAATTCTTATTATGGGAGACTTTAACTCCAGAGTCGGAAAACACCCGGACAGTGTTTGTCAAGAAGGCAATAAGATAATAACAAACGATTTTTCTGAATCTTCGTTATGCGCCACCCAAAGAAAAAGTTTTGACAATGATTTGAATAATCACGGAAAACGACTCTTGGAAATTTGTAGAAGCGCGGATTTAAGAATTTTAAATGGTAGAATTAATGGCGACTCGTTAGGCAGACCTACATTTCATGGTAAATCGGGAATCAGTGTCATTGATTACTCCGTATGTGACCAAGATTTGCTACGAAATATAACATCTTTTGTAGTGAAAGAGCCGAACAGTTTATCAGATCATAGTCCAATAATAACATGGCTTAAGGTTAACCGTCATTTAGATAATGATTCATCAAACGAGGCAATTATAAATGATTCTTTGACTCCTCTACCAAAACAGTTTTTTTTTTTGGGAAAACGATTCGTCACAAAAATTTAGAGCTACATTACAGTCTGAAGACATTCAAAGAATGATCCACGATTTTATGAATACTACAACAATCACGAGAAATGTTGACATGAACCTTCATGCTGTAGAAAATATTATTATTTCAACCGCCAAACGCTGTTTGAAGATCAAAACAGCAAAAAAGCGACGTTGCAAAATATCTTCGAACAAAAAATGGTTCGACAAAGAATGCCGCTATAAAAGACATGAACTGCGGAAACTTTCTAATCAAAAACATAGAGATCCTCTAAACACTACCCTCAGAGAAGAGTTTCACAACGTCTTAAAACAATATAAAAACCTTTTGAAACATAAGAGAAACGAATACTATAGCAATAAGATCTGTGAACTTGAAAATACGGTCGAAAATTCGAACAATAAGAGCTTTTGGAACTGTTTGAAGTCAATGGACGACACTATGAAGGAAACCTACACCCCTCCAATTTCTGAAGAAAATGGATGTCCCACTTTCAATCTTTGCACTCGAATGAACCCCTTAATGAACAGCAGGAGGCAATTATAGATGAGTTGCAGAATTCAGAGGATATTACGTCACGATCTCACTCCTTGGATTACCTCATCACTGAAAGTGAAATTCGCACTGCAGTTGGAAAACTCAAAAACAACAAATCTTCTTTTTCAGACAAAATCAAAAACGAAATGATCAAATCTAGCCTAAACGAATTAATGCCTGTTTATCTAAAACTATTTAACACGGTCCTCGACTTAGGAACTATGCCGCAAATGTGGTGTGATGGCCTCATTACACCAATTTTTTAAATGTGGTACTAAAAGCGATCCATCAAACTACCGTGGAATTTGTATTTCCAGTTGTATTGGAAAACTATTTTGTTCAATTCTCAGTCAGAGACTTCTAAAGCACGTTGACTTAAATAATATACTTCACAAGTCTCAAATTGGTTTTCTAGCAAATAATAGAACAGCAGATCATGTCTTCACGCTTCGAACATTAATAGACAAATATGTCCATTGTCACAAGGAGAAAATATATGCGTGTTTTGTTGACTTTAGGAAAGCCTTTGATTCGGTTTGGCATGATGGGCTTCTCTATAAGTTATCTAAGATCAATGTCCAAGGAAAGTTTTATAGTCTAATTAAGAGTCTATACTGAAGTCTACCTGCTCTGTCAGGATTGGAAATAACAAAACGCGATCTTTTCAATACGCAAGAGGAGTGCGGCAAGGCTGCATTTTAAGCCCTCTGCTCTTTAACTTATACCTTAACGATCTAGCGTTCTCATTTGACAATGTTTTATCAGACCCCTTCGTGTTACCAAATGGCACCAGACTCAACTCTCTCCTTTACGCAGATGACTTGATAATATTATCGCGATCCAAACTTGGTCTACAAAACTGCCTTAACGTACTATCTTCATATTGCAACTCATGGATGCTTAGAATAAATCCTAAGAAAACCAAAATAATGATTTTTCAACGATGCACACGAAAATGTGAACATAACTTCCGCATAGGCAATGAAGTAATCGACGTTGTCCAAAACTATACTTAGTTAGGAACTCGAATTACATCTTCCGGAAATTTTGCACTTTCGCTTGAACATCTCCGACAAAAAGCTCTTCACGCGCTCTTCAGCCTCAGGCGGCACACGGATTTGAATAATCTTAAGCCCTCACTTGCGTGTAAAATTTTTGACTCTATGATTTCACCAAATCTAACCTACAACAGCGAAGTTTGGGGTGCTTTTGTTAAATCAGATTTTAAGTCCTGGGACAGCTCTGCAATTGAAAAAACCCATGTGCAATTCTGTAAACGTTATTTACAAGTACATAACAAGGCATCCAACATTGCTTGTAGAGCTGAACTCGGTAAATTTCCCATGATCATTGATATAACTATCTGAGAGGTAAGAATGAAGATTCTATAGTTAAACAGGCCTTACAAATTTCAATTGACCTTCATCATAACGGAAAAACTAGCTTTTACTCTAATCTCATGAAAATTGTTGACTACTATGATCTAAACTATGACTTTTCCTGTAATTCATTGAGTGACTCAATAGTTAATAGGTATATCGGCATAATGAAAAATAAATACGTCTCTTACTGGAATCAGACCCTTCAACAATCACAAAACTCAGTTTTTATTGTACAATCAAAGACGACTATAGCCCCTCGCCGTACCTAGTTTTACAAGAAAAAACCCTTCGAGAAAAACATTAGTTAGATTTAGAATAAGTAGTCATCAACTTAGAATTGAAACAGGTAGATACGAAAACATTCCTCGCAATGAAAGGATATGTCACTTTTGTACAAGTAAGAAAATCGAAGATGAAAATCATTTCTTACTAGATTGTAAGGCTTATTCTCAGATCAGAGACATATTTTTCTCGAAACTAGAAACTAAAATACCTGACTTCAAATCACTTTCACACGATACTTTAATATCTCTTCTTATGAATTCTTCTGATTATTTAATTAACTGTCAATTAGTTTCATTTATCTCGCAATGCTTTGAATTAAGGACCAAATTAATATCAATGAATGAATGAATGAGAACTGTCACGTTTTGTAATGTTTTGCACGTACTAATTAGTTGAATTAGTACTTAAATTTAGATTAATAGCTTTTGCAATACTGTAATTCCTTTATGGTCATGCAAATAAAGCTTTTGGTGTTGTTGTTGTTGTATCATCCTCCGGCGTTCAAGTCGCAGACTGTGAATAGCCTCCATTTTAAAGATAGAAGTAATTCGTCAACGTTACCATGTCCATACAGTTCTGACGGGAATATTTTATTGGAGATTGGAGATGACTTACAGGAAAATATTTCAAAACGCAGAATCAAATGAAAAGGTCAAAGGGAAACACAGAGTAGGTTGGAAGGCTGTTTAAAGTAAAAGAGGGTGCACGGCAACGCTGAATTATTACGGTCAGGTTTATTCAGGATAATTAAAGCTAAAAGCACACTAAGAGTCAGGGGCCCCACAAGGCAACAGCTTACTCGGAATTGTGTAACATAAAGCACCTATTGGTAATGATTTCCTCCCTGGACGGGATGCTAGTCCATTCGAATTGCAGGGTTATCCCCAGACGTATATTACTGATACCCATATATACATCTTAATGAAGAGAGACAACAAATTAGAGCAAGCGTTCTTGTTGCGGAGAAGATCCGATAGCGAAATTCGTACTCGGTCTTACAGATCCCACAGATCATAAGCTCGACGTGTTAACCTCTAGGCCACCTCGCCTCCAAAAGGATATGCTCAATACACCGTTGTTCTCTATTACACAATTTATTTTTTTGGGCGTGGTCATAGGCCTGCAGCAAAACGTAAAAAATTAGATATGTGGGTGGCGAAAGGCGATGCATATCTATCTTTCCAGTGCACAACAATTTTACAAACTGCTTTACGGAAGAAACCAGAATCTGAATTGGAATGTTACATACAGCGTTTATTTCTTTTAGTTTTTATCATCATGTTGTCAAATTAGACTGGAAGATTGTGATGAACAATGAACATTCAATCAAAGAGAACTTGATTACTTAATTAAGCTTAGTTTTGTTTTGATTTAGATAAGATACGTTTCTGTTTTGTTTCATTTATCGAGTTTCTACGCCCCTATTTTCTTGTACCATTGTTCACAGTTTGAATCAATTACGTAGCTAGCCATTCCTGTTTTCTAACCGGTTTTACAACTGTACACGTGAATTGTACCCTTATCAGAGAACGCCCCTTTAGTTTTTGGGGAGTTGGAGTTAGGAGATCTACGGAGCAACATCGGAGTTTTCAGAGCAGTTTTATCTTTTTCGGAGTTACGTAACGTCGGAGTTTCTCTAGCCCTTAAGACAGGATCAGACGTAAGTTTCAGCTTATTGTATTTAGTTTTCGTTTTCATTTTAATTTTGCTTCTTTTGTAGTTAGTCTTAGCCCTTTTTTTGATCTTGTACATTGTAATTTCCCCTTTCTGTTTTCACAGCATGTGTACAATAATTCAGACGAGTTGGTGATCATATTAAATGCTGTTGAGTCAACTTGTGCTGTTGAATTTTATACTGTGGTTGACAGTTCCCGATCTCCAGTGCACAACACCCCGTGTCCGCTGCACTGGGTACGCGACAAAGATGTCCCCGTTATTTGTCGTGCTTCTTAATCTCCTGGCAGTGGGTCATGCAACAGGTATGTCGTGTTTATACGAAACTTGATTAGCCTTATCTAACTGTGAGTAGAACAGAATGTAAATCATTCCTTCAATGTTGATAAATAAGCTTGAAAAAAAGAGCAGTATTGTTACATCTAGTTTAAAATACGAGGCGCAGCCAAATGTTCATTAGAGGCGAGATAAAACAGAACTAAGGGATTTACAATACGGGTTCATAAAGACATAGTAAGATAACATATTCGCGTCAGAACTGTTGTATGGGCATGGTAACGTTGACGATTTATTTGGTACAATTCCAGTTGTTTTAGTGAAATATAGAATCGAAGGAAAACTTTTGTACGTATGTAGAAGGAGGCTATTCTGAGTATGCGACTTTAACGCCATAGGGTGATACAGATGGTTTAACAGGGAAAGGGGAGAAGAAATTCTAGCGAACAAGTTTACACTTGCAGCAACGCTTAAGTTTGTTTTGTTTTGCAACATAATAATGTCCCGTGGGGAGGTGGGGAGGGGACTTAACCCTGCAAAGTTCTATACGGGGAGTTTCCGCCCCGAGCTCCAACTCCTTGCCATTTTATGTACCATGTTTGACAGAAAAGGTGCCTATTTCGTATACTTTTTATTGACAAATGGTACCCCTTTCACAAACCTATTTAAGAACTTTGCATCCCTTTTAACTGCTGTAAAAGCACTGTCTTTTGGATATGAATATCCTACGAGCAAGCTCTCCGGGGCACTTTGGCGGCGGGGTGAGAAAAGGAAGGACAGCTTGCAACTACGTCTCTCGAATTTGAATTCCACCTTCACTTCCCCTGTGGCTCCCCGCCAATCAGCTCGAAGGAAACGAGCGCGAATGTAAGCAAACATAAAAAACACGTGCCAATGGTCATGACGTCATTACTAATGTCATCTCCGCCAATCAGCATTTTGCATTGACTTTTTCGATGCAAATATTCAAATTCCAGAGACGTAGTTGCAAGTTCCTTTTCCCGCCCCGACGCCAAAGCGTCCCAAAGAGCTTGCTCGCAGGCTAAAATATGAATAAATACAATACCAGAACGTTTCTCGACTTTTTCACAGACATAAAATGCATCTGTCAGCCCATTCTGGCCTTTTTAGACACCGAAATGACAGTATTCTTCGCCCTTTCATTTACTTCAACTAGTGAAATCCTTACCCTATCATATGCCTGAGGCCTGAAAAAGATACCCCTTTCGGGCGGAGCATTTCTTGGGCCGAATCCGCGATTTCTTCGCGTAGCAATGCAGGGTGGGTTGATCTGACTGACATAAGAAGGGAAGAGGCAGCTCGTCTCCATTCCCAGCATTAGCTCGGCAGTAAACTACGTACACGCTACCACTATCTTGCTGTGCTTAGTACCTTGAACCTTGGACTTTTTACTTTGTACACAGGCGATTTCACGTCTTCATCCTGTACTGACAACTTTTGGCAATTTTCTTCTCCATGTTTGTCATTTCGAGGAAGCGTTTTGCAAAATGCTGGTTTTTTTTTCTTTGTTTTTCCTTGTTTTTCTTTGTTATATTCTGTTATCTCTTCCTTGTTTTCTTGTTCATAGGCGTCTAGTCTGTCCAGCCTTTTTGTCTTGAACTGAAGTGACATGACTGAGGATGCATGTTTTAAATCATGTTCCTTACTTGCTGAATGTGGGGACGCGCAAAGTGCTACCGCACCAAAAGCCCTGCCGCTGATCATTTATCTCCTGGATATTGCCATTACGCAGTCTCTTCTTCTTTTTATATTTTGTTGGCTCCCTAGAAGCGCCATGGTTTTGTTGGCATTTCTGATCGGGCCTTCTGATTGGTTACCATTGATCAAAAGTGCATCGTTTAATTTGCCAAGAAGCTTTTCTGGGCAACTGAGCGCGACGTTGATCGGTTTAAACAATGGGAAAGAATGATCCACTCCTTGTTGAAAATGGAGCCGTCGTAGATGCACTTTTAGTGAAAGATCGCCAAGCATGAGACAATGATCTTTCACTAACTTGTGTCGTAAACTTTCCAGAAGAGATAAGTAGGCATTCTTATGTATAATGTACTTAGCGTACATTAGCTGGCCAACCTTCCAAAACACGTTAAAGCTCTTTTCCAGCAACTCCTACTTGTTTTTCAGACGTTTAAAATGAAGATTCAGTAGGTTATTCTCGGCCTGAGTCTTTTGATATCGTCTTTCAATTCTTGTTTCTCTTTCATTGTGGCTAATAAACCCCCTTTAGCTTTCCATTCCATTAATTTCCTTTGCAGGTATTTAATTCATGCTGGTGCTTTGCACTTATCTTTTAAATCTCAATAAGTGGGCATTTCAAGATATTTTATACCTATAAAAAGCTTAACCGCCAGAAATATTGTTCGATGATTCTGTTACGTGTGTATTTCAATTACATGTAGAGACGTCATAATGAGCTTTCACCAGGTCGATTTGTTTTGCGAGTGCACTTTCTGGTTCTGCGCTCACAGGGTGGCCCAATCCTATTGAATGATGGAGTTTTGTTGAGAAGAGTTAATAAGAAGTGACCGACCTGGACAAAAGTTGTCCTTTTTGAAGAAAGATTTTATCAAGGAAGTAAAACTTTAAGAAAATATATTCGGAAGTCATAACGTATTATAATTGAATTTGAAAAGACCTTAGATAAGTGTAGTATATTCCAGAGCGTTCACTTTATTGCGTTCGACGAAGGAGAACGCTTACTATTCGAGTCTTGCGGGATCTCCGCGGGTAGCGTTCTGGATGCCATGCGATTTCACGGTTTGGGTGCCATCCTGGACCTGCTACAACTGGCCTCGATCTCATGCGTTCATGATTTCACTCCCGGGAACTAGCCTGGTATCTATTTCGTGAAACTCGTCCACAGATGAAACATTGGCGAGTTGGTGTTTATTACAGGTTTTTTTATCGTTCTTCTCACAGTTTTTTAATTAATTTTTTATATAGGAAAAGCTCCATTCTAAGATAGTGGGATATGTAGATATCATGTAATGTAATGTTAACAATGTGTTCTGCCAGGAGCCTATCAAATTTGATGGGCTCCTGGTTCTGCACACTGTATTTAGCTCTATCGATTCTAGCAAGATCAGCTCAGATAGACCATATTTAATTAAGTTACAAATTAAATACATCTTTTCGCTTTTAAAAGCTATTTACAGATTGATAGAGATTGATATATTGTGTTTGATGGTCTAAACTGATAGAGATTGACAGTTTGAAAAATCGTAGAAAACAGACAGAGTCAACTAAAATACATTGTGAAAAAGGACCCACAGATCATGTGTTGAATAAACCCTAACCGAATTTTGCGATTATTTTGCAAGAAAGTAGCAATCTTTCACTGGAAAAGTACAAATAAAGTCTCAAATAAAGTATATCTTATACCTCTCCGCTCAGTATGTTTGGACTACTGAGCTACGTTCTGCCCATTTCTCTTCTTTGCCGGTGTCAGCATCCCGAACGAAGTCATATTAAATACACATGCTTTCACCTTAAAAAACTCTTCACGAACGATGCTAATGTGGCGTTGGGATGCCTGAGTCTTCTCACTGAGGGATTTCCTTTTCATTTTCGTTCCCAGAGCCGCGATCCCTCTGGCTAGCGCCAGGAATCAATAGCTCTGGCTGGATCCGAACGGATCTTCCGTGATTCGCGGACTTCCGGCTTTCTGGCCTGCCTCAGAAGACAATAACCGCTACCAACTATAACAAACATGGCAACTATTGCCCTAGTAATTTACTCTGGAGCCAGCCTCCGAGCTCTCTCGATTGGTGGCGTTCGCCAAATGTATCGCATCTCTAGGGACGAGAATATTACCTGCGCTTGCTTTCTTCGGTCCACAGGTTTAAGGCACCCGTCTCTTTCGATGAGTTTAGGCGTTCCGTCTGCACTAATACGCTTGGCGTTTTAATGGAAAACGCATCGATTTGAAAATGCTCTTGAAAGTGGTTCAAAACGAAAACGCATACATATCGTATTAGTGTGGACGCAACGAATCAAAACGAAAACGATGACCGAAAATATCGCAGGCGCGTGCGTTTGTAGCATGCCCGTTGAGTTCAACTTACGTCACAACGCGCAATTCTATCGTTTTCGAATGTTTTAGTGTGAACAGTCGAAATCTCTTCAAAACTAGAGCCCGTGCCTGAGAAAATAGGACCATTTTTCCAAGCAAAGGTGTCTTACGTCGGAAATCTGAGCCAGTAGGGAGCTATATGAGGGCCCAGAGATATAGCGGTCCTTTTGTGTTTGACCGTTACCGTATATAACTTTTTATTTTAGTCCCGGCATAGTAAATCGAACGTTCGAAAATCGAACTCAATCGAACTCAATCCGTGGATTGAGTTCGATTGAGTTCGGCAATCGAACGAAATCGAACACCACACTTTCAGTGAGTTCGATTTCCGAACAAATCGAATTCAATCGAACAAATCGAACTCAATCGAACTCAATCCGTCTGATTGTGTTCGATTGAGTTCGGAAACCGAACTCAATCGAACACAATTAAATGGATTTCGTTCAAGGGATTATAGGATGACTCTCCTTTCATTAATTGTACTCAGAGTCAAAATGTAGGCCCCAGCTGCGCTCTTTTCTGTGATTATACCGTTAACATAAGCATAAGTTTGAATACGAGCAGTCGTGAGAAAGGTAGCTGTGGTTTCGTTTCCTTATGAGTAGTTTAATTTCTTATTCTAATATTACTGGCACTTTTCAAAGAGATGAATGCGTGGGGAACACCACACTTTCAGTGAAAAGAAAACTGACGAGCTGGACCCAGCGTGATACAGCATTGCAGAAAAACATTACACTCACGGACTAAAGAAAATCGCTTAGATCAGAACCAGAAGGCACTTTGGAGAAAATTGGAACCCTTATTCAGCCGTAATAAAAAAGCTTTACGCTTCAAAAGAGGTCAAAGAAAATGCGCTTGCATCAGAGGGCAAATCCTGCCGACCAGAAAACAATAACTACAGTCAATCGATATATACAAATATATATGTCAGGCCCTCTTAGTGTGAAACATGCGGCTAAAACCACATTTGCTCAGTAAAATGCAGAACCTTCCAGAGCATAATCTACCCAGCAGATAAAAACAACTTTATTGGAATAATCAGCATTTTGGCATGAGGTAAAAGTCGTGTAGGCCTACCACCCCCTTTTATTGCCTTTGACTATACATTTGAAGCTTACGATCCACAACGCATCTGAAGCCATTTCTGCGGAATTTCTTCGTTTACGAAAAACACGTGCGCTACACTCAGGGCTGAAATAACTCGAGCTTCTAAGATCTGGTAATGGATTTTCAACGTCTGTTTTACATAAATCACGAGTTCGAAAATAGAACGTTCGATTGGGTTCGATTGATTTTTTTTGTTTTCGGTGAGTTCGATTTCGTTCGATTGCCGAACTCAATCGAACTCAATCCACTGATTGAGTTCGATTGAGTTCGATTTAGTTCGATTGAAATTTAGTTCGATTGGGTTCGATTTACTATGCCGGGTTTAGTGTCTCCTTTGGAAAAGACGATATGTATTGTTCGCCCGTTTTTTTCTGGATTTGAATACATGGTGAGCAAAATTCGTTCTTTTCGAAGTACAGACATTGCTCATTTTCCTATAGTTTATCAGTGAATTCAAAAGTTTCCTTGGTAAACTGACCATCATGCACGGCTGCGATGGAGAACCGATCGAGATAGGATGACCGTAACGTTACTGTGCAAATTCATTTTTTTCAAGTCTTTTCCCATATGGTGGTTGCAAACGAAAGGAATACATCTTAAGAATAACTAAACGAGAGATCTCACGTAATGGAGGTGATGGCTGCCCACCAGGTACCATACAAAAAGGCTAATATTTAGGTTATTAGCTGTTATTTGCGTCGTAATCCGTCACGCTTACTTGACGCGAATTCCACGCTTCTCTGAAGATTGTAGCTGGCATTCCATGAATTCACAACCATGACAAAAATACACATTCGTACCGGAATATGTCGAAGAGTAGGCATCCTTAGTTTCTGTTTAATCCAAACAGCATTTTCATCAACATGCAGTTCTAACTAAGAACTACTACGAGCCATTAATCAACAAACGCGAAAGAGGGTTGAGAAAGGCCCAATAGCTTTAATAAGAAAACCTTTTTTTACATCCATTGTTTGTTTAGACAAAAGAAAAATAAATCGCCGTTACGAGATATTTACAAATTATTAGCTTTCTTTTATTGTCTTGCAATGAACTTTACTATTGTTAGGAAACTTGATAAATCTTTTAAGCTAAAACTGCGTATAAAGAAAAAGCTTTTTAATTATTTTCTTTACCAAGGTCTCCACAGTGGGTCATTGTCGGGTCTTAGAGCGTGTGTTGCTGGATTATTTTGAAAAGCTTGAAAGTCGCTGGCTGTTTTATTAAAAATAGGGATTAGCTGAGGGCTGGAGACCATAGTCACTGGTGCATTTTGGCTCGGTACAAGGATAGCAGCGATTTTTCCGTTAGCTAGTTGTCCGGGAATAATTTGAAACTGAGCTGTATTCAGTAGATGAGGACTCGCCTCTTCGGTGTACTTGGTTAGACTTGGGGTTGGCAAAGCGAAACTTGTTGATCCCAGAGTCGAGGCCATTGGTGCAGCTGCAATAGGTTGTGGTTGTTGCATCTGCTGATGTAGCTTTTCTGTTGCAGACTGCATTGGTTTTATTGCAGGCGTAGTGCAAGGCGTACAGTACGTCGCGAGATGCGATAGTAAACGCGCGCGAACTTGCGGGTCCAGTCCATCCAGTGACATCAGATAGCGGGTAACTTCATTCACGCATTCGTTATAGCCCGCGCGATAACGCGCCATGGTATTAGGATCACTTGTATTCACGCGACCTGCAGTATAACAAGAGATGTATACCTTGTAAGCGCACACCACGTAGCCTTTTGTTTTTCTTACAGGTAAACAATTATCAACAATTTATTAACAAGCTTATATGTTAACTGTACAACTAATAACGTATAGTAAAAATTGAACCCATCTCGCTGTGTGATTCTGCAGTTGGTTTTCTGACAATGATTATAGATTCCTCGTTTACCCACCTGGCATATTTTGGTTCCTAATAGAGCGTAAATATCGCACCGTCATCTCCAAAATATCCGCTTTCTCCAATTTTGAATAGCAGGAAGTCTGAAGAAGAAATATCGCAGTTTCAGATGAGGTAGTTAACACCAGTCATATTTTAAGTGTTAACGACCTGCTTCGTTTTCATTGCGTAAATGAAGTAATAACTAAAAACAACCTTACGCCCCTTAAACAAAACGAGTGTGAAACTTTGAGAGCAGCAGACGCTTCATATGTTATCGTCTGTTTTTTTTTACAGGAAGCCTGAGTCAGTTCTGAGTTTGCTTTGTGACATGTCTCAAATTTACTTACATCTTTTTTCATAGCTTCTAAGATGAGGTTTTTTAACTCATTAAGACTCTGATTTATCCTTGCGCGACGCCTCTTTTCCATTAAAGGCTTTGAAGACTAACAACAAAATTAAAGATCAAGTTAGTTAAGAAAGACTTCACTAAGACAACCAGTCTTTAAGTAGAATGTGAAAGCTATGTTTTAAGTTTGTAAGGGATTTTTTTTACCTTCCGTCTGTCATCACCAGTTGGGTTTCCAGAGGGACTTTCAAGACCCATTTTGACTGAAAGAATTTTCTTCCAAGCAACTTGTTTTCCAGAGACTTGAGCAGTTTTGGTCACCTTACTAGCAAGTCTTGTTTGCTCTAAATGCTTTTATGCTCTGATTTCATGCGATCGTGGGAAAATTTTATCAGACTTAAAACTTATTCAAAAGTTTAGCCCGAGGGCCAATGAAAAGGCCTGTACGATACGCTGTAAATAATCTATTACTAACAGAGCGTGAGAATGGTTCTCTCTGATTGGTTTAGCTCTGTATGGCAAGCAAAGCGACAGTGATCAAACTGTTATTTAGAAGCTAATTATCTAGTTCTTATACAGTGATCCATGCGTACACAAAAGTTCTTATTAATTCTTCATTAAGCAAAAACAGACAAACCCTTTGTAGTTTCTAAACCCCATCCGTGGGAACAGTTGGCGCTCATTGGTGGAGCTGCTAAACACAACTCGCGCATAACAATACTAATAAAGATGTTTAAACAAAACGTTCAATGGGAACAATAAGTGTTTATTTCTGCACGTGCCGAATCATTGTGTTAACTTGATTCGCACTCGATGAGGTTCACTTATAAGACGACCCGACCGTGAGCGAAACAAAGGGAGCTGAAATTTTCCCACGATCGGTCCTGACGTGTATGTTTATTCATGAATATCCATAACAATTAACGCTTAAAAACAAGTCTAAACATATACACGACTAAAAATTTACCCAACGCTCAAGGAAGTGTACAGTACATACTTTGTCTGGAACACCTCTTTGTTGAGAACTGGCACGTTACAGGTTTCTTTTTT
The DNA here is from genome assembly GCA_942486035.1 of Porites lobata. Classification (NCBI taxonomy): domain Eukaryota; kingdom Metazoa; phylum Cnidaria; class Anthozoa; order Scleractinia; family Poritidae; genus Porites; species Porites lobata. The sequence goes on from CALNXK010000013.1 coordinate 5,137,606, forward strand.
TCAAAAACAGCTTAAAGAAATTAGTTTCGTTGATTTTTAACCTCTGATCAGGTTTATTAAGTCTACAGTTGCAAGTCCGCCTCCCTGTGGCTTAAAGAAATCACCTAACCATGACGAATTTGAATACGACTCTTTAAAACATTTTTTTCCTATGACTTGAGAACAATGCACCGCAAGTGAACATGTGAGGCACTCGTGAGCGGAGAATGCCTCAACTTGATCAGAGTTCATTTTCATAATAATTAACCCTCAGGAGATTTTAACTGATAACTTTAAATTTCAAATTAATATTGCCGAGATCAAATAAGTGACATGTGCTTCCGAGTCTTACGTATAAGTACTTCTTTCAGTGTAGTCAAACAAGAATTTTTTTCAACATTCTCTTCTTTTTAGTAACTGTGGACCTTGGAAAGAGTAGAAACAAATCTTCGAAGTTTTAGATTGTAAAACATATAGATTATCAAAACTAATGGATAAAGAGAAATTTTGTGCGTTCTCTAAGAAACATGGAAACTGTAACTGGCTTTATATTAACAGAAAAACATAGACAAGACAACCACACCCAAATGTTTGCAGTGCATGGTACACTGAATTTATTGTTTTGTTATAAGCCTTGACAAAATAATCCTTTTTTAGTCGTTTGCAAGTCTGTTTTTTAATAAAAAATCCACAAAGAGGAACAATAATAATTAAATTCCTTACATAGTAAAGGCAAAACCCATATCACACTGTAACGTTGAAGAAAAAATGCTAAAGGAGAAAGTGACCGAACAGTTAGAGCTAAAAACTAATTAAAAAATTTTTCATTACAGTGGAACTCCAATAGAACGAGGTACCAAAAGACTGGAAAATCGTCCGTTATAACGGGGGAATGGTATATCGCCGTCCTCCTGTTTTCAAAGCTCTGGGAACTCCGCCCCTGGGAGATCTTACTCACAGACTATTTTCGTACATTTTAGAATAATATCAGGGGGCGAAGAATATCATTCGTTATATCGGGCTTTCGTTATGTAGGGGTTCATTATATCGGAGATTTAACAGCACACTAATAGTTATTAATACTACTCAAACTAGCCTACTGCTTTGTAGTAATTAGCTGATACTAATTACAAGATAGATATAAAACGTGTACACTCTAGCAAAGAAGAACGAAAACTGCATAATAAAAGAAACTTTTTTAAAAAAAGATTACCTGTCAATAAATTTTCAGCATCAACGCTGCCTCCTTATTAAATAAAAATTCAATTAAATAATAACTCATAGAGTTTTAAGAAAGCGATAATTTTTTTGCAGAACAATTTCGTTTTAATTAAAGACCACGTAGATTCAAATATGATGCACGTAAACTTTATATTATCTCATGTTAAACATGTAATTCTATATTCTTATAGCCTTTTATAACTTCTATAACAAAGTTTTTGTTTCATCTTTTTTCGTAGAAATGATAAAAATTTGTCAAGAATTATTGCGCAATTGAAAATATGGCGGAGTCATCCAGGGTTCAAGACTCATTTTCACCAAAAATACGTATCGCATCACCTTAATTACAAACAGCTGGTTTGAATTTGTGGCGGGGTACTCTGAAGCTAAAACGGTTGATTAAAGTTACGATTTATCATTAGTAACTAAAAGAAACCACTTTGTGGATGTTTAGGATTACCTGAGAAAACATGGCCACTTTCCACCCACCTCGTTTTTATTACATGTGTCGCAATTCTTTGAAGTAGAAGGATTAAATTAACACAAAAGGCACTACATCCTGAGCTTTCATTAAATAACTTTCCCGCCATCTATTTGAAACTTTTATGAATAACACGCCGATCAAAACAACTGAGCATTTTAAAAATTAAGAACATACAAGACGGAGTAGTTTGGGTCAGTGATAATAGAGACCTTCGTAGATTCGAGGATGAGGACGACCTCGACGAGGAGATCTGACTTCAAGTCTTTTCTCGCGCATTCTCAAAAAAGTGACACCCCGTAAAGCTTCATTTTACTATTTTTCACCAGAAAAGTCAACTCGTTTTTTTTTTATTGAAGGAATTTGAGCCCCAATGATAAAACTTCTAACGTTTGATTACCTGTTTCCGTGACTACAAGGGGGACAACGACTATCGCGTTTTCCCGCCAAAATGACGCTAGTTTACGCGCGCGCACTACGTAGTATTTAGTAGTCTCGTTCTCCTGGTCGTTCTCTTCTTAGAATCTAAAGGCCACTCCCTGAAATGGGACCCGGAACCTTGACAAGCTTAATTAAGGAATCGGAGGTTTCCAGACGAAAGGCCTTGTATCAAGTCCTAGAGGTACAACTCCCGACGACGGAGTCAAACTATTATTCAGACTCAGATCTTTACCAATCACAGGAATGAGGCCAGGTTTCGTAGCAGGGGAGGTCGGTTCCATCATCAAGGGATTCAGTGTTGGAAACAGCAATGCAACTTTACCGCTTGATATAGGATAGGAGGTCAACTGAAACTGGGTAGCAGCAGGCAACACTCCCGGACTGCTTTGCAGCTGAGCGGGAAAAAAGGGCAAACTAACTGGAGAAGTTACTGATGGCGTTGGTAGCTTGGGTAATATAGGTTGATTAGCAAAGACGGGTTGAGGTAGCTGTACCCTCGTTTCAGGAACGTCTATCGGCTTGGTTGCCAGGCAACGGGCTGCTAGATGTTCAAGGAGCGTGGTTCGGAAAGTGGGGTCTGTATTGTCCAGGCCGCTAACGACTCGAGTGATTTCTGATGCACACTGATTGAAGCCAGCACGATAGTTTGCAAGGGAGACCGAGTTTGTTATAGAAGGAGTGCCTAAGGAAAATTGTAAAAGTAAATAAGTTATAAACTAGCACAAGGTAGGTAAAACTGCATTGAAAAACTTGCAAAAAGAGAAAAAAAGTTCAATTATTAGGCCCTTATAAAAATCAGATAAATTTTATTGGATGCTTTTGTATAAATTTCCTCACAGTACGTTATGTAGGTTGCGCTCCTCAAAGACCAAATGTAAGCGCAATCATTTTGCAGTAGTCGTGCACATGTGACCAAAATTGTAAAAGCGTTTCCAAATGAAAGTGTCTACTTTTTCACAAATGTATTTTCCCGAAAACTTAATAATTCAGTAAATAATTTCGAGAACGGCTTCTCCTAATGGTCTAAAGGAGAACTGAGGTAGCTTTGGACAGTAGACCTACAGGTTGCTTGAAACAAAACTGTGCGAGCCTTTATGACAGGGGGCAGTCCCCAGTTGTTCAAAAGAGCTACAGTATTTTCCACTGGATGAATCTCTTTCCAAAGAATACGGAACGCAATCGGTTTCCCTACATTTTTGGTTTGATGCTGATTATTTTGTATTATCCGGATAGATAACACTATTCAACGTTTGAACAACTGGGTCTCGACCTAGTGTACGCTGCAGAATCAGGGTCATTGTGTCTAAGGCTAGGGAGAAAACATCGCTGCATTTCATGCCTTTACATTAGGAGTCTAAGGATATTTTTATTGTTTATTGTGGTAAAGCTGAAAACTTTAAACTTAATTGTATCATTAGAACTTTAACGCTACAATGCATCTCAGGTATTAGTAAATAAGATCAAATAATAAAAAGACAAAAAAAAATTACTTTAAGGATTCAACAACATCGATGACATTTTACCAGAAGCATCCAAAAGAAACCAACAAAAACAAAGCAAAACTAAGACAATAGAGCAACAAACAAAAAAACTTTAATGGGCATTCCAGAGAAATAAACAGACTCTGCAAGCCTTGTGATCAGTAATTCACTTACATTTTGAACAGTGAATCACACTCTACAATGGTTGCATGTGACCGGGGCAGGAGTCAGTACAGATGCTGATGTTTTAGGGCGTGTGAGTGATGTCTCTATTAAACTTCTCAATAGACTGACATGAGCTATAACTTTTAGTTGCAATGTAGCATATTGAAAGTTAATTCATACAGACCCCCAACCCGACGAATTCCTTTGCAAAAATAACCATTGGAAATAAATCTTACTAAGTGGGTTGATAAATTCCGACAAAGCACACCTACCCGTAATCTGTTGACTTTTGAGATTTTTTAAATGTTGAACGGTCAGCTCCAAGATATCAGCCTTCTCTAGTTTGGAATAACAGGAATTCTGAAAAAAAGTAGCCGAAGAAAAAGCCAATACTTATGTAACCTGCGTCAATGCTAGATATTTCTCGTATTTTCACAGAGCTTACGTGTACGTATATTCTTCTGTTTAAATGAGAGAAAACTTAAATTTACTGTACAATTACAAAACAAAATTAATGCAGGTTCTCAGCTCCTGAAGCGTTTAGGAAGATTTCATCCGCTGTAAGGATAAATCTCTACCAAGTACTTAACTTTGCTTTTAGCATGCGGAACCTGTTTAGGTTCTTATCGAAAGCTGTGCCCCAGATCTGTTTCATTTAAAACAATAAACGTTGTTCTTTGGAAAATAAGTAAAAGTGATCAGATTAGCTCTTTGGTGCAAAATCCTGGAGACCAATGACTGAAGTTGGCAATCATTTAATGGACGAAAATGAACTGAAGAACGATGAACCACTGTGTTCAAACGTCGGATAGCTCTATCCACCGGATAAATCACTATCCAGCGGATAAGTATTTGGGAAACCAATTGTGTTACCCACTGGAACCACTGGACAGAGATTTATCCATCGGATAGCGCTTTCCACCTTTTCAACAACTGGGGCCAGGGAATACTTCTAGGAACTGTAAAGAAACCACCCTCTCCCTCTGCCGCTCTATTTTACACAAACTGCTCACCTATTTCGTTTAACCATTAAATAAACAAATAAAAATAACCGCTCGAATTTGAAAGAAACTAACATCTCAAGAACGCTCAAAGCTCGAAGGTTTGCGCTATTCACAAATCAATCATACTTTGGCGAGCTTGCATCACGGATTTTAATACACCGATTATTCAAATAAGCTAGATAACCTTCCTTTCAAAATGACCCGTCAGTATTCAAAAATGGGGGTTACAAAATCTTCTTCAAAGCCATGAAGTAGCTCTTTTCAGGTTATATATGGGATATGAAACAAATATGTTTAAGGCACCAGAAAAACTTTGGACAATGTTGTCAATTTTTCTCTTTGTATGCACAGTTCATTAAAATTGTCAATTAATCACATATTAAGGGAGTGAGACTGCAATAATTGTTCAATGCGTAACTAAGAGGAAACTAGCAAAGTTCCTTCGCTGGCTTCTTGATGGTACCTACATCTTTTTTCATGGCCTCAAGGATCAACGTTTTCAATTCGTTCAAACTCTCGTTTATTCTTGCTCGTCTTCTCTTTTCCATGATCGGTTTAGAAGCCTGAAAAGGAATGCCAAAAATTGTAAAATTCTCGCGAACAATTTTTATCAAATACATGCTCATCAAAACAATTCAGTGAATTTTAAAGTTAAATACAAAGTAACTTACTTTTCTTCGATTTTTCGTCTTTTCTTCTTCGCTCATTTTTGCTTGAAACTCGATACCACGATCTTGACGACAGACAGCACCAAAGTTACACGAATGTTCAGAAAACGAGCCTTTTTTCTTTTCGCTAGACGTGTGAAGAATGCATTCTATTGTTCAAACTTTTGTTTATGATAACTGGTCCATTGTAAATGAGCGTGGGAAAACATCCACAATTGTTAACCAAACCAGACATCACACGCACCGGCCAATGGAAACCCATAACCCTGTTTAAAAGAAAGCTGGGTCAGTAATTGATTCTTGATAAAAAGTAAGACAAGGGAATTATCGGTCGTGAGACAAGCGTGTCTTGATTGGCGGTTAAGCAGATAAGTACGCCCGAACGCTGGAAGTCGCGTGTGGATCACAAGATAGCTACAATATTGATCCACAATACGCACCGCGGTGAAAAGAAATGAGCATCAGGGTCGTGGGAACAGAACATTCTGATTGGCTGTGGAAGCATGCTGCCTTTTTCAACGATTTTTTAATGGTTTCATGGGTCACTCGTTCCGAAAGGAATCTGGGTTCTTCTGTTTTCGGCACACTCCTGTTTTGTATTGGATGCGAAGTTGGTATAAATAATCAGCAAACAAAGCAAGTATTTACAGATCACACGAAAGCTTTCTCTCTCTCCATATTTTCAACAGCGCAAAACAATGACCAGGTCAAGCACACAAAATAAATGACGAGTCTTTGTTCGAGAGTGAAAAAGATTTTTAAGCTGATTTTGTTCACATTACACTCCGTTCTCTAATGCTACTGTCACGATTATAAGTAAGTGGAACTATGATTTTCCGCATACTGTGTACTGGTTCTGAATAGGACTGTTGTTAACAGTGACTGACGTTATAATTATTGACAACCTGTGAGGTAGTCATCTTCAATTCAGAGTCGAAATGAGGTGTATATCGTCAGTTTCTCGTCAGTTGATGTTATTAAACTCTGTTTATTGACCGATTAGTCAATTAACTCGCGAGATACAACTCACTTTGACTCTGAAGATGACTACCGCAACAAAAACAGTTCTAAGGACTACACCCTCCCACACGATCATATTCCACTTACTTAAGACACGACGTTTGGTTTCAAACCATTCACTCTGTCATGATTATTGCTTGAATGAAAGCATGTTGAATCTTGGATGTTTGAAGCAACCCTTCCTGAAATGCCTGAAATTCCTGCAGCGTTTGGAAATACCTTAAACTTGAAGTAAACTTTGAAGAGTCAAAGAACATTAATTACAAGATAGATACGTGCTAAGCTGAATATCCACTAAAAAGTATTGTTAAGTCAAGAGGGAATATAACTTGTTCGACTTCATTGAAATAAAAAAGGTCCTCGATTCCCGGCCCTTCATTTCAGTGCAACTACGGAAAACAGCTATAATTTACAAAAATTGAACAATAAAACAAAAAGAAAGATAGGATGTGACAAAAAGCGTTTATTTTTTCCAGAAATCTCAGTGCCCGCAGGGTTTTTAAATCGCCCACTCCTTCTACAGAAACTGTGCGAGTGTCTTCTGGTAGGTGTTCAAACGGCACATGATATTATGACTTTTATCTCTTATTACCATGTTCTTTATGCGGTCTGCTCATTGAAAAGAATCACTGAGGATGGAATTCATTTATCTATTACTAACTATTTTGAGGAGAATAAACCGTCCTATTACTCAAAGTTACAGACGTCAAATCCTTTGTCAAGTGAACGATTACTCAAGAATTTTCCCTAACGACAGTGTTTATTAAATGTTTGAAACTTTCAATTGGTTGTAACAATGGAAATCAGCAGGCGTTAAATTCCTATAAACTAGGTCATGATGATATATTTACTAACCCAGCCGGCAGCATTCAGCGCGTGCATGGGCGTATTAGAAAAGTTGCTTCATTTGAAAATGTTTTGTTTAATAATCTCATTTTAAAGGGCAGATGTTTTCACTGAAGCTGGTACCCCGAGTATAAACGTAACAACCCAGAGAAAGATATTCTAGTTGAGAAAATACAAATATATAGCCTTGTTTATAGGAGAGAGGTAGGGATTCTAAATGCAGTACCCGCTGTTAGTCACCGTAAGATAGAAATGCAACTATTTCAGATCTCTGAAAAAATCACCGCCTAGTGATTAGCCGCTGATATTTGGGGGTAGAGTAGTATGTAAATATTAATTCTCCTTTTAACCCTTTCAGATTTTTACCTTAGGGTATAAAGGGTTAATGCTCTTGAATAAAGCCGAATTAACTTGAAATCTTCCGCGGGGGATGCTATTTTTGTGTCGTTCTATTGCGCTATTTTAATTTGCCGTGTTTGCTGTCCGTCGCCTTCAGCAAAAAGCAAACTAATTTCCTTTAACTTTAATTTCAAGGTCAATTAAGTTGGAATTACGTAAGTCTGTCGTCATTTTAGACTTGATCGCCAACTATAAAACAAAAGTAAATCTCTAGATGTGCAGTTTCAAGCGAAAACAGGCCATTTCCGAGTTCCTAAGGGACGGACCATTAGAAACGTTATGGGGGGGGGGGGGAATTTTTGGTTTATTTGCATGAGAATATAATAGCAAAATCATTTTCATATCAATGGCTTCACACTTAGCCTCGCTTTGAAACGGAGGCTTAAGAGCCTCGCTTTGAAACGGAAGCTTAAGGCAACAGGGAAATGGCCTATTAGAATGAATGGATCGAGCCGCACATCCCTCATGAAGATGACTACAGTAGCACTGCTTATGGAGAAGAAACAAGTCTCTAAGGTCCAGGACTTCCTTTCGTTGTCCAATCGTTCGTTACAAAAAAGTCGAGTGACTCTGGGTACGAGAATGGAGAAGGCTTCAAAGCGGTCAAACGCCTGAGGCGTTTTTGTTTCAGTTATTTGATGCAATTTTATTTACCGTTAAGTAGAGACATAGACAAGGATGAACAATTTTTATTTCGGTAATATTAAGCTTTCTTCGAGAGAGTGGACGATTTAAGATGAACTTTTAATGTATTTTTCTTTACATTTTAGAGAAAGAATGTACCGATAGTTTTACACATTTAGAAGTACTGTTTTTTATTTCCGAAACTTTTCGCATACGTAATCTACACAACCAGTAATGTAAGGACATGATAGTTGCGGTTACGCTGAGTCTCTCACCCAAGGTCTCGACTGAAGTAACAGTGAAAGAATTTACTTCGCTACAAAGCCAGGGAACCATAAAAGTTCATTGACAGCTATAACGACAGCTACCGAGATGTTAAACAACCATTCTATAGCCGGACTGGCTCAAATTTCCGGCGTAAAAGACACAGCACGCCCAGAGCACCGCGGCAAACAAACTTGAGGGTCACCGCTTTAATCTCGGTAAGCAAATGATAAATGTACTACGACAAAAATTCCCCGGGAAGTTATTTTTCGCACCGTGACTGTCGCCAAGATATCGTCTGCTTTGTTTTGGTGCTCACACTATTTGTAGCAACGTGAAACTATTTCCTTTAAGGCGCTAACGTATAAGTTAAGTTCAAGTTGTGACTTGTCGTCCTGTTGATACCAGGCCTAGATTTTTTCTGATTGTATATCGCATGAAGGATATCCTCTTCCACATAGTAATTCATATAGAAGAGCGCGGAGTTCAGATGGTAGGGAGCGAGTTAAATCGTACGCGGGGAAAACGAGGGAAAAAACGAGGGGAGACTGGGGCGAGAGCGAGAGAACGCGTTCCCTCCCCTTTTCCCTCTCTAGTCTCCCCTCGTTTTGTTTTCTCGCCAATTTTTTTCCCGCGCTCTACTCTGTGAACGCCTGGAACAGACTACATGAAGGAAAAATGCCTTGCCTCGAACTTTGCCTTCGTATAGTTAAATTTCAGAACACAATTAGTGACTGCATAAGTGCCTGATTTGATAGGATAGGGAAAATGAAAAATAGATTCTTCTACTTCTGTAACAAATAATTATTCGAAAACTACTTCTGCTGAGTAGGTTTTAATAACGCCACAAGGCATTAAAACCTTCCACAGTAATATTCTTTAAGTAGTTTTAGTAGCGTTGGGCCAAATTCTTACTTTTAAATATTCTTGCCCTATTATATTCTTAAGAGAAATGACGCACCACGTTCACGGCAAATGACAAAGATGAACATGAGACCATTTCCCGCCACTTACTACAGTTTTATGCGTGAAAACTAGGAGACAGTGCGCTCAAGTTCTCGAAACAACGTGAATACATTTAGAGAGATCTACAGTCACGTAACGGCAAATGCCAATTGAATGCCAAATGACCAAGTTTTCTCTTTATGTTTGCCATTTATTTGTAGGAATTAACTTGCACAGCTCTTTTCTACCGATTTTCCATTTGAGAAAATCGCAACTTGAATCTGACGTTTACCGTTTGCTGTAAAAGTGATTCTAAACGCATGCATTAGTAGCCTATGTACAGAACCCCCTCCGCACTGGAAAAATCGGAGAAGGGGCGTCTGTGATTCACCGTTGCTAATAGTGTATGGAGGCCATTAATAATGTCTCACTCTCTCAATAGACCTTTTTACCGATATGGCGGCCATATTGAATTAATTCGATTTAAGGAGTGTTATAGGATGCCCAGGGGGCATGAGCACATTTCGTTTGTATTTTCGAGCGCTTTTCGGGACAATTTTTGTTAAAGTTGTCTTAGAATAAGATTGTTATGGGAAAAAAGATCCTTGTGCCTTTTTCTAGTTTAGTATCAGAAATATGGTCTTTCACTATATATTTCTCGGGAAAAAGGCGATCATTATTACATCCAAACACGGCACAAGGATCTTTTTTCCCATTACAATATTATTCTAAGAAAACTTTAAGAAAAAATGTCCCGAAAAGCTCTCGAAAATACAAACGAAATGTGCTCATACCCCCTGGGCATCCTACAATACTCCTTAAATCGAATGAACTCAATATGGCCGCCGTATAGGTAAAAAAGTGTATTGCTCGATGGAAATGTCGCATGCACCGACATTTTAAGAACTGGAATGACATGAAACATGAAACATTGGTAGGCGAAAACTATTGTTTTATTTATGCAGAATTATTCCAATACACTATTAGCGACGGTGAATCACAGACGCCAAATTTTCCTGAGGGGAAGGGTGGGGAGGAAGGGGGGGGGAGTCTGCACACAGGCTAGTGTATTAGCAATCCTATGGACATCTCTGTCTTTTGCCGTAAACGTAATGCTAGCTATCTCTCTATCTCTATTCCTGTTGTTGTTTTTCTGACAGATGTGAAATTATTAGTCATCTTCAATGAAGGTCATCTGGCCTGGACCTCCCTTCTTCATGTATCGTCTGAAAAATAACAGTCAGTACAATTTAACCAAGAGATGGAAGTTGTACTGCAACCAGGGATGGTATTAACCTGTGTGACAGTTTTCCGAAAGGGAGTAAAGGTGAAATAGGGCACGCGAAAACACGAACGGCGCGCGTTTTTGCGTTTCACGCGCACGATGTGCAAAATGTTGCAATGAACGTTTAACAGGGGCTATGACTGTCACGCTATTTTCTTTCTTTTTTAGAACAAAACTAACACGTGGCTTCGCGTCAATTGAAATCCAAAAAGAGTGTTGCAGTTTTTTAATGCCACGCCAGCAAATATCACCAGAAAATTATTACGTTTAGTACCTCTCTGATGAAGTCAGTTTGATATCTTCTTTAAAACTCTACAGGGCATTTTTTTGTAAGAGTAAAGGTACTAAGTAATGAGTTCAACACAGAATTGACTTAAAACAGCGCGGGATATCCTCGTGACAGCTACAATGTTGGACAAAACTGTTGAGAAAATTGTATAGTTGGACAGCATTTTTCTAAACATCGTAGCTGTACCGGTTCTTCCCTCTCCCCCTTCCCCTGAAAGCAATGTTGTTGTGTATTCAAAAGAAAGCCTGATCTCTAGGTGTTTTTTGGAAGCAACATTGAATTGGGGGAAGGGGTTTTCTTTCCGCAAAGGCGTCGGTTTGGAAATAGTTTTGTTGCGTAGGAAAGTGGACATGATGGGGAAAACTTTCTCAAGTAGTTTTGTCCGGAATTGTAGCCTGCGTAGCATGGCGGTTTTGGTTGAGCGCGCTAAATAATAAAGGCGGGCGAGGGCAGAGAAACCGCGAGGAGACTGGGGCAGGAGCAACTTTTCTCGCGGCTTCGCCGCTCGTTCGCGCGCGCTTCGCCGCTCATTCGTGCTCCCGACAAAACCGCCAAGCTACGCAGGCTACGTGACAGCCCCATTTAAGGCCACGATTCAAATAGAGATTACCAAAACCCCGACTACAACAAAACACACTAGGTAAGCCAAAATAGTTTCTATGGTATTTGTATTGTGTTTAAACCGTTCATTACCTGTAGGCTTTGAACTTGTTACTTTGAGCAAGTTTAATTCTCATTTCTTCTTCTTGTTCAGTTTTGTACTCCTACGGAGAAAATCAAGAGGGCGATCAAAAGTACGTCAACACGCAGAAAACGTCTCTGTTCCGCTACGCCTTCTATTAAGGATGAAACTTACTGCCGTTTTCCCCACGCAGTATTGCAACAATATCAAATTTTATTCTCCAGTGAAAGCAGCGCTGTTGAATTTAATTTAGTAAAATCCAACTAGTGGTCTATTATCAATGCTGCGTTCTGATTGGTTGAGCTACTACTAGGCTATATGTTATAGCCCACTAGTAGCGAAAAGCGCCGGATTTTTGGCGGCAAAAAGGATTAGAGTCTTGCTTTAAGTTGTTTTGTCTAGATATTTTGGACCAACTAGTTGATTCTGCTAAAACAATTATTCCTCTCGCCCTCATGGCCTCTGAGTCAATAGCCCATTCGGGCTCGAGGACTAATTGTTAAATATTGGAATATGTGAAAAAAGAATGACGGATTTTATGTGCGTGGAACACACAATGTGATGGACAAAATAGGGGTTATTTTGCTTCTCTAGCAGACTGCAAAAAATCCATCGAAGTCAAATTCAGTTTGTGCACTCTGTCCGGCCTATAACTAAATTTGTCCACAGAACAGCTTTTACACGTAAGAGTTACTGTCTTTGTGATAAGTTTCTATGACAATAAAAGATTTATTGCAGGCGACAAGGGGAGCCCACAGTCCTAATCTGAACCAACAGGTTGTTATTATGCATGCGTCGCATGTATGTAAGAAGCATTCGTTTGGACTTCCACTAAGAGTGAATGGAATGCAAAGAACGCACTCTGATCACACGTGTTCGAACCTCAAGTACCTTCTATCACTCGTTTTAACATTCTATCAAGTGAAAGTTACGCAAAGAACCAGCGTTGGAGCAAGAGCGTTTTGACCTCCGATTAGAAGCAATAAAATCGCCTGCACTCTCTAACCTTTGGTTATTTACTAGTATTAGTCATAGATTTGAATCAGTCATAGGTCATAAGTTCAAATCCTGTCTGGCATTCAGGATTTTTTGCACTGTCCCGCGCCCACGACGACATCTCTCACATCCATTTCTGAACTTAACCTTCACCACCTTTCATTCTTAAGGAGATTTCTTTTCTCAAGAAGATTTAACTTACTTGGAAGTTAGAATCAATCCACAGCTGGCGTGAGAAGAATACTTTTTTCTCCGCAGCATCTAAAGCATCCCAGTGTATGGAACTCAATCCCAATTTTTTCCTTATAATGTATTGTTTCTCTTCATCACCATACTCCTCCCCACATATGGTAAATTTCCAGTGCCAGCGCAACAGCCATGTAATGTAGCATAAAATCGTATAGGGACTAAAAAATAGAAAGAAAAATTGAGTTAACAATTTTGAGCGAGTAGTTGCTAAGAGATAAGGATTCTATTGTCACAGAATAATATTAAGAAAAAACAACAACTACAAAAAACAAACAAACAGTTAAAAGCTTTTATTATTCATTCAAAATATTTCCCCGATTCTGACTGGCTAAAAGCACACGCATAATTCACCATTACCAGTTACTGATGACCAAATTTGGAGGAATTTTGTGTTTAACGAGGAAATGACGGCAAAAATGCAGCGTTCTTGCAGGTTAATGCACCATTAACCGAGAAGACCTGGGGATGAGGTTGAGTTGTTTTGGTTGTGAAAACAAAAAATGGCGGACATTTCACTCGTTTCAAGGGTAAGAACTAAGCGAAATTATAGCTAAAAACATGGCAAGAACGGCAAGAACACAACTCGAAGGGCGACATCTGCTATTTGGAGAATATTTGCGGAGCTGAACAACCCTAAACGTGCACTATCGATATCACTTAACATCGATGGGGGTAAGCATGTTTTAGCTTTGTTTTTAAACTAGGAATTATTTTGAATGAATAATAAAACAATTATTGAATTCGGCTTTCGTATCATATGAACATAAGATACTCAGCCTCATTCATTAATTGTTAATTAATTGTCCCAAAAATACAGCCTCTACATTGTACTCATCAATCCTCCTTGTGAAGAGGGATGGCTGTATTTGAAGGCTTATATTGTAGGTAAAATTATTGACAACTCACAGAAAAACAATCCTCAGCCAAAGGACATCTGTTATTTTTGGTTTACTGTAACCTCCCCTAAGAAAACAATAAAATATTAGGTCTGAGAGACTATCAAAGAGAAACAAGGCATAGAGTTACACTGTACATGTAATTACATAAATCAAGTTCCGTATAAACCGCAGCCAGGCGCCTTGGATTGACTCCTCAAAAGTTCCTTTCTCTTCACGTCAAATTTTTAAGCCAAAACTTAAACAGCGGTACTGAGGGGCTTTTATTACAAACCAATCCATTTTGCTTTGTTAACTCACTTTTAGTTTAAGACTTTCAAGATGATAAAACACAATCTTAAATGTAAACATGGCAAACAGCTTTCAGGGGCTAGTAATTAGCAGGACTTTAAGGAATACTTCAACCATGTTATTTTTACTTGCCTAATTGAGGCAATGAACGAAATGCTGTGTGTAAACATGAAAGTTGACCAAGATTCAACTTTTATCTTTATGCAAGACCTTTCAGCCATATGTTGCATCTATTTATTGGGCTGCCCGTGAGGGCAACACCCAATCAAGAATTACCTTCCATCTACATCAAAAAAAGACGAAATGGTGGATGGAACTCCCAGAAGGCTTTGCATGTCTCATCCCTCTTTCAACGGGGCCGATTTTTGGGAAGGGACGGATCATTCTAGGATGTCTGGCAAACAGACTTTGAAGTCCATTAAATTTTGGTAGGAACACAAAATTATTGTGTGGGGTCAAAACATCTCCAGATCGATCAATTGATCTTTGCACCCTGCGGGAAGCATACCACTAATTATTTTGTGTCTTTGGGGATTTTTATGCATCAGGGAAACAGGACGCAGAGGTAACAAAATCACTGCATTTCCACTACAAGAGTAAGCGACCAGACAAAGTGTCCGTTATCCAAGGACTTGATGGACAAAGCCTATTTTGACTTTTTGACTGGACATTGTCTGTTGACCAGCCATTACACATTATTTTCAAGCCCTGCAAAGTCTATTAAGGTCATTGAGCTTTGCAATACTTGTACATCTCAACACAACAAAGTTCATCGCGGGAGGAAGGTGTGGAGTTAAAATCATCAAACTCACCTGATGTCCAGAGAGTTTTCTACAACTTCTCTGAGTATGGATTCCTCTTCTTCCTTTATTTCTTCCTGTAACCAAAGACAAAAGAGTAAAACAGTCGTAAGTCGTAAGACTTAGTGGGGTGGTCAGTGGCACTTTCTTAAGCTGCACAGTATGTGGCCACAAATGGCCACCAAGGCCGTGGTGTTGAGTTCAAGGTCAGTGCTCACGTGAATAGAAGTACATGAATACATACACTGTATGTACCTTCAGCGTTTTCCACAACGCCGATGCTGCCTTTTTGTGCTGCATGCTGAGAAGTTAGCAAAGACATATAACAAGAAGAAATTTCATGAAAGAGGAGTTTTCGATAAGGTAAGCAGACACTTCCTTTCAGTTTATAATCCACAATAATTATTTAAACACTAATTGTTCTCCATTTCTCTCATGTATTTTGTCACTATAGTGGTGCAAAGCATGTTTATCAGCTTACTTTATCAGCTTACAGAGGGTAGTGCATAGCTTGTCATCTGGAAACTGTTATAAGTGTAAACTGTCATGTTGTCATGAGCTTATCTGAGCAAGTGTCATGTAGTTGAATTCAATATTAGTATTGTTTACTGTGTGGTTCAATCAAATTTCCACTAACATGATTCTATGGTGATTTCCTCTGTTGATACTCCAATTAAAAGTCCTATCTTATTTACAAACGCACATACCATTCAGTAATTTATTAACATGAAGGCGGTCCTCAACATCAATCGATTTATCGCAAATGTAAATACAATGTTTGCCCACACTTCCTAAGTATTGGAACTACGGCTAGTATATAGTCAGCCGGGTAGACATCCCTATCTTTGGAAAAACTTATAAAGAATCTTCAGTGATTATCTTTTCTGCAGCAAAAGTGGACATCTATCTTAAACTTACAACCAAATTATTGAGAGAAACAGTTGTACCTTAGATTTCTTTCCCTTTTTCAAGTTATTTAAGAGGCCTTCTTCTCTTGCTCTCTGCATAGCCTTGTTTCGATATTTTGGCATTGTTAAGGCATACTTTACAGCTTCATTGTAACGAGACCAGCCATGAAGATACTGAAAAAGGAGAAATCATCTAAACACTCTTGAAAACAATATTCAGATTGTCTTATAAATCTAAGTCTTGGGTTTACTTTAATACCAACCATGGAAAATACATTATTATCACTGGTACTGGTTTAGTGTAGCCAATATGGGTCAGTTGTCTCTTGACAAAAAATTTGAAGTTTCTTGATTGGGTCTTCATAATAATATAAATGGCCACGAAAGATGTACGTGGCAATTTTTTCTGGGATATTGCCTTACAGTTTGTAAGAATTTTCACCTGGCTATGGCCCTGGTGTCACCTGTTCATTATTATAAAGTTTTGTTTGTATTATTAATGAATAAATGAATATTATATTTTATTATTTATTTAATAAGCAACTACACATCACCCATTATTATCATATTTATTACAGAACTGTACATTGCTGTACTGTACCTGCAGCAAAGATACAACTGTTATAGACACTGCTATGACCACTCGTACATCCACTTTTGGAGTAACTCGTCTTCTGTAGTAACGATAATAGTGTCCATATGTCTCCTCTGTTGAAATTAAGACAACATGTTTCAGGTTAATGCAATTCAAACAGGACAGACAGCAAATTGTTGTTGCTTGAAATATCTATGTCATAAGTTCTATTCATCAGTGGGATGCCTAAAATGTGCGCAATTTCACAACAATTGTGAAACCCATTATTGGTTTTGACTCCATTCAAGTCCACCATACTTGAATCTCCAAATTTATGCAAAGGAGCATGGATCACCCATGCTGCCAGCACTGTGAACAGAACTTTCAGGGTCATAAGGGCTGTCACTTTGCTGTTAAGGAGGTGGGAAATGTCATAATTATCATCTTTCTCCTCCTCAGCATCATAAGGCTGAACAAGAATAAACAAAACTAAGGCTAAGAATTTAATGCTGAATTTAATGCTAACAAGAAAAATCTATTGTTTTCTATCAACGTCTTGCATTAGTTTCGGCACGTGTGAAATTCAGATGTTTGAACCGCGCCTAAGGCCCATTGGCATTTAAAATGTACAGGCCATCTGATATTACGCGATGGTGTGATTTCGCACTATTGACCTCAAATCGCATCCGATCGCACATTTCGAGGAAAATCAAATAATTTGTAAAAAATGCTAAATTCAAGTAAAGTAAACAATGAATTCTAACTTTAATTAAACATTTTCCCAATCTTAATGTTATTTAAGGTGATTTACCACTAAAGAAAGCCTTGCAAGACATCTGAAACCTTGTAACTGTGTCATGTAATATTAAACAAGGGACCTTTTTCTTTTCCGGGTCAAGATAATCAGACAAATTTCACAATTTTGTTTTGAAATAGATGTTCTATTATTCCTTTACATTCAAATTCAAATTGCCTGTTAACAACAAGCGGGTTTTCTCCTGTGAAACCTGGTAAAACAATGTAATTAGCCTGAAAAAATTGCATAATTTATCCATGATAGTCCTATATTATCACACAATCTACCCTGAAAATATCCCACAATTTCTGATTTTTTGTCGCACCCTATCAGATGGCCTGAATGTATGTCATGCTCCAGCTAGCCATACTGAAGTCAAAATTGATTTGATCCAAGGAAGATGCAAAATAACAACAGTGGGACTCAATGGAAGAATGAATCATGGATCCACAGACCTTCGTATTACGGAACAATAATTTTTTTTGGTAATTTTTGTACATGTAAAGTATATGGAATGGTACCTGGGTGATCCAACATGTAGTCATAATCTGCTCTTTGTTCATCATCTTTTAAGACCTGAAATATTTGTCAATATCACTATCAAGGACCTCCCTATTGTTTACTCTACAGGCTGTAAAATATCAGCTGAACATTAAAGATATTATCAAATCATAAAGATATTATCTTATTAGGGATAAACTAAATAAAAGTGATAAAAAAATTTATTCAATTTTGAACATTGCATTATTTTGTATATTTTTTACCTCATAAGCTGTTGCAATAAGTTGAAATTTAGCTTCAGCGTCTTCACCCTATAAATCAAACAAGGATGAAATATAATAAAAAAGTCTGATCCTGTTTTATCACACCACTGACAGAAATAGATGTTACTGTATGCTTGAAGAAAAGAGAGTATGGATCTTACCAAACTTATGAAAATATGAATGAGAATGCAGTATAAAAAACACTATTCTGGATAAATGTTTAGTTCTATACTATGTACATGTACATAAAACTCATACAGTGAAACCCCGCCTTATGGCCACCTCAGTAATAATTATGGTCACCTCGTTATAATGGTCACTTTTTTAGGCTGCCAGCAAAACGGCCATACATTTTCTTGTAAAAAACCCTTGTTAATACAGTCACCCGTTGAAACGGCCAAATCTTTTTGGCCCATTGGTGACTGTATAAACGAGGTTCCACTATAACAAATTTGTAACCTTAACAACAATCATCTCTCTATGGCCATTTAATAAAATTGCTTTGTGTTGGTGGACTATCTACACAAGTAATTCACTTTTATGTTAACCTCTACAAGGGATACAACTCCACAGTGGAAACTGCCAAAATATCCAAAGTAAACTCATCCTCAGTCATAGCCAGATACATTTTTGACCAGTAAAATCTGTTCTCAGTTTAAAATGGTAAATGGCCAGGGCCGGTGTGGTCTAAAGCTAAGTTAAGATAACCCAGGGTTGGTGCAATAAGCTTAATAAGCAAATTCAGTTTAATTCTTGCTATTGCAAGAAAAGGAAACCAAAAAAAAAACCCCGCGTTATCACTAATCAGCCTTCAAACAACTAAGCCCTGGTTGAAAAATCACTTCAACATGACTTTATTATTCCTTCAAATCAATAGGTATACCCAAGTTACAGTTGTACCTCACTTTGTATATTCCACATTTTTGTTCTGAACACAGTTTTCCTTATACATTTACACCTCAACAATGACAATAAAACAATTTTATTGGTGTCATTGTACACTTTTATTGACCCCAACAGCCAACCCTTTACAAAAGCCACTTAGTTTGACTGTTGTTTGAGGTATAACATTACTTGTCCAAAAAACAAATTTTTTTTCCTAGCTTAGAGAATCAGATCACCTTTCATTCCCAACATATCGACAGAACAGCAGTTGATTTTTGTAATTTTTTACTGTAAATCAAGAGAATAAGGTAAATATAGGTATTAACCTTCTTGACTGAAATTGTTTGACCCAAAATAAAAGCCAATATGCTGAATGTCTCATGACTCTCCTCTTTACACTTGTCTTAAGATCAGCTGTAACAAATCTTTTTGCATTAAACTTTCATTAACGAAAAAGGTATGTAGTTTTGCAAGAATTGAAGCCAAAGAGGCTCAATATAATACCTTATATCGATCAGGATGATACTTCCGAGCAAGTTTCCTGTACGCTTTACCTATTTCACCCTAGAGAGAAATTAGAGCAACTCATGTCAGAAAAACTCTTGTAGTGTGATTAAGCTGTGATATTTTAATAGTACCGCCAACATCTGCAGTCTATATCACAACAGGTAAGAGTAAAACACTTTAACAACAACACACCTGTTTGTTATATACTAAAACAGATATCAGACAAAAAGTTAAGGATTGTATTATTTATTAATAATTTGCTTTTTTGGCAAGAAAGACCCTAGAATCTAGATATAGGTGCTATCTGTCTTTTAATGCATTAACACTGGCATTTACGTGTTAATGCATTAATTAAGACATCTCAAAAGGCTGACGCAAAAAGGAAATGTATTTGTGGAAAACACACAAGGGCAAGCTGATATCAACAGGGCTAAATCTACACAGCTGTGACTAAAATTAGACATTTTGCGCATCAAAGAGATATTTTTCTTTAAGAAGGCTTTAAATATTTACTTGTAAGGGTATTTTAAAGCCACTATATTAACACTGTATTTGCATAGTAATGGGAAAAAAATGAAAATCGTTTTATTTAACATTCTAAATCATCAAAGTAGTAACCACGAAATCATGGCCAAGACGGAAATCGCGGTTAACAACTGATTATAACGTAACAACATTTGGTGAAACTTACTTTCGATGACTGTCTGTAGACACCAAGAACTAAAAATCAGAAAACAATCAAATCAGTTTAGGAAGAATTAAATTTCACTTAATTGTTTTTTAACACAGCCAATTGAACTGGAGAGTCCCCGTTGTAAAATTCCGGAAAATTCACAATCTTAAGTCGTAAGATCAAGAGTTTTAAGTTGACAAAAATAAACAAAAACTTTCTTACCATCGTAGCAGTTTTCTGTTCCACAATAGAGGCCCTCGATAAAGCCATAAACTGAAGAATTAAATAAAATAAGAGGAAGAAAACAAGCAAAAATTAGCCTGCAAATTAACATGTTCCCTTCCCCGTGATGAAAGAAATGAAATTGGCAAAGGTAAGTCAGCGGTTATCAACAAGTGGTAAATATCCCATGAAACCTTTCGAGATATATTACTGGATCCCAGTCTCTTCAAGGAAGTTATCTGGCAATCAATGGAGAAGACCTAACAAAGAGCAGGTACTAAAGTTTACTACTAAAGTACGTACAGTGTTGGTGTAGGAGTGTAAACGACAACAAGATTACGTGTTGGTATCAGAAACAATTTGGAGACAACTATTTTTGTAAGGTTCACTCGCTACCTCCTTAAACTACAGAAGCCATGGCCTCGTCTAACCTGAGGTATCAAGGGAAAGTTACAATTGTGACCGGAGGCACACAAGGAATTGGGGAAGGAGTTGTCAGAGAGTTCGGTAAGGGAGAAAAGTCAAATATCCGCAGCATTATTTAACTTTAGGGGTTGCCTCTCCTTTAAAATTTGGGGTGATATATTTTACGGGAGGGCTGTTATGCACCTATCATTTTTCGGCCATCCCGTGGCGGGGCGGGGGAGGTCCTGCGTAAATATAACTTTGCATGGAGAGTTTAATAGAGGGGGTTTTGAAAGATTACCCAGAGATGGGGGAAATGAGGGAGGTTTGGTTTACCGCATCCTTGCCGAATTGGGCCGATTTTACAGGGCTCGCACAGTCTTGAAAATTCCTTGAATTTTAGGGAAAGTCCTTGAAAAGGCCTTGAATTCTATTTTTCCTTGAAACGCCCTTACATTTTTGTGCAAGTCCTTGAATTTTCTTCAACTGTGAATGTAGTGGCCTGGAAAGTGTTGTTTAATACGTTTTGGTTGTCCAAGACAGACGATAAATCATGCAATTAGCTCAGCGAAGTTAAAGGTGATTTACATAAAGTGGTTTTTGTCTTATGGAATAATAACCATCAATATAAGACTGTGTAGCATGCATTTGTAATCGAGTTATAGTGCAAATGAACTCGCATCAGAATGCTTGCTGATACGCAGGCTAATTTAAGGCCAGTGAACAGAAAAATTTAGAGAAGTTGTTGGAGCAAACAGTTCGAGCCTTAAAGTCCTGTTAAAATGAACGGTGAAAATGTTTTTTTTTGTGCAATCTGTGAAATCACATTCCTGGTAAAATGGTCCTTGAAAATTGAATGTGGCCATTGAAAAGTCCTTGAAAAGTCCATAAAAAATCATTGTGATTTTTGTATGAACCCTGTTTTAAGTTGTCTTAAATCAAGGATTATATAGACCACTCGTCCAGATGATTGCGGGCTTACCTCTCTCCTAGTGGTGAAAAAATGGCTGATTCAACGGACTGTGTAATCTCAGGTATTCTTTTGTAAATCCATTTCCGTTGTGTTATTTCTTGTATATGCTTCTTCTTATCATGCCAGGCCAGGTGAGCTGGGTCATTATAGTGGCATCTCAAGTTTACGGCTGTGGTTTTATGTTTTTCAATATGATACCCCTCTAGCAGGGTCTGAAATTGCGACCAGCTGGTCACCAATGCTCCTAGAAATTGAGAATTGGCAACCAAAAATTAAAGGCCTGCTGACTAAAAAAGTTTGAAGCAGCCGTTCAAGAATTGGAGGATTTTCCGTTTTTGTTCAAACTTGACTTACAGGTATGTTTTACCCTGCCAACATCATGCAACCGTTATTTCAGTGTTTTAAAATGTTTCGTGTTCAGAACAGTTGAATGGCTGTTTTCGTGGCTGTCGTATTGTTTACAGCGGTTGCTGCTCTGACCGATATAACTTTATGGGTGCATTTTATACACACTCACTTTCTTCTTGCTATGAATATTAACATCACTTTTCCCGGTGCTTTGCAGACTGTGCAAATTTAGGTGACAAAGAAGCAGCTAAAGATTTTTTTAAGGGGTAGATTGATCTTGCCATGAGGAGAAAAGATGTTGGTAACAACATGGCGGCTTCGGTCTGTAATCGACAGAATGTGACTCATGTTTCCCTAGCTTTTGTGGAAGAAAAGAAAGTTTTGACATGATGAACGAATAAAGGAGTAGAGGAGCAGCTGGTTATATAAATCATTCTACCTTTATGGCTTAAATTCCAGAACAAATTCCTTTTTCTCTTCGAAAAGCCATCATCTTGAAACAAAACCAAAAATTCAAGGTTATGCCATCACCGGGAAGTTGGTCTGTTTTTGCATGAGCGTAAAATGTCTAAAACATTCTTTCTTTATCATGTTGTTAAAGAAAAGGAAAAAATTTCTGGTAACCACTTTGTACCATCTGTAGGCATTTTTATTAACTAGCCAGATTGTGCCTGTATCAAAAAGTTATTTTCACACCCTGTCTAGGAGGAGGAATTTCTTAACTTTGATTGCTCTGTGTCCCACAAGTTCCCTTCCTTGCCTGGGGTCCCCCCCCCTCAGGGGATGGCAGATGATAAGTGCATTATTCACTCTCCTCCAGTGGGCCGAGTGTGCTTTTGCACCTGCCTACTAAGGATGATGAGTTTTTTGAAGAAGGGTTTGAATTTTTTCTTTAAAGAAACCATCAAACTCTAGATCCTTTGGACAGTCTTCCTCACAGGCGAGGTTTCTAAATTTGTTGCGTGTGTAGGGCATGGAACGTAAGTGGATGTTCTAAGAGGTCTGCAAATTCAGATTTGCCATTTGTTTTCTGTTAGCATACTGTTGTAATCTGCCATCAGTAAGCAATTTTATCTGAAGAGTGCTGCACAAGTTGTGCAGTACAAAACTAGTCAGGGGTGTAGCTACCTGTATGCATGGTGCACTTGGTATCCAAAAACGTTGAGGAGAAAAAATAAAATGAAACAAATATAACAATACAAAAAAATCAGTTTCCAGTGACGACATTTACTGGTGAACTGAATCTTGAATGATAATATATTTATAGAAATGGCGGTAAAATAGTGGGCATGGCAAACTCGATGCTGTAAAGCTTGAAACAATAATTGTTTTCACCTTGGCCTGTCTTAGCAGTTATACAAAATAAGGCGAGGGTTTGCAAGACATGTATTTCTAGTTACTTGTGCACTTAACCTTCGATTGTAACAAACACACAGACACTACAAAGCGTTGTCAACATGCACACACATTGCACATGATTCAAAAAAATTCTTGTGATCATCATGTAGCTTTTGTCATTACTCTGTAGGTCATGATGTACATGACTAAATTTTCATTTGATTACTATGTCTTGACCTTCACTTTTCTTCTGTGACCCTTATCAAAAAGGGGAAATTGCCTTCCTGTTCTTCTTTTGAAAAGCTGCAATGTGTTAAAAAATATCTAATGTGGGTAATGTATCTGGATTCTTAAAGCCAAGTCTTTTGACATTACCATTCTGTTTTCTAGTTAAAGCTGGAGCCAAAGTCATCTTTTGTGGTCGTGAGGGTATGTCAATTTTATCTGATATTACTGCATGTCAAAGCCCATAATTGTCTAGAACAAATAAATACACGAGTGCATTATGCTTTCTTATTCTGTGTGGTGCTGTCACAGGAAAAAATAACAGATTCCCATTTTTGGATATTTTAGTTTGAATACCCACAAAAATCCCAAATTTGGATCTGAGTGAGACAAGTCTCAATCAGGGAACTTGGTTGGGAATTCCCTGGTTGGGACTTGTCTCACTTTGCCAAATTTGGGATTTTTATGGGTATGGGAATCCGTTATTTTTTCCTGTGTGTTTTCACATCTATTGTGACATCCAGGGATGGATTGTTTTACCTAGCGCTACAACTGGCAAGTTCTTTAAAAGTGGATACACCATTTTAAGAAGGACCATTTCTTACATTCTGTTCTTTTAATGTATATTTATGTCAGTTGTAGTTAATTTTTTGTCTCAGTTAATTTTGTTTTCTAACTAGACAGTCAGTTTTTTTCTAACTAGTTAATTTTTTTCTAACTAGATAATTTTTTCTAGCTAGTTTACTTTTTTATAACTAGGTAAATAATAATTTAACTGGTTACATTTTTTTGGCTGGTTGTTTTAATTTGTTGTTGCAACAAGTTATTTTTATGGAATGTGTTATTTTTGACATCTAACTAATTCTCAGTCCTGAGCTAGGGCGACCTGTGCTTCGATGTATCATCATTCTCCTAGAATCATGAGAATTATGTCAGTCTTGAAAGAAGGTGCCCCTGGTGGGTGGCACATATATGTAAATATTTAGTAATTATTGGACGAGGTTGAGCAAAATATTTGTCAGTGGCGAGCAGATCAATTATTTGCTGAAGCCAAAGGCTGAGGCAAATAATAATTGATCTGCGAGACACTGACAAATCACGATATTTTGTGATAACCGAGTTCAATAATTGTTTTATCATTCACCGAGTTTGTTTTTTAAGGAATATCTTCGGGAAGCGAAGCGATCTGCCATTTTTGCACAAGAGTGATCGCAAGAAGGAGAAAAGCGCGGTTTCAATTATGCATGAGCAGAATAGTATTTGCAGCCAAAAACAGTTGAACAACATTACGCATGAGCACACCATTATTTTTAGGCAGTTATTTAATTGCAGGTCACGTGGTGGGCTCTCGGCCAATAAAAAGGAAGAAACATTTGCATCTGATGATAAATACCTTTTTCAGGAGTTCCCCCTCTCCCACGCTATCTCTATTATATTACAAAATATTGTGTCTTTATTTTTAGTCACAATCAACTTTATTTCTGTGTTATGCTTTGTAGTGGCTGAAGGGGAAAAACTTGAAAAAGAGATGAATGACAAAGGTCCTGGAGAAGCATGCCTTATTAAATGTGACGTTACTAAAGAGGAGGACATCAAGGTCAGTGTACTGTGCTTTCTAGAAACTCTTCAGTCTGAAGTTATTATTATATACCTGCCAACTTTTTCTGAGATGTAGGCGTGAGATTTTTATCCTGGGAGTGCTGGGGTTTTTGAAAACGACAGGATCATTTCCGAAGATTCCCGAAGAAGTCTGAAGTCTTCGGAAGACGTCCGAAGTCTGCCGAAGGCGAAATTATCGAGAAAACGCTTATCCACAAAATCAGAGATCGCGAGGAAGGTATTGTCATTTATTCATTTTTCACATGGTTTTCGTTCCTTACATGGGCCTGAGTTAACATATTTTTGGAAATTGTGTCAAGCAAGACGGCAACAACTCACATTTTTCAATCAGGTGTGAGAAATTGGTCCGCAGGCGTGAGCGGGCGTGAGATTGAAGTTTTCAACCCGCAGGCGTGAGACTGACGCCTAAGGCATGAGAGTTGGCAGGTATATTATTATTATTTGTTGAGTTGAGTTTTCTTATAAACCCCAACATTCTGGTATCAATCATTCTGGTATCTTAGCACCTTTTAGTACCTTCCTTCTAAGTCGACTGATGGTACATTGAATCAGTGAAAACTGAATCTTAGTTCTAGTCTATGAACACAGTCATCCTAACAAATCTGACTCTAGGCTCACTCTGCTAGCACACTTAATCAGCCAATCATCTCACCACAGCTCTCTCTGTTCACCCTGTTTAGTACAATCATTATTCAAAACCAAAACTTCTGGTTTAAATCTGGGGTAAGTATGAACCTACCGGTATGTAGCACAGCCCTCTTACCACATGTTCACGCTGCTACCAGCCACTTAATGAGAGACAAAACCGAGTACTTCTAACCACAGTCATTCCAACATAGCTCCCTCGGAACACCCATCCTTTTCTGCAAAACTGAATTCTGACATCTTAGTGCATGATCACAGTCATCCTAACTCAGCTCTCTCAGCGTACTCTTCTTGTAAAATCATGTCAGTCAGTCATGACTGAATCATATAGCCCCGGTTCAGTTTAAATGTCACGTGGATAAGTCACTGGGTAGAGATTTATCCAGTACATAGCATTGCCCACCTTTTTAAACAACTGTAGCCTGGTCTATGACCTCAGTCATTCCAACACAATGACTTTCAACAGTCATGCTACACTGTATATTGGAACACTCAGTTAGCCAAAACTAAATCCTCTGGTGTGTGACTAGTTGGTGTTGTTGTTGTTTAATTTCTTTGGTCCCAGATTTACGACAGCTACATTAGTGAATACCATATTTGATTGTACCCAGGTGTTCCATCTCCAGATTAGAAGCACAAACGTCATTCAATTAACATTCAAAAAAAGTATTTTTTTTCACAAAAACCTCAACGATAAAGCTACAGACATTCCATAAAAGCTTCCCAAACAATATCTCAATGGTTTTGTCTAATATGTTTTTTATCTTTGACTTCTTTTACTTTTTTGTGGGTCAGTTTTTCTCTTAAAATTTATGTTTAAACTTAAACGGTAAGAAAAGGCTTTCTTTCTTTATGTCAATGAAGAATTTGGTGGAGAAGACAGTTGAAAAATATGGTTGCATTGACTGCCTCATCAACAATGCTGGATGGCGTAAGTAGAGAAACCTTTTTCTTGATCCTTTGTCATAACTAACTGCAAGCTATAAGTATTTATTTATGTATCTAGTCTGAAATTTTGTAGGTGCATTAAATTCAGCCATCTTAATTTTTGTGAGTTGAAATAATAAGGCTTGAGATACTATCTGACTAAATAGACCTTATTCATGATACCTGCCATCTTTGCATGCGCCTTAGGATCACTGGCCATGGGATATTAGCATTAATTATGTCACGTGGTTTCTCAGGGGACAAACAATGAATAAAATTTGCCAATGCAAGAAATCGTGGTTAAGTTTGTTTATTCTCTCAAAATGAGAGGACAATTAATATAATTAAGTCATGCAAAATGTACAGTTCAAGTTTTAACAGGTTCGCGATATTATTACCTGCTCTGAGGACATCTTACGGTCGCTACTGCATCTAGAAAAGTAACAATTAATGATCATTTTCACCCATGATTTGCCATAATTATTCAATCAATCAATCATTTATTTTGACACATTACGTTGAGGAGCTAGAAAACTTGTTCAAAATACGAATGTGTATAAATAAAATCTATAATAATGACAGCTATATGTTATAATATTATTCAATTTTAAAAACAACTCAATAAATATGTAAAAAACTTAGTAATAAAAACGTAAAATATAAAAAGCTAAAACCTACTAAAAAGCCATATACTAAAAATGTGACCGGAAAACTATAAGACACGTTCAAAAAACAGTAAAAAGCTACAATCATGCACTACAATTCAAAGTAGACAGACTGCAAATTATCTTAGTTGCTAAAAAATATATATCTACGTGTCGCCACTGTTCATCAGTAGGATGCCTAAAATGCGTGCAATTCCACGATTGGTTTCGGCTCCATTAAATCCTGTACCAATTGCAGAACATTTTAGGAGGAGCCACCCACCATGTGAGCACAGTCATGGACAATGTATAAGTGAGGAAAATAACGCAAAGTAAAATTAAGACGTTAATAAACGAACTAAATGTACACGTCAATTAAATAAATAAACAAATAATGTGCGCGCTGAAAATAAAATTGTACGCGCACACGTACCGAGATACAACTGAAATACAACACTATGTAATAAATAAGTAATGTAAGGATACGATATGGTGCAATTCAAGCCTGGATTGCTAATCTCATCTCCCGCAGGGCTGCACCATACTACAAGACACGTTCTAAAAAGCTGTAATCATGCAATTTACGTTTGAAGTCAATATCATCACTTGAAAGACGCAGTTGAGGGGGCAAACTGTTCCATAACTTAGTTAATGAATAAGTGAAAGAATTCTTCTTAAATGTAAGATGAAAGTTAGGTAATTCCAGATTCAAGCCCTTGCCTCTTAGCCCATACGGTGTATGCAGGCCTATATTAATAATTTTAAAAAGGCTTCCAATATAAGTAGGTCTTGTACCATTTAAGCATTTAACAAGAAGTAAGCATTTAAAAATCAAATTAAAAAATTTATTGTCTTCAAGATAAAAAGTTCTTCATTTTCTGTTGTTGAATAAACAGACTCGACCACTATTTCTTGCATTGGCAAATTTTATCACTTGTTTGCCCCCTGAGAAAGCATGTGACACCACTTTTATCCCGTCAGTCGTAAAGCGCATGCAAAGATGGAGGGTATCTTGAATAAGTTCTGTTAGGCTGACTGATCAGTCCAGTGAAGGTGGTTGCAAAAACAAATGAAAAAGAAAAGAAAGGTGAGACAAGGAGAGCGGTTCTCTTTTTCTTCAGTCTTTTTTAGTTATTATTGTTTTCATTTTCTTTTACTTTTTTTATTTTTATTGCTGGTGAGCTTTATGCGAGCCAGCACACTATCTCTACAAATATAGTGGGAAAAAGCCAAAATTTGTTGGATGTAAGATCAGGAGCATGCGCAGTCAAGTGGTTTTCTTCTGTGCGATGAGATCACATAAAACGCACATGGACTAGATAGAGAGATTTCAAGAAAATTTCAAGGGCTTTTCCCTTTTATACATCACAAATACATGGAAATAACATATTTTTCTAAAAAAAAAAAGGCTTAGACCCACCCTAATTCCCAGGGCTAATGGTCATTTTCTTCACTTTATATAATATTTTCAAACTGAATTCTCTGTATTTTGCTCCAGGTCTGATGTTAGCACTTAATTTCAGATTGAAACTCCTGGTATTCTTTTGCAAATTTCTCCAGTCTTACTGAGCCTGAACCTCAACTTGACTGTCTCAAAAGGGAGTGCTCATGGTCTACTATTTTTGACTCCAAAAATTTGAAACTTCTAGTGTTTTGTAATTACGTATTGTTTTCTAGGTGTTAAGTTTTTATCAATCCTTTTAAACGTTTACTACAGATCCCCCAAGTAAAACAATTGATCAGACTTCAGCTCATGAGTTTAGAGACCTGCTGAATCTCAACCTTGTGAATTACTTCTTGTTTTGTAAAGTAAGTCTTGTAGGTTTTTTTTAATTACATGCAAACGCTACAGTTTATTTCTTGACAACAACTGTTCTTTAGATTAAGGGGAAGAAGATTTTTGCAATGATTTAGCCAATGCAGTACAATGTATTAGACAAGTATAACGTAGAAAGAATAGCCTGTGCAGCATAGCACTTGGAAGTATTAAATGGGCGCAAGAAAGAACGGACACGCGGGGGAGACACGCCGCGCGCCCGTTCTCTCTTGAACCCATTAATTCCTAGCGCCTGCTATACAGGCTATAGAAAGATGGAGAACTAGCCTGCAAAATGCCAGGAAGCATGCTATCTATTTATCAAGTGTGACAGGTAAGGAGGGTCAATAATGTGAGACCTTGTGGTGGGAGCTTACCATTTACACAAACCATGCACATCAAAGGCTTTGCTCTAATACTTTCACTTTTAAAGAGAGGCCTGGGGCAACTTGGAAAATAATTGGCTTTTTGATTTATTTTTGTTTTCAGTTTGCTTTACCTCACTTACGGAAAACAAAAGGAAACATTATCAATATGTCAAGTTTAGTGGCACAAATTGGCCAGCCTGGGGCTGTAGCATATGTTGCAAGCAAGGTAAATCTTTTATGTTTTTGAGGTCAGGCATGCTTGTTCTGCAGTCTTCTCAAATGTACCATTTTCTAAATGAAAAAGAAAAAACAAACAAAATTTTGAAGAGAAATATTTTAGGATCTTTCCTAGTATACATATGCAGTTAGTTAAACCGTCAATAGGATAGGGGAAATTATAAATACTAACCTTGTGCCGATTTGTGTAACTTTGTTTGTATTAAGGGTGCAGTAACGTCAATGACAAAAGCTCTTGCAGTTGATGAAGCTAAGTGGGGAGTGCGAGTTAACAGGTAATTTATTGGTCGTCTAACTATCGCATGTATAACAGGCATCAGTAATACTGAATTGATCAGTAGCCAAGCGCTAAGTACGGTGTACCAGAAATGAGAACACATAGTATGTTGAGAGGTTAAGAAAATTATTGTTTTTATTATTCATTCAAAATATTTCCAACTTAAAAAATAACACATTAACCCTGAACTATGTAAAGAAACCATCTTTAACTATTGCCTGATCCTTGCCAGGTTGAGGTTATGAAGGGATGTTTTGATAATTCTAGCGGACACAATTCTTTGAATAGCAGTTGTCATCGGTTGCGTGGTGATGGTCCCAAGTGAGTTTGCTAAGGCAACTTTTCTAAATCGTGCCACAATTGCGAATACTGCACGCAATCGCAATTACTGCAATCACAGTCTCGTTGGAAAATTTTTATTAGGGATATACATGTATTTGCTATCTTGCTATGTTTTCTTCAAGTAGTTCGGCTATTTCATCTTTGCCTAACGTGTGAAATCTTTCTTCAGCTCTGCCAAATGAGGGGACACGCTTGCTAAATTACTTGAAGAAAAAAGCATTATATTTTATTTTGTAGACAGGCTAAATTTGGTCAAAGATCGCTAGTTATGAGGAATTAGCTGAGGGATTTTGGCCAATCAGAGAAGGAGAAAATTAAGAGGCCCTGCGCCTAAGAAACGACCGATGATTTCCGGCTAAAAAATAAAATCGGCCGATTTTTATCTCCCAAGTAGAGGTTACCGAATACTATTCAAAAATGAATTTCTTTTGTTTCAGTTTCGCTTTAAACCAAAAATATCGAGCCGCAAACTTTTTCCGTCTGATAGCAGCAAAATCAGGCCTAAAATAAGCCCTCGCAAAAAACGGTTCAGAAATCACTATCGCAACGCAAAATAGCGAGAAAACCACACAGTGATGAAGAAAAAGGCCTTTTAATGCAATATCATTCGATAAACATCGAAAAACTGCCGAAGGGAATAAAAAATAAATTTTCAACAATTGCATATTAAATTAGATGAAGCGTTGGAGTTGATTTTAAAACAATAATTTCTCAAAAGTCCAACGCTGCTGAAAGCAATCACAGTGATGAATCAGACATTGGAGGGATATACATCACGTTTTCGGAAAAACATTTTTCGGCCAAAGTATACTGACGTTGTAAAAACCGTTCAAAGTTACCGTATTTACCGTTAAGTTGCCACTTCGGCGAAACACTTTTCTGTTGCCAATATGGCCAAGGATAGCGTGGTAAACGCTACTTTAAGCCTTGCTAGGCGCTCAAAACCATCCTAAATAGAAGTATATAGAATTAAAAGAGAAAGGAAATGAAAGATTCGCAGAAAAAGAGAATAACTCGAAATTACCATCTGCTAAGGAGAGTTGAATCTTGGAAATGTTGTCGCGTGACAGCGTTCATTTGTCCGAACTGCAGCGGGATCCAAACAAATACGTGAAATATAAGTTTAAAAAAAAACAGTCCTACTATGACCAGAAATCGTGAAGTGAAACAGTTTTATGTTTTTCCTATTAATGATGGTGAATTCAGCCTCAGCTAGTCTCCAAGTACTTTGAAGGTGGGCTGCTTGTATTTCGTTACATACATTCCAACGGACGTTACGGGTCAGCGCGTGTAGGGGTCAGCGGACCTGAAGAAAGGTGACGAAGTTGGAGAGCAACGCCATGCTAGGGGGGACATTGGTAGGTACCCAATACCGAAAATAAATGCCGTATCGGTATTTCGTCGATTTTTGACACGGTATTTCGGTATTTACCAATTTTTCTCACGGTATTGCGGTATTTAATCAATTTAATTTAATTCAGGAAATGATGGGCTCCTGTTTAATTTTGCGAGGAAACGTGAGACGACCTCGAACTGATCGGTACAACGAACGAAAAAGATACCCTACCAATTTCATCACAGATTATCTGTCAGAAATTGTGTAATGGTAATCATTTACCATTAATCTAAAGTCTTAAAAATACTGACGTGCATTAAACTAGCCTGCGTAGCAGGCGCTTGGAAGTAGTGGGCGCGATAGAGAACGGGCGCGCGTGAGGGAGACACGCGAGGGGTCATCCAAACGCCTGCTACGCAGGCTAGCATGAAACAGGAGAGGGCAATGAACAGTACCGCAATACCGTGATCTTCTTTTACCGAAGACCGTTAACCAAAAGGAAGAAATACCGCATACCGCAGGGCTAAATGATATTACCG
>CALNXK010000013.1:5175000-5325000 GCA_942486035.1 Porites lobata
TTAAACCACTAAGTTCTTACACGCTGGATTGTACTGTATTTTTATGTATTTCAAACTTTGATCAGACTAAGCTATGTAACAGCTAGAGTTCCCTAGATGAGTGTTTTTTTGTTTATCGTCATTCTGTATAATTTCAGTATTTCGCCCAGTAGTGTGTGGACACCATTGTGGGAGTATTTAGCTCACCTGTCGGGTGACTTTGAGAAAAGTAAAAAAGATGGTGAAGAATGCCAGGTAGGTTAGCTTTTTTCGGGTTTTGATTTTTCCCAGTTTTCCTGTCTCTATTGCCCTTTTTCTTTTTCTTTTTGTTCGAGTCTTTTCGCGCCGGTTACTGAGTCTCCTATTTTCGAGTTATTTAAATATGTATATGTAACATATCTCCTTCTTTAAGCGATGTTAAAGGTTAGTTAGGGGGCTAAGTAACCGGGGCGAAATGACCGCAACGCGTCTTTCACTATCTCAAATGTGATTATCGAGATCGCTGGACCGTTTTCAGCAATGGCAGCGATAGAGTTCAAACTTAACTAAAAAACATCCCTGATAAGCCCTAAATGCTGTTGTCATCCGGCGAATCCACTTACGTCGGGGCAAAACAATGTCGGGCGAATCGACGCCGGGCAAAACGACCATAATCCGCTGATTTTGGTGATTTGTGGGTGGATCCTTACCCAGTCCCTGTAAGGCATGCCTTAGTGGCTTGACCGCTGGACCTGCAGTAGTCAGGCTCTAAGTTCAAGTCCTGCGCGCCGTGCGTGCCAGCTGTTGTTTCATGGTTGTCCCATGTTGAAATCGTCGACTGGACGCTTGTAACTGAAATAGCCGAACTGGCTTGCCTCCGGTCAGACGGGTTTCATAAACCTGTTATGTTTGATTTCTTCTATTCTACAGCTTTATTTTTACACTGTTGACAACAACAACAGCATCTTTTTTTTAAACACGATAAGATTACAGCGTAGCTGATGTGGTCGTGACAGGGAGTCAACAATTTTTCTAAGAACTTATCCACAAGCATTTTTCTATAAGGATACGTAGAAGAAAAGACAATCTAAAGTGTTACGTGCTCAGTGGCCAAAGGAGAGACAGCGTTCGAGTTTCAGTCACAGATTTGCTCAGCCCTAATAGTCTTTGTGCTATAAATGCTATTGAGGGTGAAAAAAGGAATTGTTATTATAATTAATTCATAGGCCGTCTTGGTCAACGCTTTTGGTAGAAGACGAATGGCGGGTACTGACTGAAAATTCTTGGGCGATTTCCTTACCCAGTCAGAAGTAAAAGTATAACAAATCACAGCTTTTTCGCTTACATTTTTCTCGCGCAACATAAATTTGAGTTCTGACTGGTTGTTCAGTAATATTGTTTGAAAATATTGTGTGTTATGATTGCCCATGGTTTATTTTTATTTTGTTTTTTTTTTCCCCCGATACTCAATAGTCTATTCAAAGCCGCTCTAGCACAATTGACGACATCGCTTGTATTGTCAAAAATTGTGCATTTATGTCGTCTCACTTGCTGCCATTCTGCTTACGATATCGCACTCTCCCGACTGGGTGACTCAATGTTTCTTGTTTTCTTTGAAGCTGTTAGGTCGCATGGGAACTCTTGAAGAATGTGGTCAAGCCTGTTTATACCTTGCTGCCGAAGCAACTTTCACCACTGGAATTGATTTGTTGTTTACTGGAGGTGCTGAACTCACTTATGGCAAGAAAACCCAAGTGGAAAATGCATAAATAATCAAAATTATTTTACTTTGTGTTTCCCTTAGGGCTGTATTTAAACAACTTTCTTCATTCATCCTCAAGGGGGTGAACCTTATAATCTGATCAGCATTACGGTCAAGTTGCCCGAAAGTCATCGCGACCGAAGTTATGTCGCCCGAGATTTTTTGTGAAGTCGGCCGAAATGCTGAGTTATGTCGCCCGAAATTTATCATGCTCAACAACATCTTAACATCCCTATTGCACATTTATCGCGCTTGTTTCGTCTCATCAAAGCTTTAAGAATGAGATGTACTACTCATCTGTCGCGCTTGTTTCTTGTCATCAAGGCCTAAAGAACGAGATATATTACACATTAATTCCGTTTGTTTCGTCTCATCATCACCTGATGAAATTTCGGGCAACTTAACGAAACATTTCGAGCGAGACAACCCTGGTTCACGGGCAAGATGACTTTCTGGCGCCTTGACCGGTTACTAATCATAACGATTCTCATAATCCTTTATAATGACAGAGACTTGTAGCAGACCATAGATTGAAAAGTGAGCTGGTAATTAAAGAAAGCTTACTTATGTGGATGCAAGATGGGAAAAAACAAGCGCCAGGTGGGGGAGGAGGGGAAAACGGAGGGGTTTCTTTTCCCTTTTTTCTTGTTCTCTGCTTCTGCCCCTGCCCTTTTTTCGCTAGCCACGTAGGCTAGGAAAAAACAGGAAAATAATGGTGTTATATGTGGTAATTTAGCTGTACTGTCCGACCCGGCACTGACTGGTGAGCTCCACTGGTTAAATATGAGACTTGGGAGTGCCAGGCCCGGGTTCAATTTCCTGCAGGACCAACACTCAGGGTCTTAAAATAATTGAGGAGGATGCATTGCCTTTGATCGGACATAAACAAATGGTATACATTCTACAGTTTATTTTGGATAAGGACTAAAACCCTTAAGCCCCGTCTCACCGCGTTTTCACTTATCTGGCTCTTGTGGGACGGTAAAGAACCCACGCTTCTGTTTGTAAAAAATAGGATAAGGGACGTAGACCCCGGTAGTTAAGCTGTTACAGCATTCCTAGTATAGTGCAAACTGATTCATTCTTCAGCTGTCGAATGATTGATTTTACTATTGGTCACCTGGTGATCTTAAATCACGTGACTAATCTTACGACCATCACGTGGTCTATAAATGTGTTCAACATTCCACTGAAGAAGACGTTTGGGACAACGTCTAAATAGCTCTGAGAGGGACAATTTTCTTAGAATTTTAAAATTATTCCTTAATATTTTACAATGGGTATTTAGAAATGATTTAATTTTAATTTTTATATTATTTTTCTTTACTTAAATGAAGGGTGTTACTCTCCAAGAGGTAATATAAAACATTGTGATGATAACCAAACATTGAAAGTTGAAGAACGCATGTAAGCGTGTAAAATCGTTTGTTTTTACCACTGGTAGCAACTGCTTTGTATACCATGAGTGATATATGCTTCGTTGGAATTAAAGCTTCACAAAACACGTATGAGTAGTAAACATGGCTACTAGCGGTGGTAACCAATCGTAGCGCAGAAAAGACAATGGGGCTATTGTTTTTGGGTCACGTGCCTCATTAGCATGCTATCCAGCATGCAACTCCACAATCGGTAGCGATCATCCGAAGCAGGATAGACATCGAACATCAAATATCCACAAGGGCCCGATGTGACGAGTTTAAATAGTCGCAAGACTTGACGCCAACGGTCGGGAAAGGCTTGCAGTAAAATGGTCCGTTTGCCCGTTTGATCCCGTGGGTTTTTGAAGGCCACAATGTAATGGGCATTGCGATTAATCGTCTTGGAGAATTTGCCAGGTGGAAATAAATCTTGGGTCAAATACAGCACGGTAATGTTGCGATAATGGGAGTCTTTGGTGAACAAATCCAACACGCGTTTGTCCTGTCCCCCTTCTTCCATCAGATCGTCCAAGACCAACACACCCCCTCGCGTGGGGCCAAACCATTCGGTCAAATGACTTGGGTCCGGTAACCCGCGATGAAATAGAATGCCATCCTTTTTTTGCATACGGTCGAACGTGGGTTGCCATCGGTCATATGCATAGACCATGGTTTTGGGTTTGACTTGAAACACGTTCAGGTACCGTAATCACTCTTGCCGCTGCCCGAAGGTCCGGCAATGATCACACTACTGGGTTGTCGTATCATCGTTCCCACGGTCGAGGTAGACGTCTGTAATGACCCGTGGCACCTTTGGTTCCTATTCGTTTATACCGTTTATCGCGTCCCAATTTATAACCGATTTTAGCCGCTTTGGACAGGACTTTCATGATCCCATGCCTGTTTTGACGAAATCGGGGTTGTTTGGCGGAGGGTCTTCTTCTTTTGCCGGGCATGCCGTCCAATACTCGTGGTACAATCGAGGGGACGCTGACTGAACGAGGTGTTCAATAGACTCTCTTAAATACTTTTCACCCATGGTGTCCATGTACGCTTTGAGGGACACCCATTCTCCGTCTTGAACCATTTGTCGGGCCAACGCCCAATGATAACCATCATTACCTCGGACGGTTTGGACCTGGTCGAACCGATGCAACCACCAATACAGGGTTTCTTCTAAAGTAAACGCATCAATCACACGCTGTACATCGCCGCGTGTAATCATGATGAACAATGACAACCCCTGCGACCCGACGCATCTTTTTTATGCATCCACCACACACACACCATGATTGACAAGTGTTGTTTTATTTTGGTTACATCATGAACAATGATTACAAAGCATAAGGGCGGCTCACATTACTTTGCCCATCGGGTCGGACATCCACTTCATCTTGTAATTCACGTTCAATAACCCGTTTCAAATCTTCGGCCACTTTATGATCATTCAACACTAAATTGTCGATACTCCAACGTCCCAAAAAGTCCTGATAGGTCTGTCCTTGCGCTCTGGCTTTCAGGAAAAATAAGGCATAATGTCCACACGTCTGACTATCCATGGCTTGTAGGGTGATGTCAATGAGGGTGAGGTACTTCCATTGACTTCACCACTGGTGCAAATCTGGGTCTTTATACACGTGCAAGGGTAGCCCATAACTGACAAAGATCTCGCACTTGTTTGTTCTGTCCACAGCCCCAACCAATGTTTTCCGGGTTCCCCCGCTGGATCGGCGTTGACAATGTGCGCCACGCGGACGGTTTTGGTGGGTGATCGGGTTAATTTGTGGGCTGGATACACGCCTTGAAACACGCGCCGTAATTGAGGATCGTCCAGGGCCAAGGCCTGCAACACGGTATCGCTAAGAGCGACAAACTCCATGGCTGGCTTCTTCTGACGTCTGAGGATGGATCAGCCGTTGATGTTGTACTTTATACCTCCCAGATGATTGATCTCGTACACGTTTTCATACTCGGCCACACCAAGACGGTGATGTTGTGATTGACGGCGGCTCTGAAATCAGTCACCAGTCGCACATTGGCCGATTGACGGGGGTTGCGATACTGGGAGTCATCGGCTTTGCCACTGGGCACATTGTTGAACATAAACAACCTGCAGTTGTTCCCCTGTCCCCAGTCACTGGGGAACAGCATGAGAATCTTGTCTTCATTGTACCCCAGCAGATCTTCCTAGGCTTCGGATCCCCGGTCAGTTCTAGGGTTCTGTAAGGATATTCTTCTCCATTCAAACTCTGTCGTACTTGGGTGACCCCAAACGTTTGAAACGCATAGGGATATCTACCCAAGTCTCCATTGAAGGCATTCGAATGCAGCAAACCCACCATCACTCGATCGGAAAATCGGCCCACAAAGACATTGTCTTTTTCCCACTGGGTGGCTCGGCCATCAAAGGAAAAGGTGCGGATTTCACTACGAACCACAGGGTAGCGCACAATCTTTTTCAGCATTTGTCTTTCTTTTTGCAGTCTGACATAGACACTGGCATTCAAGGTCACTTTTCTCATCAACAAGGTGACTGTGATATCCTCATTGTGGATGGCAGGAAATTTCTTGGTGTTCCTTTGTTGGGGGCGCCCATCAAGTAGATGGTGTTGGAGTTCAGGAACAATTCAAAGTCCAGCTGGAAACCAGGCACCAAACATTTACCCGTCTTGAGGGGTGGCAAATTGGGTCGGATGATGAAGGTGTGCCAATTCTCGCTCAGCAAGCGGCTGATCAACGCTCGCAATTCTTCATTCCCACTCCAGTTCGCATTGTTGGGGACATCTGTATTGGCTGTAGTGATGGACAGTTCCTCTACCACATTGAGTTGATTGACCCAGCCTTGAGGGGCTAACTTGGTGGCTTATTCTTCTCGGTTGTAATTCAGTAAGGTTTCCAGGTAGGCTTTGTAATGGTAGGTGTTGCTCTGTTCGGTCATGAGCACCTCATTCATGCTCACGTTAATATCTCGAAAGATGGTGTGACCAAAATTGTTGACGCAGTAGGTGTTTCTGGTATTGTTAGCATCGGAAATGGCCAAGTAGGCTTTCAATCCTTGATACCCACCCGCAGGATCTGTCAGACGTACTTTGACTTAAAAACGGAGTTCGCTGAGATCGTAGTAATCGTCCGAGGCCGTGATGGGTCGCGTGCCTGTCAGGGCGGGTTGAAACGCCACGTCCCGTGAGGCTTCGTACCGGTAATCCGCATCAGGCACATCGAAGAAATTGAGCGACATGATGCTGGTGTCTGAATGTAAGCAGTGTTCAACGGCGTTTCCGTTTTATAGCGTTTCGGCGTCGGGCCATGGTCATCAATCATTTTTGGGGGTTCACCCGGGTAGCAGACGGGTACATCCACGGATAGCGCATTCGCTCTGACTTGCCAAAAATGGTTCTCCCTTTCATCCTTCGGCGTTGTTTCAAGTTCTTCAGGATCATGGAGTGGGGGTCCAATAATCGGGAGGACGTGTGCAGCAAGGGATAGCGCGCCATGGTGGACTTGCCAAAGATGGTCCCACCAATTTGATACGGCGAGATGAACCGGCCTCGGGCTCGGTGCCGTCGAATGCAATTTTGCGTTTTGAAAAATCCTCCAATGCGCACCATGCTTCACAGACCAAAAATATCCTGTACGCGTTGAGTGGCTCTTTTATACATGTTTTTAGCGGTTCGTCTGGCGTGGTGTTTCCCGACCGTCCAGGCCAAGGCGGGGGCTTTGCGTTTCAAACCGCGTGTGAGTTGCTCGCCTCGATTGGACCAGGTGTCGGCCAAACTCTGTCCTCGTTGGATATCTTGGAGTTCCGCTTGGGCTTGCTGAACAATGAGGGGACCGGCTATTTTGATCAAATCTTCAGCCGAGCCTTTTCCCTCTTGGGTCGTGACCACGGGCGTGTAGTAGCGCCTTAAACTCCCTCCTCGCATCTGTTCTCCGTTTGTGTTCTCGACCCAGGCTTGCGTTGTCGTTTTTAAAGCTGTTTGAGTCCAATGGTCACGATGGTTTTCCTAGGGGGTAAGATGGCCAGAGGTCCGTGGCGTGTGGCAATCTCCACTTCAGTGATTTCCGGTTGATTCCCTCGGACTTTAATCCGTTGGTGATGCAGGGGTTCCACGGTATTTTGTCCATCGCCTGTTCTCATCAACTGCACTTCGCGTAACAGGGGAAAGTTGCCACTCCCTACCACGCTGGATTCTGCCACATCCGAATAGACCATCACGGTGCGTTTGCTCGTACCAACCAACTTTTCAAAGGGAGCGTTGAGATTTTTAAACTGCCATTCCACCAATCCGGACAGATGAAGTTGGCTATTTTTCACTTGAAACACTTGATCTGTCACCTCCCTGGTCACATCGGTTGGTTGTATTCCCGCATAATGCTCTCCGTTCCAGTTCATGTCCCTTTGAATCGATGGACCGTTAAGGGGTGTTTGGTTATCGTAGGTCACAGAGGGGAGGGTGAACTGCAGATTGGGTCCCAACTTGTACCCATTCACTCCTTGGGGACCCACTACAGACCCCTTCCTTCCTTGGGGTAGTTCGATCAACCCAAACTTTTCAGCCACACCCAGATCGATGGAAAACGTGGTCAAGGCCTTGGTCTTGCTGAAGTTCAGCAACTGTTCTTCAGGTACAGCATGCAAAATCAGGGCATTTTTCTTTCCAGGTCATGGTGGGCATCCAGTTCTTTTTCATAGTGACATAAGGTCGTTCATCCCGTTCATGCGTCCGGGGGTACTTTTGTTCGAATATGAGTTGCTGCATGCTTTTGTTGTGCACTTCTTGGATCACTCGTTTCCAAAACAGGTTGTCAGACGTGACAGGTTGTTTCGAACTCATGATCTCTTCCAATTTCACATGGTACTACTTGGTCTTGAAACTGACCCGTCGATGCTCCCCTGTGATATATTTTCGAGTCAAGAACGTCATGTTGAATTGAATGACAGTTGTATGAGGATCCTTCGCGAGGATCCTTGATCCGGTACGGTCAGGGACATTAACGAGGCATACCACACTTCTTCCGTCCATCCCGGTAAATAGCCTTTTTTGAAGGGACGATGTTTCTTGTTGAGGCGTACGCGATCTCCCACTTGACATTTGGGGGATGTCGTCTTTTGGTCCAAGCGATGACCGTAGGGTTTGTCCCAGACCTTGGGCACGGTTTTTTCCGCGACTTGATGCGGGGCCATCCCAATACTCCGATGACAGGATTTATTGTACGTGTGGATCAACGGTTGTAACACGTCCACGTATCGTAATGTATTGTGGGCTGTAAAGTAACGGTACATCCGTTGTTTCAAGGTGCGATGCCATCGTTCCACCATAGAGGCCTTACGACCCCCATACGTCGAAAAATGATGCCATCCGTGTTTCTTAAACCGCGCTTGAACCGCTGCATTGTAAAGTTCTTTGCCTTGATCCTTCTGCCCGCGGAGTGGCGGCCGCGGCGAAGCTTGGCGGCGAATTCCTTCCAGTCCTTGTATCATGTCTTTGCTGGTTTTGGATTTGATGGGGACGGCCCAGGCATACTTGGACAGGACATCGATCACGCTCAACAAATATTTGTGACCCTTATTCCATCGACTTAGTTTTTGCATGTCCATCAAATCCATTTGCCGTTGTTTGTCTCGGTCAAATACCAGGGTGGGTGTGGTAGGGAAACGAGTCCGTCGGGGTTTGTGTAACGTATAACTGAGCACGGATTGAAGAATCCGTAGTGCATCAGGGGTTTTCAATTTGTGGGCTTTGGCAAAGGGTTCTACCCCATCCAAGCCCCCGGGTTCATGTGGATCCTCGTAAGCGCGTGGCAACGACATGGAGACACTGACACAAGATCATTTCAATTCTCTTTCTTTAATAGTTTTTTCACACATACAATTTTTGTTTGTTCAAAACAAAGTCATGCTACCAAAGTTTTTATGCAAATAGCGCCTCCTCTCCCGCTCCCTTTGCTGGGCTTTCGTCACTCCAGCGAACTGATTCAACCACTGTTGATCCGTCATGGATGTCCAACCCGTGGTGCCACGGGTCCCATAGAGCATTGGCCGGGGCGTGGGTCCGTCGATTTGTTCCCCACCGGCGTCCACACTGTTTTTTCAGGAGGGGGACAAGATCATTGTAATAGGGCACATTCCGTGCACAGCCTAAATATTCCTGAGAGGCTAATTTATATGCAACCTGCTGGTTTTGCGCTGACAAGTCGAACGGAGCAACAATGGAAAATAATAATATCGCGAACTGTATGTCAATATTTTCGCGTCTGTGCGATTCAAAAGCTTAAGATCCATTTAATTGCGTATTATTCAAATGGTACAAGTTTATGAAATTGCGTACAGGCTCTATGTTGTCACGTACAAAATATGTCAAATGCTTCAGAGTTGAGACAAGCTGTTATCGAGTAGTACTTCGACTGAAATTCATCGTGACTGTGGAACTACTGTACGATCAAGCAGAAAGTGGTTTTGTCCCATGTCAAACAAAAATGCGGGCCTTTGCCTCTAGGATCTGCAGTGAATTTAGACAAATTGAACTTAATTGAAATAGAATTGTTCATCAAAATGCTTTATGGAGTCTGGTCTTCTCTACAACGCGACCATGAAACAAACAAATCTCCGCGCCGGATGCAAGTCAGCCCTCCAGCCAGGAACGATGACAGGTCGCCGATCTGAAACATTTTAAGATCTCTTATATCTTTTCTCTTCCGAGGATAAGTACAAAGGATTTTCCTTATATCAAAGGGAAGATTGACCGATCGATTGGAATCAACTACAGCTATGTCAATTTTAAATGGACCCAAGTCTTTCTTTGTTACCAGTCGTTTGATACCCTGGGTGCCAGAAACTTTTCATGCGCGGTTTTCGGTTTCGGTCAAGTCTCGCAGAGGTCAATGAATTTTTTAAAAATACAGGTCATACTAGATAAGTCTAAAACAACGCGTGTCGCTATGATATGGCTGAGAGTCAAGGTGAATAGAACTAGGTTATGTTCGGCGGTCCACTTCGCAAGAAATAAATAAAATATCAAAAGAGTCGCGAAAACGGACTTTTCCATGCCAGTACAAACTTTATGCATGTACGATGGCTTGTTTGTCATTTATATCGCTCTATAAAGGAAGTATTACAAATGTTACCGCTCGCTGTCTCCTTCATAGAAATCGGAGGAAAGCAAAAAATTACCATAGCCAGTATCTGTGACAAAAAAGAAATCTTGTAACTTTTCGTTACTCGTCAAGAGATATAAAAGGCCTCCCAAGATCGCGCGCTGTGAGGTTACGCATAATTTTACCTTTTCACATAGCTCTAATTTATTACACCCAGGATTTTAGGGTGTACGAGGGGACACGTGACCAGCCGATGCCAGGGCCTTTTCCCGCCCCACCCATTTTTTAAGGGAAAAGCCCTGGGGACGAGGTTGCACAGCGGGACATGGATCCATTGAAAATAGCCACAGGGTTCTTGTCCTGGGAGAAAGCTCCCACCGCTTAAAAGGACTTTGTTGTAATTCTTAGTGGTGCGACTCAACTTCATCTTGGGGGTAAACCACATTTGCACTTCAGCAACCCTCGTTGTAATTGGGTTCGCACTTGGGGATGGGTGTCTTTTTTCAATTTTTCCAGCATGATGTCACGGTTGTCCTCAAATAAATACATAGGACGCCCCTCTCGGGGGCACTTGTACCTTAACTTGCCAAATTCGGTCTAGGGGTTGAGACAATGGA
Organism: Porites lobata; assembly: GCA_942486035.1. NCBI lineage: Eukaryota > Metazoa > Cnidaria > Anthozoa > Scleractinia > Poritidae > Porites > Porites lobata. Next base: position 5,185,851 of record CALNXK010000013.1, read on the forward strand.
TGAATTGGAGGGGATGAAACGGGCACGCTTGGTACAAGAGGTCGTTCAGGTTCGCCTCCATCTGGTCGAGGTCCTGTTCTTCCCATTCCCCCACTTCGGTGGCAGGATCCGATGGAAACGTCCCTTCCTCCACACATTCTTCCTGGTAGTCTTTCAGGGTATGATCCATCAACTCGTTTACGGTTTGGGGTGTTTGGAGCAACAAACCTGAGGGGCCAATTGTATTTGTTTTGTAAGATATGTTGGATTCATCTACGAAATATTTCCACGCTCTGCGAACCCTGTGCAGGCTGTGAATTTTTTAACAATATAGGTTTCGAGTTAGATATTTTGTAAACCAAGAAGGGGGAGGTCGCGTGGTCGCGCCACCCTTTCTTGGTAGTATTTTCACACCAAAAATATGTTTTTTGTTCAATAGATACCCATTCGATACTCGAGAGAGTTATGATTTTTCAAGGCTGGCCCATAAAAGGAAAACTTACTATTGTCAATCATCACGGATGAACCAGCTTATTACGTATTTTCAGACCTTGATTAGCTTCATTTGTTCATTTCATTTGTTTCACAGCCACTCATTGGATATTACATAATTTTATTTGTCAGAGGTGGTTATTACAAGATCTTTATTTTTTGCACACATTCAAGGGCGTGGGGCCACCAGGACGTCACCTACGTAACAATTGTAACTAGGGTATACGATCTGTTTTCTCAGACGTTTTAATTCAAGTCAACTCCCTTGTTATAAAACCGTGATCCATGACAGGCTTTTATCACTACATTCGATAGCCTCGTTCCCCGTTCATGACCCATTCAGCCAAAAGAAAAACTACTTATCTTCCCTTTATGTATTTAACTCTAGGGCGTGACGTCATCAGGACATCACACATGTCCCGCGTGCCAAAAGGTACCTTTCGATATTCAATTAAACAAAAAAACATGATTTTGACCTAAAGACAGTGTGTTTTTTATTGACTTCCGTTCGCGCTGCCCTGTCACTTCCGGTGACGTCATACCTCATCCATCCAATGGGAATAATTTTTGGGGTATCTGCATCTGTTCGAGGTTCTATTCAACGCCCTGTTTTTTCGGATATATTGCCACCCATGCGCAGGGACTGGGGCGCAGTTTGAGGTTTACGCGCGCACAAACTATCTCTGTCAACTCGACTGCGCAGGGCCTGCTGTCCAAACAGGCAAATCGTTTGCTACTTTCTGATTGGTGGAAATGGGTCACGTGAACAAATTGATGACGTATCCCATGCTTATGAGGCTCGTAACCCAAAAAACAATAGCCCATTGTCTTTCTGGCCCTCTGATTAGTTAATATCCACGGTAGCTGTGTATACTTCTTTGGAAAAATCATCAGTTAACTACTTTTTTGGCCAAATATCGGTTAACTGTTAACCCCATTCGCATCCTCACACAAGGCAAGGTTAAAACGGATTTCTTGATGTATCCGACGGGTACATTTGATTAACGCTTTTCAGACTGGCAAAAGTAACCGAATACGCTGCGTATTTTACTGCGATGATCATGTTCACTTTCATACCTTCATCCGCAGTTCAAAACAATTTATGAATCATTTTATATATTTCAATTCGTGCTTACAAGATCTCCATAACTTTATCTAAACGCAACCTTTTTATGGAATCTTCATTCAAGGCCAGAACTAACACTAACCGCCAAACGGAAACTGCCTTATGCAAAAACCTCACTGGATCTGGATGGGGTTAAATTTAAATGTAAGCGAAACACTTGCAATATTTGAAAGAGCACTTGAGCAACACGATACAATACTGGGAACTAAATACTTAAACAATGTCTTAAAAATAAAGCTATTTTTTATTTCCCTCTGAGCCACCTGGAGAATAAAATTCTCACAGTGCCACAGCCTAAAAAGGCTAAGCTGCTCTGTATTTCTTAATGCTGGACCGTACAGAGATTCAATCAATATCTGAAAGCGCATTTTTAGTTCTCTCGGAGACACCTGGAGACTATAATTCTCACAGAGCCACAGCCTAAAAAGGCTAAGCTGCTCTGTTGCATCAGGAAGGCCAAAATTTTTTACTTAATGCTGGACATGCACTATCATCAAAGTTTCCTTTAGGATTAGTTTTGTTTGTAAAATTAAAGGCTGGTCATCACCATCTTGTCTCAACAACACTAAAATGCATTCAAGGAAGTTCTTAACAATTATACCATCTATTATTGATCACAAGTTATGAATAACTTCAAGTGCCTTTAAATCATGGCATAAGAAAAAAAAAACTCGATTTCAATTAAAGCACAAATTCTCATCTTTAAACTTTAAAAAAATATATAATACAGGCATTTCAAATCGAGATTCGAGTCACTGCATAAACAAAACAAGGTAGTCTATACACCAAAGCTAAAACTCATAACCACCTGAGTTTGGCGAAAGCTCAAAAGTGCAATTACTTTGTTTACTGAAAATCACTGATTCATGTGGTTACACTCCTCATACCCTTAAAACAGCTTAAAAAAATTAACTTCAAAGATTTAATCAGTGTAAAAATATCCACTACGATCCACACTTAAAAACTGAACTGTGACTGAACTTAGCTGTTTCAGTGCGATCAGGCTTAAGACATATTGATCTCCATCAACATTCTCCATGAACATTATACTTTCACACAATTAGCAGTTATTGAGAATTTATAAAATGATCGAGTGATCGGTGTCGACCTTGACACGTTTTTGTGCTAAAATAATAATAAGTATCCATTTGAAGATGATACAAAGGAACCCAAAATAGACTTACCCCGCTTCGGCTGATGTTTAGAAAATTGAGAAGGACTGAAGAGCACCACCGTACAGCTGAATCAAGTCAGCGACCCTCAATAAAAATCATTTAAGCTTACATAATCAACAACTACGTGAATTCCCGAGTTTCTGACTCGACGGTCATCCGCCACCGTCAAGAAATCATACGATATTGTTTCTCGAACGAATCCCTCATTTTAATTTTCCCCAATTCAGTGATCCAGGACCAAGTACCTTTTCCAGATCTTCTCCGCACGACGAAACGCTTTCTCTGACTTCTCTAGCTTTCTCTGGCCGCTTCCCGCTATATTTTCTAGTAGTTGGAGGGAATTTAGTCCTTCTTTGATCGCTTTAAACCTGCTTTCGTCTGCATTCCATCGGCGTATTAAAGGCTCGGGTTAAAGTTGTGGAAAAGATGAGTCGTTTTTCAACAGAATAGAAATTATTTCTATATACTTTTGTCAGTTCTTTGAAAACTGAAGAAGTATGCGCATTTGGAACGAGATAGAATTATATAAGAGTGGTGAAAAAAGTAGAGCATTTGTAGCTAATAATTTGTACTTTTTGAAATACGGATTAGCTGGTGTGTCTCACGTTTGTGATTTATGCAATTGGCTCCCAAAAGTCAAACTCAGGTGACTGCTACCACAGAGATGCTAATCTATTCGGTATTATAAGTAGGAAAAACCCCTAGTTTAAAGCCAAAACTAGAATAAGTTAATGAAATGGCAAGTCGTTCGCTAAATATGTTTTTGGGACTTTTCGGCCCAGCGATATGATTGGTTCCACGAAGGAAGTTTTTTCCTACAAAACACCTGCGTCCTTCGGGTCCATTCCCATTTCAGTGAACATAAATGACGTGTCTTTTTCTAAACTGAACATGGGAATGTGACTTCTGCTCTAAAATTCTAAATCTGGCCATTCATCGTCAGTTTATTCATTTCCAAACTATTTAATGATAACAGTTTTTTGAAAAAATCATAAACGATGGGCTTTTTTAAAATAATGCACAGATGGCTTTTAATAGGCACTAAAAATGAATACCCCCGACTCTAAAAATACTCAAAACCGCCCACCCTTTTCTTGTGGTCTCCATTATGTAAGGGCCTTCACTGGGTCAGAGGCACCCAAGGAGAATATAGTTCAAAACCACTTAAACATAGCATTGTTGAACGTATTTTAGTATTTAAACGGTAGATATAGGTATATTTTTATCCCCTAAAAATTTTTCATCTGTTCGGATTTCCTAGCTGAGAGTCTAGTGATCCGAAAATTATAGGGATCAAAACTTACCTTTTCGAAAATTTCAGCCAGAAGAAAGGCTCCCCAAACTTCTAGGTGACCTAGGAGAGGCAGGCATGCAAGAAATTTAACAACAAATGTTCCGAAAATTCTAGATCTCAAATCGTCTTCCGAACAGATATTTTTGGGCGCCCCTGCTGGGTGACCAATGCTAAACAACGCCGGGAATAGCTTTGAAAATTTAACATGATGTTCTGAACTGGACTGTATCTTTACCGCAGTTGATTTACTTTTGACTAAAATCAAACAAAAACCATAATCCTCTGATACGATATCAATGATTTGGCAAAGACTGCCTTCTTATCTGTAATCTATTTTAAAAGTGCGCTAGGATCAAAGATCGTTCTTTTAAGCAAATGTCCACAGAAAGAATGATCTAGCTGGTGAACGGTTCATTACATGACGACTGGAAAAGTGTCAAAATGTCGAGATTTCACGGTTCTATGGCTCGTACAGAAAATTGACCATTGATTAGAGCTAACAAGCAGCATAACATTCATTTGACTGCCGAATGCGTCACAGAGAACAGTACCTCGCAGTTTCCGTGGTAAGTACGCTGCTTCCTTTTCAGTTACATAATCAACTACTTCTATTTTCTAAAGTGTATCTCAGTGTTAGTGGCTGAAGCAGCAGTCGGTTAATTGGTGATTAGGCTAGTGCTCTGAGCTCGTCTTCCACATAGCCATAGGGTAAGTTCGAGTGTTCGTTCCCAGAAGCTCATATGTAAGTTGTGTTTGCGTTTGCGTTTGCGTTTGCTGATGATTCTCGTCCCTGCAAGCGATTGTCTACAGCATAAGTTTGGGGCTAACAGCTTGAAGGGCAGAAATCTTAATGTGAGAACAGTTGAGGTTCAACTTGATTCTAAAGCCGATACTAAACTACCTGGCATAAAGATAGACAACTGTTTTTAAATAACGGTATCGAATATAGGAAAGCGACTTCGCCTTTTGAAAAGAACAGATAAATTTCTGTGACTGAAAGCTGAGAAATTTGTTTTACAACTCACTTATCCAGCTAATACTTGACTACGGGGGTTATTGTTTTGTGGACATGAAGCAAACCGAAGCCACATGTCCAAGACGTAATCAATTTACAGAAACGATGCGCCAGAGTAATCCTAGACAAAAAATGAGACACCCTCGGGGCCTTTATTTAGAGACCTTAATGTCATTCCATGATTTGGTAAAAGACAAGAACGCGCTTACAGAGGCATTCAGTCTCTCGAGAACGCTTAGGATAACTGTATAGGAATATTTTTATTAATAAAAGTGGCCCTGTCCTTTTGGCCGGTATTACCGAGGAAATGGTACAGTCCAGCGGGACATCCTGAGTTTTAGCAACATTTGTTGGGAGGCATATCATATCTGGGTTTTTTATTGTTAAACGGCCATTCTTTAGGTTTCCAAAAGGCCAGGGTAAATAAACAGGAGTGAGGCCTTGTGATGCTGTGTGAAGCCTTGTGAGGCCTTGTGATGCTGTATGAGGCCTTGGGATGCCTTGTGATACTGTGTGATGCCTTGTGATGCTATGTGAGGCCTTGTGAGGCTTTGTGATGTAGTGTGATGCCTTGTGAGGCCTCGTGATGCTGTGTGAAGACCTTTGATGTAGTGTGATGCGATGTGATACTTCGTGATACAGTGTGATGCCTTGTGAAACTAGTGTGATGTCGCGCGATGTCTTGTGACAAGGTTCTCGGCCCCATACCTTCCATGCGGCTATTGACTACGCTACCGCTGATAAGATAATAATCGGGTTACTCCTCGTCTGTGTCTGTTGTTGTGCTGTTGTTGTGCTGCTCTTCCTAAATTGTACATCGTATAAATCAAAGACCTTACAAAGAGCGAGTACTTGAGCAAGTACACAATGTTGATGTAGGAGTGTAAACGACAACAAGATTACGTGTAGATATCAGAAACAATTTGGAAACAACTATTTTTGTAAGGTTCACTCGCTACCTCCCTTGCTACAGAAGCCATGGCCTCGACCAACCTGAGGTATCAAGGAAAAGTTACAATTGTGACCGGAGGCACACAAGGAATTGGGAAAGGAGTTGTCAGAGAGTTCGGTAAGGAAGAATAGTCAAATATCTACAGCATTACTTAACGTTAGGGCTTGCCTCTCCTTTTGGTAAAATTTGGGTTGGAATATTTTATGGGACGGCTGCCATGCACCTATCATTTTTCGGTCATCCCCTGGGGGGGTGGAAGGGGGGGGGAGGGGAGGACCTGGGTAATTTTATATAACTTTGTATGGGAGTTTAATATAGGGGGATTTGAAAGATTACTCCATCGGTGGAGGGAATGAGGGAGGTTTGGTTTACCACATCCTTGCACGGGGGGAAAACCGGGGGCTTTGTGTAAAGAAATAATTAGGCCGATTTTACATGATTCGCATAGTCTTGAAAACTCCTTGAATTTTAGGGGAAGTCCTTGAAAAGGCCTTAAAGTTTCTTCAACTTTGAACGTAGTGGTCTGGAAAGTGTTGTTTAATGCTTTTTGGTTGTCCAAGACAGAATATAAATCATAGCTCAGCGAAGTTAAAGGTGATTTACATAAAGTGTTTTTTGTCTTATGGAATAACAGCTATCAATTTAAGACTGTGTAGCAAGTGTTTCCAATCGAGTTATAGTGCAAAAGTTCTCATCCCAACTTTCTCAATGACTCATCAGGGGCACCCAACGAGAATATAGTTCAAAACCACTTAAACATAGCATTGTTAAACGTATTTTAGTATTTAAACGGTAGATATAGGCATATTTTTATCCCCTAAAAATTTTTCATCTGTTCGGATTTCCTAGCTGAGAGTCTAGTGATCCGAAAATTATAGGGATCAAAACTTACCTTTTCGAAAAATTCAGCCAGAAAAAAGGCTTCCGAAAATTCTAGGTGACCTTTTTAGGGTAAAAATCCGTTAAAAATAGGCAAATATACCATTTTTTGGATGTTCGAAAATCCTAGGAGAGGCAATCAAGCAAGAAATTTTACAACAAATGTTTCGAAAATTCTAGATCTCAAATCGTCTTCCGAACAGATATTCTTCCGAAAACTGTTGTTGGGTGCCCCTGACTCATATCGGAACACCTCCTACACAGGCTAATTTAAGGCAAGTGAACAGAAAAATTCAGAGAAGTTGGTGGAGCAAACAATTCAAGCCTTAAAGTCCTGTTAAAATGAACTGTGAAAAGGTTTTTTTTTGTGCAATCTGTGATATTACATTCCTGGCAAAAGCGCTTTCTTCTTGACATGAATATCAACCTCACTTTTCCTGGTGCTTTGCAAACTGTGCAAAGCTTCCTTCGAGGTTAGTTGACAAAGAGACAGCTAAGGATTTTTTTAACAGGTAGATTGATCTTGCCATGTGGAGAAAAGATGTATGGTAACAGCATGGAGGCTTCTGTCTGTAATAGACAGAATGTGATTCGTGTTTCCATGGCTTTTGTGGAAGAAAAGAAAGTTTTGACATGACGAAAGAATAGAGAAGCAGCTGGTTATATCATTCCACCCTTACGGCCTAAATTCCAGAACAAATTCCTTTTTCTCTGCAAAAAGCAATTGTCTTGAAACAAAACCAAGAATACAAGGTTATGCCATCACTGGGAAGTTTGTCTGTTTTTACGTGAGCGCAAAATGTCCAAAACATTCTTTCCTTATCATGTCGTTAAAGAAAAGGAAAAAAATTCTGGTAACCACTTTATGCCATCTGCAGGCACATTTATTAAGTCACCCGATTGCGCCTGTATGAAATAGTTAATTTCAGACCCTGTGTAGGAGGGGGAATTTCTCAACTTTGATTGCTCTGTTTCCCACACGTCCCCTCCCTTGCCCTGGGTCCCCCACCTCAGGGGATGGTGGATGATAAGTGTATTATTCACTCTCCTCCAGTGGGCCCTGTGCTTTTGCACCTGCCCACTAAGGATGATGAGTTGCTTTGGAGAGGGGTTCAGATTTTTCTTTAAAGAAGCCATCAAAGTCTAGATCCTTGGGACACTTTTCCTCACAGGCGAGGTTTCTAAATTTGTTACGTGCGTATAGGGCATGAAACATGAGTGGATGTTAGAGGTCTGCAAACTGAGATTTGCCATATATTTTCTACTAGCATACTGTTAACTACCATTAAGCAATTTTATCTGTGCAGTATCTAATTTAATTTGTGAGGTACAAAACTAGTCAGGGGTGCAGCTACCCGTACGCACGGTGCACATGGTATCCAAAAACGTTGAAGGGAAAAAAACAAAAGGAAATAAAATCCAGAGAAGCGACAACATTTGTTGGTGAACTGCATCTTGAATTATAATATATTTGTGAAAATTGCTATAAAATAGTGCGCATAGCAAGCTTGATGGTGTAAAGCTTGAAACAGTTATTTTCACCTTGGCCTGTCTTCGCAGTATGCGAAATAAGGCGAGGGTTTGCAAGACATGTATTTCCAGAACTTGTGCACTAGATACTTTCAATTATAGCAAACACACAGTCAGTATAAAGCGTCGTCAACATGCGCACATTGTACATGATTGGATAGAAAAATTCTTGTGATCATCATGCAGCTTTTGACATAAATACACTGTAGTTCATGATGTACATGACTAAATTGTCATTTGATCACTTAACCCTTCATTTTTCTCCTGTGACCCTTATCAAGAAGGGAAAATTGCCTTCCTGTGCTTCTTTTAAAAAGCTGCAATGTGTTAAAAATACATGTGTCTAATGCAGGTAATGTATCCTAAAGCCAAGTATTTTGACATTACCATTTTGTTTTCTAGTCAAAGCTGGAGCCAAAGTTATCTTTTGTGGACGTGAGGGTATGTCAATTTTTCTGATAACTGCATGTCAAAGCCCATAATTGTCTAGAACAAATAAATACACAAGTGCATTGCTTTCTTATTCTGTGATTCTGTGTGTGTTGTGTTTGCATCTATTGTGGCATCCAGGGATGGATTGTTTTACCTACAACTGGCAAGTTCTTTAAAAGTGGATACACCATTTTAAGAAGGACCATTTCTTACGTTCTGCTCTTTTAATTTGTATATTTACAAAATGGCTCTGTACTGTTGAATCTTTGTTCATTTAAAATTATTTAATACGGCGTAACGGTCTGTTCTTAAGGGAAGACATGTTGATGTTTTAATGTCTATATTAAGTAACGTGAAAATAGTGAAAGTTAACATACTGTTTTATGGCTGGTAAAGCAATAGTGATCTGTTGTACAACAATGTTGTGATACCATGATTGGTTCAGTGAATTTATGGTGAGTTTTTAGTTTTGCCTTTTGAGAACAACGGTGGAACTAAAACTTGCTGGAATCTCATGAAACTCAATGGCCAAAAATGCTAAAAATGCACAACAAAAAAAGCCGAGAAATGATAAGAAGGTCTAATATGTATTTTGAGTGTTATTTTTCACCCCTAACTAATGATCGTGCTAAATTCCCCTCACAAACTTTTATTAATGATATTTCTTTTATACAACAATGATGTTACTCCTGAACTAATGGGGGACCTGTGCTTCGATGTATCACTGTTACTCTACGAGAATTATGTCTTGAAAGAAGGTGCCTCTGGTGGGTGCCCGGGGGCGGGTGGGTACTGCCATATATGGGCTATATGGGTATGTGCCGCTGTGAAGGGTATGGTTTTCAAGCAGTTTACTCTAGGATAGGGTATATAAATCAGAGCGTTTGGGTTTTTTTCAGGAAACTGATCAGTTGGTTGAAGATTTTATCTAGACTGGGGAAACAGCTACTCTAGGATAGGGGGATTTTGGGAGTTTACTCTAGTATAGGGTAGCAAAATTCAGCTGAACTAGCTCTGGTATAGGTCAAGGGTTCCAGGGTCCCAGCGGCACATCCCCACCCAGAAATTCCTTAAGTGCCCCCCCCCGGGGGTGGGTGGCACATATATGTAAATATATACCTTTTTCTGGAGTTCCCCTTCTCCCCTCTAATATTACAATTAAAACATTGTGTCTTTAGTTTTAGTCAGAATTAACTTTATTTTCTGTGTTGTGCTTTCTAGTGGCTGAAGGGGAAAAACTTGAAAAAGAAATGAATGACAAAGGTCCTGGAGAAGCATGCCTTATTAAATGTGACGTTACTAAAGAGGAGGATATCAAGGTCAGTGTACTGTGCTTTCTAGAAACTCTTCAATCTGAAGTAATTATTATTTGTTGAGTTGATTTTTCTTAAACCCCAACATTCTGGTATCAATCATTCTGGTATTTTAGCACCTTAGTACCTTCCTTCTAAGTCGACTGATGGTACATTGAATCAGTGAAAACTACTGAATCTTCTAGTCTATGAACACAGACATCCTAACAAATCTGACTCTAAACTCACTCTGCTAGCACACTTAATCAGCGAATCATCTCACCACAGCTCTCTCAGTTCACCCTGTTAGTACAATCATCATTCAAAACCAAAACTTCCAGTTAATTTGGGGTAAGTATGAACAATATCAAGTCCACCTATGTAGCACAGCACTCTTACCACACGTTCACCCTGCTAATAGCCACTTAATAAGAGACAAAACTGCATACTTCTAACCACAGTCATTCCAACACAGCTCTCTTGTCACACCCAACCTTTTCTGCAAAACTGAATTCAGACATCTTAGTACACGTGATCACAGTCATCCCAACTCAGCTCTCTCACCATACTCGTCTTGTATAATCATGTCAATCAGTCATGACTGAATCATCTAGCACCGGTTGTTTAAGTGTCTGCATAAGATTTATCCAGTAGATAGCATTGCCCACCTTTTTAAACAACTGTAGCCTGGTCCATGACCTCAATCATTCCAACACAGTGACTTTCAACAGTCACCTTACGATTTATATTGGAACACTCAATTAGCCAAAACTAAATCCTCTGGTCTGTGACTCGTTGGCGTTGCTGTGGTTTAATTTCTTTGATCCAAGATTGACGACAGCTACATTAGTGAATACCACTGTACCCTGTTCCATCTCCAGATTAGAACCACAGCATTCAAAAAAGTACTTTTTTGACAAAAACCTCAACGACAAAGCTACAGACATTCCATAAAAGCTTTCCAAACAATATCTCAATGTCATTGTCTAATATGTTTTTTATCTGACTTCTTTTACTTTTTTGTGGGTCAGTTTTTCTCTTAAAATTTATGTTTAAACTTAAACAGTAAGAAAAGGCTGTCTTTCTTTTTGTCAATGAAGAATTTGGTGGAGAAGACAGTTGAAAAATATGGTTGCATTGACTGCCTCATCAACAATGCTGGATGGCGTAAGTAGAGAAACCTTTTTCTTGATCCTTTGTCATAACTAACTGCAAGCTATCAATATTTATTTATGTATCTAGTCTGAACTTTTGTAGGTGCATAATTCAGACATCTTATTTTTTGTGAGTTGAAATAGTAAGGCTTGAGATAGTATCTAATGGACCTTATTCACGATACCCGCCATATCTTTGCACGTGCTTTAGGATCGATGGGATATTAGCAATGTCACGTGGTTTCTCAGGGGGCAAACAACGAATAAAATTTGCCAATGCAAGAAATCGCGGTTGAGTTTGTTTATTCTCTCAAAACGAGAGGACGATTTAATGGTCATGCAAAATGTACAGTTCAAGTTTCGACAGGTTTGTGACATTATTACCTGCTCTGAGGACATCTTACGGTCGCTACTGCATCTAGGAAAGTAACAATGATCATTTTCACCCGTGATTTGCCATTATTGTCTTCAAGATAAAAAGTTCTTCATTTTCCTTTGTTTAGAATAAACAAACTCAACCGCGATTTCTTGCATTGACAAATTTTATCACTTGTTTGCCTCCTGAGAGGCCACGTGACTCCGCTTTTATCCCATCAGTCGTAAAGCGCGTGCAAAGATGGCGGTTATCTTGAATAAGTTCTATTAGACTGACTGATCAGTCTAGTGATGGTGGTTGCAAAAACATATGAAAAAGAAAAACAGGTGAGACAAGGAGATCGGTTCTCTTTTTCTTCAGTCTTTTTTAGTTATTATTGTTTTCCTTTTTCTTGCTGGCGAGCCTTATGCGAGCCAGCAGTAACTATTCTGTACAATAGCGGGAAAAAGCCAAAATGTTTTGGATGTAAGATCAGAAGCATGCGCAGTGTTTTCCTCTGTGCGATGACATCACGTACAACGCACATGGACGAGCTCGAGAGATTTCAAGAAAATTTCAATATGTAATGTAAATGAGAAGATTCTTTAGTAATTGTTTTTCTTATTTTCTAGATGTCTCTATTTGCTTGTGGAAGTATTCATCAACGTGTCGATCCAGAGCATTTTAGTGATAAATGTACAGGAAGACGAGAGATTTATATTTGTTTGGCTACTCTATTTGCTTATTCGTGAATAAATGGAGGTGTGAAGATATCGATCAAATTATCCTTTATGGAGATAGCTTTTTTTTCTCTGTCGGCATTCAGCAGTAGTGAAGTGCCAGGCAAAAAATAGTTCTATCCTACTCTAGCTCGTTTGTCTCGGGAGAAAAGAGAGGAAAGTGTGAAGAAAACCAGCTTTGCGTCTAAAGCGACCTAGTTACCACATGCAAATCAATGTTTGCATACTCCTTGTCCATTGAGGCGTTAAATCTGATTGTCCTGTAAAAATCTGTGCCTGTTGAGGTAAATAATTCAGCTCATAATTTGACCATTGAGTCACATTTTTCTGTTGAGGTGAAAGGAAAGCTTGGAACCCTGGATTCAAAATGTGTGCTCATGCTAAGCGTGCGTATATCGAGGTATGCCGGGATGCACACGGGAAGTTTGGAGAGCACGAAAGATGCGTAAGAGTTGCTTGAGGCACAGCCTAGAGCAACTCTAGCTTCTTAGCTTCAATTGTTTTTAAACTTCAAAGTCAAAAGAAAACCTCATAAGATCACATTAAGCCCGTTTTTTAATGATATCCATGAAACGATATCTTCGCACCTCCATTCGTGAATGGGCATAAATTGTTGACATAGTAGAAGAATCAAACACATAAAAATATCTTGTCTTCCTCGGGATTCATCACTTAACCATTCGTGACCTCGATGAAATTATTATTTCCATATTAGGCAAATAAGGAAATTTAAAAAATATAAACAAGCAATAATCATTGCTAAAGGCCTCACCTATCATCTGTTTGCACTCTGGAAACTTAGTCCAAGGTCTTTTCCCTTTTATACATCACAAATACACGGAAATAACATATTTTTCTAAAAAAGGCTTACGCACCCTAATTCCCAGGGCTAATTGTCATTTTCTTCACTTTATATAATATTTTCAAACTTTATTCTCTGTATTCTGTTCCAGGTCTGATGCCAACACTTAATTTCAGATTGAAACGCCTAGTTTTCTTTTGCAAATTTCTCCAGTCTTACTGAGCTGGACCCTTATCAACTTGACTGTCTGAAAAGGGAGTGCCAATGGTCTACTATTTTTGACTCCAGACATTTGAAACTTCTAATAGTTTTTAATTATGCATTGTTTTCTAGGTGTCAAGTTTTTATCGATACTTTTTAACTTTTATTACAGATCCCCCAAGTAAAACAATTGATCAGACTTCAGCTCATGAGTTTAGTGACCTGCTGAATCTTAACCTTGTGAATTACTTCTTGTTTTGTAAAGTAAGTCTTTTAATTACACGCAAATGTTACAGTTTATTTCTTGATTACAACTCTGCTTTAGATTTAGAGGATAAAGATTTTTGTAATAATTTAGCCAAAGCAGTACAATGTATTAGACAAGTTTAACACAGAAAGAATAGCCTGTGCAGCAAGCACTTGGAAGTATTAAATGGGCGCAAGAAAGAACGCATGCACGAGGGAGACACGCCGCTCGCCCGTTCAATTCAGTTCAATTCAATTCTTTATTCACACTATACAATATATTTACACAAGTGTACATAGTAGGAAAATAAAGTAGCTACAAATAATAATTAACTAAAAGATATTAAGTTCATTTGTGTACGGTGTCCAAAGTAGCAAGAGCTTTCTTGTTGGACACCGTCGTATTGAAATAATTGGCAGTAGTAAGGAGAGGAATAAAATCTCAAATAATATCAGTGATAAAACATATGAGCAAGGTCAGATTTGGTTGGTTAGAAGACAGGACTTCCATTCTTTCTTAAACTTATGATATGGCAGACACTTGAGACCAGGCGGTACAGTCTCCCAGATTTTTGGAGCGGAGAATTTAAAGGACGTCTTACCTAAGTTGTTCTTTCTTGCACCCATTCATTCCTAGCGCCTGCAGGCTATAGAAAGATGGGGAACTAGCTGGCAAAATGCCAGTAAGCATGCTATCTATTTATCAAGTGTGATAGGTATAAGAAGTGTCAATAATGTGAGACCTTGCCATGGGTGCTTACCATTACACAAACCATCCATATCGAAGGAAAATAATTGGCCTTTTGATATGTTTTTGTTTTCAGTTTGCTTTGCCTCACTTACGGAAAACAAAAGGAAACATTATCAATATGTCAAGTTTAGTGGCACAAATTGGCCAGCCTGGAGCTGTAGCATATGTTGCGAGCAAGGTAAATCTTTTATGATTTTTAGCTCACGCATGCTTGTTCTGCGGTCTTCTCAAAAGTACCATTTTCTAAATGAAAAAGAAAAAATAAACAAAATTTTGAAGAAAAATATTTTAAGATCTCTCCTAGTATACGTATGAAATTAGCTAAACCGTCAATAGGATAGGGAAAATTATAAATACTTACTTTGTGTTGATTTGTGTAACTTTGTTTGTCTAAAGGGTGCAGTAACGTCAATGACAAAAGCTCTTGCAATTGATGAAGCTAAGTGCGGAGTGCGAGTTAACAGGTAATTTATTGGTCATCTAAACATCGCATGTATAACAGTCACCACTAATACTGAATCGATCAGTAGCTAAGCGCTAAGTACCAGAAATGAGAGCACACACTTTTTTGAGAGGTCAAGAGAATTGTTTTTATTATTCATTCAAAATATTTCCCACTTAAAAACATATTAACCTTGAACTATGTAAAGAAACCATCTTTAACTATTGCCTGTTCCTTGCCAGTTTGAGGTTATGAAGGGATGTTTTAATTATAGCAGACTCAATTCTTTGAACAGCAGTCGTCATTGGTTGCGTGGTGATGGTCCCAGTTTGCGAAGGCAAGTTTTCTAAATCGCGTCCCAATTGCAATTACTGCACGCAATCAAAATCACTGCAGTCGAAGTCTCATGGGAAAATTTTTATTAGGGATATACATGTATTTGCTATCTTGCCGTGCTTTTTTGCAGTAGTTCGGCTATTTCATCTTTGCCACGCGTGTGAAATCTTTCTTCAGCTCTGCGAAATGGGGGTCACGCTTGCTAAATTACTTAAAAAAAAAAAAACACTTTATTTTATTTTGTAGACAGGTCATGGTCATTTTCACTCTTTCTTTGGCAGTATTTATTTTATATTATCTCTACAAATTTGTTAGTTACAACAATTCTTTCAACAAAACCAAAGGTATAAGTAGAACATAAAGTTTGAGAGTCATCTAGTTCCAAAGTAATTATGAATAGACATTGGGGAGAGTTGGCAACCTCCAGTTGTTCAAACGTTGGATAGTGCTATCCACAGGATAAATCACTATCCAGTGTATAAGTATTAGGGAAATCAATTGCGCTATCCCCTGGATAGAGATTTATCAAGTGGGTAGCGTTATCCACTTTTTGAATAACTGGGGCCACTGCATGTAAGAACCTAGATTTTTTGAAGTCTGGCAAAATAGGCTCTTGTATTTTTTGGGTAGTTATTGGCAATTTAGGTGGCTGCACACAGGCTATTTAGGCTAAAACTAAGTTCTTTATTAGGTTCTTGTTCTATGTGAAGGAGATATAGTTGTTGATCACCAGAAAACTAAATAAACTTGGGTTTGGTCCTTAAATATACAGTATTTATTCACAACTTTATCATGATATTCCTGACAAAACTGATTTACAGAATGTGCATATGCAATTTTATCTTTTAGTATTTTCTTGTCGACTTGTAAATTTGCAATCTCGATTCAAACTCCGTGGTTAAAAGTTTATCATAGTTGAACTGTAACCCACATTTAAGAACCTGCTTGATCTTGCTTGGCTAAACAGGTTCTTATATTTTTGGTTATTAAATATAAAGCTGACTCGGTGGGGTTTTTAAGGTTCAATGCCTCCAAGTTTGAGCTTAAACTACGTCGCCATTAAGAAAGATTTGGAAAAATTACCACTATAGCTGTATTCGTTGGGTAAAGGTGAAAAGTTGTTTTGATCAGCGTTAAAATGAGCTCAGAGTTGTCATAGCAATGGAAAGACGCCATTACCTATTTTACTTGCAGCGGTATTTCTTCGGCACCGGGCAGTCGTTTTCCAAAATCGTTTATGGGAAACTTTTTCCTCCATTAGCCGCCTCGATGTTCGTGCGGTTTAAGCGAGATCTATAAGAGCTTTTACGAGTTGTTCTGGGATGAAGTTTTTATGGTTAGAAATACGGTAAAAATTGGACAATCTTGATGTTCTTGTTAGCGGTTTGGTAAAATTCTTGGTCTACTGAAACAAATAAGCGAATAATTTTGAAACCGCTCGAAAGGTCAGTTTGTTAAAGTTTGAGATTCTCCGGATTGACCTTCGTTTTATATGACCTTTGAGTTTCAAGTATATTGATAACTTGCATTAAGGCAGTAAGGTAAGGGCTACAGTTCGCCAATGTTTTGTCGGAAATTTCGTGTTTACAAGTGAGAGAATTATTCGGGGTATTTTCCACAAGTTTCATTTTCACGTGAACAGCAGCAACTAGCAATGCATTTGAACTATGCAGAAATGTTAGCTATTGTTGTCCACGAAAAATCATAGGGACCTTAAGCAAAGACGACGACGACGGCAGTGAAAACATTACTAAAAAAATGAATTTGCGCCCTTTCAAACTTTATCACGTCTGTTTGGAACCGCTCAATTTGTCAAATGTGGGCGACTTTTCCAAGAGTTGAATTCTTAAGGGCTTTATCCATGTTCAAATAGAGAAGGGAAAATTTGTCGTAGTATGTCCACTCCATAAAACGTCGCATTAGGAGGTTTCATGTCGTAGTCGTGCAGTGGGCGTCAAAGAAATGCACTAAAAAGCGTGTTACACTGAAGTGCTGAGCTGTTGTTTTGTTCATAAAACCAATTGTTTTTTGACGTTGTTGTTTTCGTTGTCGTCGTCGTTAAGGTCAGTAGTAGAGGAGGGATGTTTTACTCCTTTTCTTTGCGGGGGAATTCATTAACTTTCGGGGAATAAATTAACGCAGATGACGTCATGCATCTCATTAAGATAGGATGATGTCATACTTTAAATTAATGCCGATGACGTCACGCATCTCAATAAGATAGGATGATGTCATAGGTTATTTTTAGCGCTTTTGTTAGTCTTTGAAAAGTTGATTACCTATACTTATTTTACTGCCTTACAAGTTATCAATAATCTTGAACCCTAAAGGTCATATAAAACGACAGTTAATCTCGAGAGTCTCAATTTTTTTTAAAAAAAAATCTATCGAGCGGGTTCAAAATTATTCGCTTATTTGTTAAGTAGACCAAAATGTTTACAAAACCGCTAACAAGAGCGCCTCGATCACATACTAATCAAATCCTTCTTCTTAGCAATCGGCTGAAGCTCAGTTCATAATCTTTCACTCACGTTTTTTAAAAGTATGAAACTACTATGAGGTAAAATTACATTTCAAAAGTGCTTCGTTTTCTGTAGGCAACAGCCAAACATAATGATTGTTCAGTTTGTACCGTATTTCTAACCATAGAACCCAAAGTATCTCGATAACGCTCTTATAGAATTCGGTTGAACTTCACGAACATCGAGGCGGCCATTAGAAAAAAAAGCTCCCCTGAATGATTTTGGAAGAAGAGTTCCCTCCGATGTCATTGTAACCCTGATGAGAACAAATTCGTATCTTTATCTAATACAGCTGTGGTGATTATTTACCGAATCTTTGTTAATGGCGACGTAGTTTATGCTCAAACGTTTGGGATATTGAGCTTGAAAAAAGCCCATCGAGCCACCTTAAAATATATGGCAAATTTCTGCCAGCGGGGTCTTAAACCGCTAGGTTCTTACACGCAGGTTTGTGCTGCATTTTTATGTATTTCAAACGTTGATCAGACTAAGCTATGTAACAGCAAAGATTCATGACAGAGTTGTTCCCTAGATGAGTTTTTTTTATTATCGTCATTCTGTATAATTTCAGTATTTCGCCCAGTAATGTGTGGACACCATTGTGGGAATATGTAGCTCATCTGTCGGGCGACTTTGAGAAAAGTAAAAAAGATGGTGAAGAATGCCAGGTAGGTTAGCGTGTCTCGGCCTATATTCGGAGGGGCTTATGTACGGAGGGAAATTTGCCTTTCAATATCGATTGGGCTAGCTTGTAGTGGGAAGGGAATTTACCATTTTTGCTTTGTTTTACTTTGTATTTCGAGGGCAAATTCCAAGTACAAGCCCCCCGAAGGGCTTATATTCGAAGGGCAATTTAACAGAGGGTTTTTTGCGTTACGATTTTGGGGGGCGTATATTTGGAGGGGCTTATACATGGATAGGCTTATTTTCGGAATTATACGGATCGCTGGACCGTTCTCAGCAATGGCAGCAATAGAGTTCAAACTTAACTAAAAAACATCCCTGATACGCCCTAAGTGCTGTTGTCATCCGGCGAATCGACTTACGTCCGGGCAAAACAACGTCGGGCGAATCGACGCCGGGCAAAACGACCATAATCAGCTGATTTTGGTGACTTGTAGGTGGGTTACCCAGTCCCTGTAAGGCATGCCTGAGTGGCTTGACCGCTGGATTTGCAATAGTCAGGCTCTAAGTTCAAACCTGCGCCCTGAGTGCCAGCTGTTGTTTCATAGTTGTCCCATGTTGAAATCGTCGACTGGACGGACGCTTGTAACTGAACCCTGAAATAAACCTGTTATGTTTGATTTCTTCTATTCTGCAACTTTATTTTTACACTGTTGAGAACGACGACAACAACAACAAGAACATCTTTCATTCAAACACGATAAGTTTACAGCGTAGCTGATGTGGTCGTGACAGGGCGTCAACAATTGTTCTAAGAACTTATCCACAAGCATTTCTTTATAAGGATGCGTAAAAGAAAAGACAATCTAAAGGGTTACGTGCTCAGTGACCAGTGTGCTATGAATGCTATTAAAGGTGAAAAAAGGAATTGTTATTATAACTAATTCATAGGCCGTCTTGGTCAACGCTTTCGGTAGAAGACGAATGGGTGGTACTCCCTCTGATCACGTGACCTGCAAAAGGCGTTTAACAGTGTCTCTGTTTTTGCTAAGCCGGACAAGTTTTGATTGACTGAAAATTCTTGGGCGATTTCCATACCCAGTCAGAAGTAAAAATATAACAAATCACAGTTCAAAAATATTGTTTCAAAATATTGTATGTTATGATTGCCTGTGGTTAGATTATTTTTAATTGGTTTTGTTTCCCGATACTCAATAGTCCATTCAAAGCCGCTCTAGCACAACTGACGACATCGCTTGTATTGTCAAAAATTGTGCATTTATGTCCTCTCATTTGCTGCCATTTTGCTTACGATATCGCACTCTCCCGACTGGGTGACTCAATGTTTCTTGTTTCCTTTGAAGCTGTCAGGTCGCATGGGAACTCTTGAAGAATGTGGCCAAGCCTGTTTATACCTGTCTGCCGAAGCAACTTTCACCACTGGAACTGATTTGTTGTTGACTGGAGGTGCTGAACTCACTTATGGCAAGAAAACGCAAGTGGAAAATGCATAGATAATCAAAATTATTTTACTTTGGGTTTCTGTTAGAGCTGTATTCAAACAACTTTCTTCATTCATCCTCAGTGTGTGAACCTCATAATCTGATCAGCATTACGGTCAAGTTGCCCGAAAGTCATCTCGACCGAAGTTATGTCGCCCGAGATTTTTGGTGAAGTCGCCCGAATTTTTCATGCTCAACAACATCTTAACATCCCTATTGCACATTTATCGCGCTTGTTTCGTCTCATCAAAGCTTTAAGAACGAGATCTATTGCTCATTTATCGCACTTGTCTTGTCATCAAGGCCTAAAGAACGAGATATACTACACATTCATTCCGCTTGTTTCGTCTCATCATCGCTTAAAGAGCGAGACATATTACACACACTCTTTATTTCTCTGTGTAGTACACCTGATAAAATTTCGGGCAACTTAACTAAAAATGTCGAGCAAGACAACCCTGGTTCACGGGCGAGATGACTTTCTGGCGCCTTGACCGGTTACCAATCATAACGATAATCATAATCCTTTATAATGACAAAGACTTGTAGCAGACCATATAATGAAAAGTGAGCTGGTAATTACAGTCAAACCAAGTCAAGCGTACCCCCCAAGATTCTATCAGTGAATTGATTATTTGAAAAATGAATCCGTTAGTCGTTTCCGTAACTGGTGTCAAATTCAAAGCGGCATTTCTGCATGCGTAATGAGCAGTGAATATTTTACGAGAACTTCTCTGTATTTGGTCAGATTGGAAGTCTTTGAATAGATTAAGCTTCTTAGAAGACATTTACATCAACTTCAGGAAAATGGAGCTGGTAGAAATTTCATAACTGCCTCGCGTGTGAATAAACGGCTCATTACACATTCAAGAATGCAGAGATCAATCTGAAATCTACAACCAGCAACGGATTCAACTTTTGAATAATAAATTCATTAATAGCTTCTTGGGGGGTACGCTTGACCTGGTTTGACTGTAAAGAAAGTTTACTTGTGTTGATGCAAGATGGGAAAAAACAAGCGCTGAAAGGAGGAGGGGAAAACGGAGGGGGTTTCGTTTCCCTTTTGCTTGTTTTCTGCCCCTCCCCCTGCCCTTTTTGTGCTTGCCACGCAGGGTAGGAAGAAATAGGAAAATAATGTTTTTGTATATGGTACTTTAGCTGTACTGTCCGACCCGGCACTGACTGGTTAGCTCCACTGGTTAAATATGAGACTAAGGAGTGCCAGGCCCGGGTTCAATTTCCTGCAGGACCAACAGTCAGGGTCTTAAAATAATTGAGGAGGATGCATTGCCTTTGATCGGACATAAAAAATGGTATACATTCTACAGTTTATTTTGGATAAGGACTAAAACCCGTAAGCCCCGTCTCACCGCGTTTTCACTTATCTGGGTCTTGTGGGACGTTGAAGAGCCCACGCTTCTGTTGGTAAAAAGTAGCATAAGGGACGTAGACCCCGGCAGTTAAGCTGTTGCAGCATTCCTAGTATAGTGCAAACTGATTCATTCTTCATCTGTCGAATGATTGATGTTACTATTGGTCACTTGGTGATCTTAAATCACGTGACCAATGTTACGACCATCACGTGGTCTATAAATGTATTCAACATTCCACTGAAGAAGACGTTTGGGACAACGTCGAAATAGCTCTGAGAGGGACAATTTTCTAGAATCTTAAAATTGTTTCTTAATTTTGTACACTGGGTATTTAGAAATGATTTAACAGTTGTAATTTTTATGTTATTTTTCTTTAATTAAATAAAGGGTGTTACTCTCCAAGAGGTAATATAAAATATTGCGATAATAAACAAACATTGAAAGTTGAAGAACGAATGTAAGCGTGTAAAATCGTTTGTTTTTACCACTGGTAGCAACTTCTTTGTATACCATGAGTGATATATGCTTCTTTGGAATTAAAGCTTCACAAAACACGTATGTAAATCAGTTAGCTGTTCACGGAAGCTCAAAACTGGTAATCGAAAAACATGTTGACGCGTATAAAACTTACAGGCGACTTTACCCTTTTTCTTTTGTAGTTTAAAAAGTGGAAAGTTTGGTTACGTGACTTGCGTACTTCGTGTGAAGAAAGATACGCCTCTTGGCATGCTTAAAACGGTTTATCTTGTTCCTATGAACATGCCAACTTCAAAAACCACAACTTTTAAAAACTCGAGCATGCCTTGCTCCCACCATGCTTGGACGCTTAGAGACTAGTAGTATGTACATTTAACTGTTTAAAGATGAGAAAGCTTCGGTTAGGGTTAGTAACAGTTCAGGTTACAATTTCGCGTTCCTCTGCGCTAGCTCGCGTTCCCAGCGTATATCTGAAGTTTATATAAAAACGCCGAATCCTTTAAGAGGCTCTTCAAGGAAAGGAATTATTTACCAGCACCGGTGAAGTAACTTTTTTGCAGAAGTGCACGGACCAATCAATGGTAATAGAATTGAGTGGATTGCATGTTGGTCTGGAAATGTACGTATTTCGGTCTGAAAATATACAGCGGCGGGTCTACAACGGCAGGATTATAGGGTTCACACAGTCTTGAAAAGTCTAGTTGTATTTTTTTGAAAAATCCTTAAATTTCTGTGCAAGTTCTTGAAAAGTCCTTGAATTTTCTTCAACTTTGAGTGAAGTGCCCTGGAAAGTGTTTTTTGATGCTTTTTGGTTGTCAAAGACAGAATATAAATCATATGTCAGAGAACTTGAAGGTGATTTACATAATTAATACGTTTTTTTGGTTTTATGCTATTTTTTCTATCAATTTTAATAAGACAAGTGAACTGAAAAATATAGAGAAGTCAGTGGAGTAAAAAGTTCAATTAAATCCCTGTCAGAATGGACTCAGAATGTCCATTTTTCTACAATCTGGGAAAGACAGGTGGTTTTTGAAAATCGAATTTGTTCTTTGAACAATCCTTAAAAGATGGTTGCAATTTTTTGTATGAACCGCGGAGTAGCTCAGTCGGTAGAGCGCTTGACTGTACCAACAGTCGTGCGTTCGATTCCTGGAGCCAGATCAATACTCAGGGTCTTAAACGGTAACTGTGAAATAGAGGAACTGCCTAGTTTGCATTGCAAATGCCTAGACTTTCATTCGGATGACCACTTAAAATGGCGGTCTCGTCTCCTGAAGGAAACGTGGCAAAATGGTGTCCTCAGTTTTCGTGCTCAATACAATTACACTGCAGTAATAAACAATTATTGGACGAGGTTTAGCAAAATATCATGATTTGTTAGTGGCGAGCAGATCAATTATTTTTAACTAAAAAAACTTCGCGAAGTTTAAAGAAAAAAAAAATAAAAAAGTTGGGGACATTTTAAATTCATCTCCTTCATGCTATACCCATTATGACAAGTAAAGAAGGTGGTTGGATGAGCGTTCCTATAAAGAACCGTTTTTTTAAACCGAACAGTTTCTGAGCAAGGCGCTTGTTTTTACCTTAAGAGAGGTTAATGAATTGCAATTGAATTGCAATTGTTAGTGGCAATTTTTAAGTTTTTAATATTTTAAATTCATCTTCTGGCATACTTGTTTTGCTCCTGTTTCGCCAATTTTCTGAAGAAAAATGTCTCAAGCTGTCTCCCTGACAACAAATTTGTTTTATAGGCAAGCAAGATAGATAGCTTTTTGCCTGATGTTGATAATCAAACAATCATAACGGAATTAAGTACTTGTTTTTGAGGCTTTTACTGTTATGCGAACGAAAGTTGAGGTGGCTGAACAGATTTTGGTCAATAACAGTGTTTTTTTTTTCAACAAATACGTTTTTAAATTTACACTGTTTTTAAAGTCCGAGCTTTTTTAGCAAAATCCTTTTATAGAGTTTTTTGTTAGTAATGAAATAATTGTAAACGGATTGAACTTCATCCGTTTGATGCTTCCCATTCAGGTGAAATCAAGAAGGTTGTTAGATGAATTTTTGATAATAATTGGACTCTGCACAGAAAACGGCTTTTCAAGTGGATTCTGTTTTTGTTTAAGTCTGAGGTTCTCTTATTAGTAAAATTGTTTTGTACATGTTATTAGATTTGTTAGTAATGAATTAATTATAACGGAATTAATCCACATAAATGCAGGTGAGAAAACAGGCAATTTAACAAGTCAGCACTGAAGGCTCCTCCTTGCCCGAGCTCATTGGGTAAGTGAAACAGTTTACTAGTTTTCTAAGTGCCTGTTGAGTTGTATTTGTTTTCTTTATTGAAGGCCTCCACAATAAGACTAAATGGCACAGGTTCCTTTTACCTAACATACGTGTACCGTTTTTTTTTTTGAAGGGGGGGGGGTGGGGGGGAGGAGAGATAGCTCAATTAGGCCTTGAAATTCCGATCCTGACAGAGTTACACAACATCCAATAACATTTTGGACCATGTTGGCCTTAGAACCTATTGCCAATCCCCTGGGTGGGTGGGTGGTTGTTTCTTATAAGAGGCAGGAGCCTGTAAGAGGCTAATGGAGATGTGCCGCTGGATGGGGTCGCATTTTACCGACTGGATCGACTATAATGGGGTCGCACATTTTTGGATTTTTTGGGGTAAGACAGTTCTTCATGTTTACGGTTAGCAAACGTACCAGAATGTTTGTACTGCAGCAGAAAAGTAAAGTGTCCTTCATTCAATCTAAAACCTGGATCACTTCATAAAAATAGAAAGAGACTAAGCTGGGATCGCAAAACTTAGATATTTGTCCAAAAGTGACCAAGATGGGGTCTATAATTGGCCAGTGAATAGACTGTAATGGGTTCAGTGTGGGTTAGGGGCTCTGAGAGGCCAGCGGCACATACCCAGCAAAAATTAACCCAAGAACCCCCCTTCCGGTTGCCAATTTCGCTTTTTTCTTCTTCGTCCCACGCCTTCGTTCCCTAGAAAGTTAGTCATGCACAATTCCATCCGAACTGAAAAAAGAAAAATGCCTATAAATGAGAAAGGCAAAGGGAAAAAAGAGAGCGAGAGGGAAAGATAAAATAAATAAATTCGCAAAAAGATAAATAAATTGGCAAAATTAAAGGAAGAAAAAGAAAAAAAATGGTCCCACATTTTTGCTTATGCGCATGCGCCAGAAGCAAAATAGCCAATAAGGATTATCATTTTTAGCAAGACATTTTTCTTAGCGGTAAAGAGCGGTAAAGAGATATCAAAACCCACGTTGTCTAAGCCTCATCAGGTGTCCGAACTTCCTTGAGAGCTAAATATCCCATGAAACCTTTCGAAATATCTCTAGGTCCCAAGCCTCTTTTGAAAAGGCTGAAAATAAACTTGAAGTAGAATTGAATTGTCTGTGACCGTGAATATTGAGGGTTGATCACGCGAGGTTTAGAGGACTTTTAGTCGGTGTAAGAGTATAAACTACAGCAAAATCACGTGTCTCAGGCATTAGAGTCGCTACTTTTCCTACAGAAGCTATGGCAACGTCCAAGCTGAGATACGAAGGAAAAGTTACAATTGTAACAGGAGGCTCAAAAGGAATTGGAGAAGGAGTCGTCAGAGAGTTCGGTAAGTAAACAAATACGAACGTCTACAGATTTATTTAATTTCAGGGCCTTCCTCTCTGTTTTTAAAATTAAGGTTTGTGTTGAAATATTTTATACGACCGACTCTTTTCGTCCTATTCATAGGCTGCTGAAAGGTTCATTTCTTGGTGGTGGGAGCTTTAGACATCATGTGACAACATCATATGACTTTACACGAAGCTTTCCGACTCGAATTTCTTGTATAACGGAAGGGCAAAATCTTAACTCATAAGCAGGTTACTTAATAATTGATTAAAAAAGTTATAAATAAGCAAAAAAGACAAAAAACAAACAAACAGAGACTCCCGCTATCAAAAAAAAAACAAGAAAACTAAACTAAAAAACTCCTTCAATTTCTTTCAGCGGTCAACATCGTATGGTGTTTATTATGATTCAGTTAGTAGCAAGTTTTTTTTTTTACTTCAATTGAATACTAATAATGCATCAGTCCCCCCCACCCCCTTGCCCAGGCCACTGCAGGGTATTTGCTTTCCTTGTCAGTCGGGGGGGGGGGGTGGCGGGTTGTGGGGAGGCATTAGCAAATTTTGTGTGGTCTGGGCATTTGCCTACCCTTGATACCAATGTAGTTTCCTATCCTGATATAACTAAACATTGCTTATCAAAATGTGGGGAACTTACTCCGTGAAATCGGGAGCTATTGACATACGTGAATCAACATTTTTTTATTGAATCAAATTTTTTTTGTTCTGGGATTTGAATAAAATTTACGGGCACTTCTAAGATCATGTATGCTTACAGTTGGCTTTGACTGATTCATAACATCCAAAGGCAAAATAATGAATTATTGTTTTCTGTTACTTAGTAAATAAAATAGGTGTGAGCATGGATATATAAATGTGGAAAACTATTTTCTGTTTACTCAAAGTCTTTTAACATCACCGTTTTGTTTCCTAGTGAAAGCTGGTGCCAAAGTTGTCTTTTGTGCTCGTGGGGGTAAGTTTCTTGAACATATTGTATGTTAATTTTCTGGTAATTATTGTCAAACCCTTCTGCCCAGAACAAATATGGAAAAATGTTTGGTATCCACACTCCATTCACATCACAAATTCATACTTACTCTCTGGAGTACAACTGCCTCCATGCAGTGCAAAAAAATGTTGGAAAATTATGTGGAATTGTTAGAGGCCATGTTATATGGTGCAGAAAAGTTCCAATATGAAACAAATTGTAATATGTGATTTCTGTTGGGAAGATTTAATATAGAACACTCATGGTCAGTAGATTCTAAGCAACATTAATATTTCAATGGTTAAATAGCAGCTAAATAGCTGCAGTGTAATGGCCTTAAATGGGGTTTTTGAAAATGATTATTTGAGTTCATAATAAACAAATCTGCGCTGCAAGTGTTTTATATTTTATGATACAAGTAGTATACTCAAAATTGATGCATTGCTATATATTAGACTGTTCATTGAGTCCCCTATTTTTTTGTAAGATTGAGCACTTAACAGTTTGAGGGGCTGTCCTGGTTTCATAGCCTTGTGGGGAGAGAGGCAAGAAAAAGTGGAGCGACTGTCCTAATGTTACTGCAGCTCGCATTCAAGGGGCACATTTTTGCAGCAATTATGCAGGATTAGTCATCAGACAATAGTTTGGTCATCAGACAATACAGTAAAAACCCACGAGTAAGAACCTTAGATTTAAGAACCTGTCAGGGTAAAATTTGCAATTTAGACCCCCTCTATATAAGAACCTGTTTAGCTTAAAATTTGGAGAAAGGTTCTTATACAAATGTTGTTTGATTGAGGTCATTGAGAAAATGTTTATATTATTGTGTTTTACAGAATAATCATGTATATAAAGTTGTTTTGACTCAAGAAATTAAAATTCATGTGAGAATAGATCTCTATTATGGTCATATTAAAATATATAGAGAATATTACACGGTGGCGAGAAGATATGAATTTTATGTTCGAGTGGCAAGAACAATATCTCACGAGTGAGTGCAGCGAACGAGTGAGATATTGCTCTTGTCACTAGAACATAAAATTCATATCTTCGAGCTAACGTGTAATATTCTTTTTATTATATAAACATACTGGTGACGGCATTTTTGATGATTTTCCGAAGATTTCCGACCACCTACCGAAGATTTCCGAAGATTTTTCAAATTGTCCCTAAGACCAGACGAACGTTCCCGAACATTTTCCGAGAATTTCCGAAAATTTCCGAAGATGTCTGAAGATGTCTGAAGATTGCCGAGCACTTTCGAGGAAGACCCGAAGATGTTTCGATGATACACCAACGAATTTAAGTACAATTTAAGAGACAAACCTGATGTCAGTGAAATTATCGATATCTTCACATGTAAAAATATCGTATTTTTGCATGTGTCCAGATACCACATTTCTCGGTGGTAGAAATCCTTGTAAAACACTGCAGTTTATATAATAAAAGCAATTATTAGATATGCAAATTTAAGGGTGCTGATCACTAAAATCTTCTTAGCAACGACATAATTTTTTGCAAGAAATTAAGAACCCATTAAGAACCTAGATAGCCTAAATTTATGTTAACCACCATTTATGGAAGAACCTGTTTAGGCTAACCCTGGAAAATGTAGGTTCTAATCTTACTCGTGGGTTTTTACTGTAGATGTTGATTACCATGGAAAACAAGTTTAGTTTAAAGGTGTTTCACTGACAAGTCCTCATTTCTATAAAACGGTTTCATAATATTTCTGTCCACCTTACTTAAACTTTTGTGCTATTTTGAGCTAGATCTTCATCATTTTTAGGCCAGTGAAACTGGGGAGAGAATTTATTTCTGACTTGTATTAAGTAGGGCAGACTCTTCTTGACTTTGCAGAGATTGCAGAGTGAAAGTTTATTATGTACAATAAAATAGCTGTGCCTGACGGCAAGAATTTAACTGAAAATGCCATATTTTGGTGGTTTAGCAACAAGAACTTTGAAACCCAAGTAGTCAATGATTTTACTGTAAGAAGCTACAGAAATTACTGCAAGCCTCAACAAGGCACAAGAAATGTATTTACATTCGGCGGAGCTAAACGTAGTGGCAGTGACAGAGAATGTAAATACTTTCCTATTGGTATGAACGCACGTGAGCCGTTATGGCGTTAATTGACTCTATTGTTATTAGGTATATAAGGTTTTGACAGTTGTAATGTATTCATCTCAGCTCTCGAACTATCAACTTTTATTTTTATATCTTACTTTATTCATCTATCGATTGATTTTTTTACCTTTAACCCCCAGAAGTATCGGTTGGGGAATACGTTCCCAATTTTTTCCCATTGGGTTTTTGGGTTTTCGTATCAGGCGGCGCACGTGAATAGTTTAGCCTGAGTGACTTTATTTAGGGATATTTATATACCATTCTTTAGTTATGATGTTGAACTAGCTTTGTATGATATTTGGACAGCATTAAACACTCAGGCTCCTTAGTTCGAGCTGCACACCCATTCCCGTCTCTTAGTCGTGAATATAAATAGGAAGTAGTTTGTAAGTCTTCACCTAGGGTGGAAAGAAAGTCATTTTTACAGCTTTCCATTCGGGCAAGCTGAAGCTAACATTTACTAAGCCCAAGTGACCTATCAAGTAGCCCCCAAAATTTTTTGAAGAGCAGAAATGATTTAACAGTTCTTCTGTAAGTTGAATTCCTCAAACTACTTCACTTGCCCGTCCGGCAAGTTAAAAACAGAATTCACTAGCCCAATAGCAAAATCCACTAGCCCCGGGCTATCAGACACTACTTTCTTTGCACGCTGGAGTGATATTTTTTTGTGGGTTGGTTTTAATCAAACATTATTAATTTGGTAGCATTGAATTTATTCCAGGCGATAATTTTGTTGTGGTGGCTTGCATGTTCTTGCAACGAAAGAACTTCTTGTACCACTAATCTTACGCTTGGATTATTTTTGGGCTGTACTGTTCATTGCTATTGGGACACTATAAATTGTGCACAATACATTCTCTTGGTAGTTAGTTTGATGTGTTATTATACCATGCAGCTAGTAAGTTTGTGAATGTGGTTGACTTTGTTGGGCAGTACTTTGGGCAGTAAATGTTTTAATCATTGAGAAGTATCCCCCTATCAGGTCTTTATTTTGTACATTGTATTGTTGTGTTTATGTCATACCACCTGTATTCTCTGTGTTGTGCCTTCAGAGGCTGAAGGGGAAAAACTTGAAAAAGAACTAAATGGCAAAGGTCCTGGAGAAGCATACTTTATCAAATGTGATGTTACCAAAGAGGAAGATATCAAGGTCAGTTTACTTTCTAGAGTCCCTTCAATCTGGAGTTATTTTCTTAAACCCTAACTTTCTGGTATCAATAGACCTTTGGAAACGGTTTTTTCCTATTTCGACATGGACAAGTTAGGGAAGGTTTGTCAACTGCACTGGAGGAGGACCTTTAGTAAAATTGTCAAGTTTGAAGGTGATTTATTGAAAACAAACAAATATAAACCAGGAAGAAGCAAAATTGTAACTTTTTGGAGCTATATTTTTGCTTGTTTAAGGCATATCACTTTAAATTTTGGCAGTGGTATCGACAGATTGTTCCTGACCGGTACAGTTCAAATGTTGAAAAAACTGAGGAAGGGTCTGTTACTTGCAAAAATCTTTGCAACACTTTAACGTGTTCACGATCTTACACAGTGTACCTTATTTATCCTAGTTTAAGATTCATGTCAATGTACATGAACTACCAGCATGCTAAGATACAACAATCGAAAGTTTTCTTCGCACACTCTGCTGGCACACTATAAAATCAGTCAAAATTAAAGTTTTTGGTCTATAAATACAGACATCCCAACACAGCTGTCTGACCACACCCTGCTAGCACACTCATTAAGTCAACACTAATTAATGATTTAGAGGTAACAATGATTTAGAGGTACAGTAGGGCATCCTTGTAAAGATTCTTTGTTTACCATTCTTTAACACATTGAAGCTTTGCATTTGGGATTCCAACCCAGTGCCACATCCGTCTTGACCATACCTACTGCCCTTGCTTCCCGAAGAAAATGACCATCTTTATCCTAACACAGCTCTCGGCTAACTCTTTAGTGCACTCAATCAGATAAAACTGACTGTTATGGTGTATAGCCACAGTCATCCCAACACAGCCCTCTCAGCTAACCCTTTAGTACACTCAATCAGTTAAAACTGACTGTTCAGGTGTATGTAGGCACAGTCATCCCAACACAGCTCTCTCAGCTCACTAAGGTAACACTCTCAATCAGTCAAAACTGAGTCTTTTGGTTTATGACTCATTCATATAATTTCAAGACAATTTTATTAACGGTGTCTTTCTTTATGTTAATAAAGAATTTAGTGGAGAAGACAGTTGAAAAGTATGGTTGCATTGACTGCCTCATCAACAATGCTGGATGGCGTAAGTAGAGAAACCAAGTTTTATCTTCTTTGTCATAACAAACAGCAAACTATTAATGTTAATCTGAAGTTTTGCAGTTGCAAAACCCAGCTATCTTTGTTATTAATGTGCCTTAGTTTAAATAATATCCAAGGTTGTAAAATTAATGAAGAGAGATGGCAGGCAATCCACATCAGGATGATTGCATGAGGGAATGAAAAAAAGGAATTAAAATAGGTCAGCTGAAGGGACTGGCTCACTTTCTCCATTCCTGTGAAGCCTCAACTTGAGTGACTGAAATGAGGGTGCCTGTACGGTAGTGGAGTATTTTTATTACAGTTTGTGATTCTAATTACATGAATTTCGTTAATGAAGATGTTTTGCTTTTTATGTTTTCATCATCTTGAATTTTTTGCTTTGTTGACAGATCCCCCAAGTAAAACAATTGATGAGACTTCAGTAGATTTGTTCAGAGAACTGCTGAATCTAAACCTTGTAAATTATTTCTTATTTTGTAAAGTAAGTACAGTATTGTTGTTCTAGGCTTTTTAGTTACATGTATATGCAGGTGAATAATTTCTGTTTAATTGTTACTTTTCATAAGACAAAAGTGGAGGAAGATTTTTTAAGGGACATATAGCTATAGCAACATCTTAAAAAATACCTTCATGGCATTAAGGTTCATGATGTAAAAATATTTCTATGTATGTCAAAACAAGGCCATGTGTAAAATTTTTGTAGATATGAAATAAGTTTAATTTATGTTAGATTTTTCAGTTCGGTTTATTTTGACTCAATGTAGATTGATGTTTACAAGATAAACGTCTCTTTCTAATTAATATGAAAGTTTGAGTATGATGGCCAAGTGAACCATTTGTTTTTCTAGTTGGCCACCATAGATTAGGAAATTTGACATTTTTTTTATGCCTTTGACATATTTTTCTTTGCAGTTTGCTTTGCCTCACATACGGAAAACAAAAGGAAACATTATCAACATGTCAAGTTTAGTGGCACAAATTGGCCAGCCGGGAGCTGTAGCATATGTTGCAAGCAAGGTAATAAACATTTTAACATTTTATAACCATGCGTGTTCTGCAATTTTCTCAAATGTGCCGATTTATTTAAAAACAAACTAAAAAAAAAAGATATACCAAATAAAATTTTGACGAGAAATATGTCAGGATTAATTTTCTTTTTAGAGGGTGTAACAAACCTTCAGTTCTGTAGTTTTCATAACTGGCCATGGGAGTTTAGCCTAGAGAGAAAAAGGACTGTGATAATTAACTTGACTTGTGACTTTCTTGTATTACAAGGGTGGGATAACATCAATGACAAGAGCGCTCGCAGTTGATGAGGCTAAATATGGAGTACGAGTTAACAGGTAATTAAAAGTGATTATCAGTCATTTAACACATAGCATAAGAAGCCCCTTTTTTAATAACAGATTATGTTCTTTTTAGGCTATCTAATGAGGGACTGTGTAATGGATGTTTTCACCCCTCCTCTGACATTATTTTTTTCTCTACTATCTCAATAATTTTGTAAGCTTGAAAAATAGGTAAAAGGTAAGTTAAAGGCGCACAAGAGCAAAAGGCACAAAAAGCAGGAGCTTATCCCAGTTTTCTTAGCATGAAGCATGCCTAGGAGTATTGCTAGTCACCCCTGGACAGGATGCTTGTCCATCACATGGTTACCCCCAGCAGTATGTCGCCCGTACCCATTTATACACGCGGGTGAAGAGAGACAAAGTGGTGTAAAATTCCTTGTCCAGGGGAACAACGTGATGGGTAAGGCTTGAACC
This sequence comes from Porites lobata, assembly GCA_942486035.1. Lineage (NCBI taxonomy): Eukaryota > Metazoa > Cnidaria > Anthozoa > Scleractinia > Poritidae > Porites > Porites lobata. Next base: position 5,218,357 of record CALNXK010000013.1, read on the forward strand.
CCTGACAGGTCTCCAGATTCGGAGTTAGAGGTGTTAACCGCTCCACCACTCGTCTCCACAGGTTGGAACATTGGCAACAGTAAAACTATTTTTAAGAAACCGAAAGTTTCACTTATGTTTAGGAATGCACGTATTTATGTACAACTGTACTTACTAGACTACTTCTCAAAAAAGAAAACGCTATGAATAGTTGTTCCTAAAATAGTCCTGTATAATTTTCAGTGTTTCACCTGGTAATGTGTGGACACCATTGTGGGACCAGTTGGCCACGTTGACTGGTGACTTTGAGAAAAGTAAGAAAGACGGTGAAGAAGCCCAGGTATGTTAGCTTGGTTTGGGTTTCATCTTTTCATTTTTCTTTTCCTTAGCATTGTGGTAGCGTTGCACAAAACTTTTTCATTCAGTTTTGCTCTTACAAAGGGATCAGCACTGAAATGATAGGTTTTCAGTCAGTACAGTAATCTATTTTTACACACAGTAACGATTTATTCGGGTACAACATTTTTGAATTTATTTAGGTACATATACATGTACATCTGATTGCTTGTCAAAATCCAAATTACCTGAGGATAATATCATGTTATTGTAATTGTTACACCAGTTAATCAATGTAATAAGCTAAAAACCTGTTTTCCATCAATGCCGTGCTTCTAGTTAAATATAAATGTATTTAGAGATCCTGCATGTCTTACACTATTCCAGAAAACAGCACCACTGTAGTGGAAACTATTGTGAAGATAATTTGTGCCTGGCAATGGTATGGCTAATATATTCACAGACATCCGGAAAAGTGTATGGAGGTGTATCATATCGTTTAGTAAATTTTTGGAACTAAAGTACTTAACAGGACAAACGTTTATCTAAATTTCATCGTGAAATACACCAGAAGATATTGCCAATACTTCTAATCCAATCTCTTGATCACCTTCAATGTATTTGCAGTTTCCTTTGTCCTGTAGTGCCTAATTTTGGTCACTTGTGGCTAAATTCCACTAGAGAGGTTTTCTACCAAAGCGTTTCTTGCTACAAATTTTGTAAGGCTTAAAAATCTCAAAAAATCTTCCAACGAGAAAAAAGTTTTAAAAATAAACTAAATTGCAGGTTGTTTAAGCTTGTCTAGTGCGCTTGGTGCTGACGATATGTATCTCAGCTTTGATTGGTTATGCTCCCCCTTCTGACAGACTATTTGTTGTTTTCGTTACAGCTGTTAGGTCGCATGGGAACTCTTGAAGAATCTGGTCAAGCCTGTTTATACCTGGCTGCCGAAGCAACGTTCAGTACTGGAATTGATTTGTTGTTGAGTGGGGGTGCTGAACTCACTTATGGCAAGAAAACCCAAGTGGAAAATGCATAGATCATCAATATTATTTTCTGGTATCTCGTAGGACTCACTTTATTCAAAGAACTTTCCGTACTCACCCTAATTACTGGGGTTATTGATTTTTATAGATTATTGCTTCTGAGCCGCAATTAAGTTTTAAATATTAAATGGGTATTATTTTAAAAAATTACTTAGATTTTTGAAGAAGTCTCTAAAAAATACAAAAAATTTCAAATATCTTGAAAACTGGGGTAACCAAATTTCGTTTCGTTAAATTCGAATCTAAATTATTCCAAGTAGAAACGATATTAAAAAGAACTCGGTCCACTAGCTGAACGATAATAACTGAGAGTGTTCAGTATTCCTTAGTATCATATCTATTAACTGTTTCATTGGTTAAATAGTCAAGTTAGGGTGAAAAAAGGGTGCCTTTAAGGCTCAGAGGCACCCTACCACCCAGCGTAAAAGTTACTGCTGATCTACATGGAATGTTTGAACATAATGAGGTTACAACATACAACGTTCAATGACTTGTAATTTTTTAATGGATCTTAAAAGTTTAGAGTTTTAAGGTTTGTACTCGCGTTCACAATCACGATCGCAATCATGATAACAGTCACGATCGCGATGACAATCTCGATCACAGTTATGAGCACAATCACGATCATGATTAAAGTCAATCCTCTGCTACTTTCAAGTGATTTCAGAACCAGTAATTCTGAAGAAAGGTGATGTACCTTTCTCAAGAGTAGACGATGTACCTCCCTTGGCCCTTGGAGGGCGCCACGATCCAACGAGGCCCTTAGCAAGAACCCGATATCGAGTGATGCTTTTTTCAAGCATGATAGATCCTTCCCATAATTCCTGGCCCTCAAAGAAGGATCTCTCACGCTTTTGATTAAACAAACTTGTAACAAAAGATCGGAGATAAATGACCCCAACAATGCACCTTGTCTTAATAACAGGTGTGTAGGGAAACCGGTCATTTCGATACTAACTTAAACTGTGAAATTGCACAAAATTTTTGATCACTTCAAGTATAAAAAAGTTTGCGCATAAACATGAAAAACATTTTGGGTGCATATTCTTCGTTCTTCAAGCCATGTTCGTAAACAATTAGAACTCGATTAATCAAACTTGTATCGAAACGACCGCAAACCTTTTAAAGAATGTCGGTCTTTTCGCCAACGGTCGTTTCGCAAACGTCTCCGGTCAGTTCGCAAACGTCTCTGGTCAGTTCGCAAACGTGTAGAAGTCAGTTCGCAAACGTTATCAACATTCATATGTGTAGAAGCCAGTTCAGTTCTGATTTCGGATGTCAACTGCATTTGACCATACAAACTAACTCTCAAGCCTAGTCTTACAATGCGTTTGCGAATTGACTTCTAAACGTTTGCGAACTAACCAGAGACGTTTGCGAAACGACCGTTGGCGAAACGACTCGTTGGCGAAACGACCGGTTTCCCTTTTAAAGGTCAATGAACAAAGAGGTTTGTGAGAGCTTCGGGCTCCAACCTTACTGCAGAATGGTGGGTTGAGTAAGGCTGCTTAAACAGACTCGTTAGTCTAATTAGGAGTTTTCACAGCAGGAAATTCAAAAGCTTTTTCCAGTGAAAACTTACGTTTCAAAGATTGTCGAAGCGATCGCTGAGGTACACGTAGAATTCAGTTTTACATACAGTCATTCAGTATCTCTAATATAATCACCGAAATCGCTGACATCTTTTAGATCGCTACACCTTTTCAGCAATCCATGCTGAACTAAAATGACATCTCTGGTAAGCCGCGTTGTTTCAAAGGCCAATAAAAGTGTAGGTTTCTTATAGTCTGGTGGCCCTAGCTTTACTGGAGGGTTTATTTCAGAAAGGATCTTTAAACGTCGGTGGCGTTATTCCCCGGGGGGGGTACTTTAGGAATTTCTGGGTGGGGATGTGCCGCTGGGAGCCTGGAACCCTTAACCTTTACCAGAGGTAGTTCAGCTGAATTTTGCTACCCTATACTAGAGTAAAATCTCCAAATCCCCCTATCCTAGAGTAGCTGTGTACCTAGTCTAGATAAAATCTTCAACCAACTGATCAGTTTCCTGAAAAATGATACCCTATTCTAGAGCCAAACGCTCTGATTTATATACCCTATCCCAGAGTAAACTGCTTGAAAACCATACCCTTCACAGCGGCACATACCTATATAGCCCATATATGGCAGTACCCCCCCCGGGCGTTATTCTAGTTAGGAGTTATTAGAGCAGTAATTTGAACCAACCCATGTAATGACTAGGTCATGCCAAAAATTATCAGGATTCGTTTTTATTTCTAGACTCTGCAAGTTGGTTGTCAAACCCAAATTGGGAACAGGTCTAGTAATCAACGTAAACCGTACATATCAGTGTTGCAATATGTTGCTTCAAACAGGTCGAAAGCTGACTTTTTGATAGCTCGACTGAGCTTTCCGCCTAGAGCAAATTGATCAGCTTAAACTAAGGGCCAACATCAAGGTCAGAATTCAAAGTGAAATAAAAATGTGAAACTTTTAAAATAATTCTTAAGAAAATTAAAAATCACGAAGGCGCTTAAGGGTAGAAGAAAAACGTTAAAACTGATACCCAGTTCAAATATTTTCTGCCACGGGTAAAATTCTCATATGTTCAAATTAGTTTCAGGAACTAAACAGACCGTGTTTCTCGCAATTGACCTTGGATATATGAAAATTTTGCAATTTTTTTTTACAGTTGTTATTTCGAAATATTTTATGTAATTATTGTAATTAGTACGGAGCGTTACTGTTTAAAAGATATTGATTTTATTAAAGAACGAGTTTGTACGTACGAGTAGTAACTTTAAATTTCGAGCTGGTTATGTCTCTAGAACTCTTAACCTTTCCAGTTGCTGACCAAAGCATGAAAAGACTTACGCGAATACGCGATTACATAAGCTCTGACAGTAGTTAATAGCGGAGTTCTCTCGCGCGCGAAGCGCTCGCAGCGGAGCACCATAGGTAAGAAAATTTGGTTATCTATGTGCATCCAAGAAGTGTGGCCCGAATAAGGAGAGGAAACTGACCGACGCCTCCACTTTACTGAAACAAGGAGATAGAAGACTAGGAGCAGTCTCTCATTTTCCTCAGGCGTAGCGAGTTAATTACGCGAGTTCATGTGGAAATCGCCACAGTTAGGAAGGTGACACGCGGAGGGAGGTGCTCGCTTCCCTTCGCGTGTGACCTTCCTTGCGGGTGGCGATTTTCACGCGTGCTAGCGTATTTCACTCGTTCTACTATCCCTGAGGAAAACAAGGGAGTACTCGTAGTTATAACCGAGTGAAGAGCCCGTAGGAACGTTCGTGAGTTCTTCCCTCTATTCTCATATTTTCTAAAGAACCGTCAATGCTCGAATTAGCCCCAACCCCTGCCTGCCCAAATCCATTATATACAGTCGAGGCAAGTCAAGCGTACCCCCTAAGATTCTATTAATGAATTGATTATTTGAAAAATGAACCGTTAGTCGTTCCGGTAATTAGTGTTAAATTCATTCCTGCATGCGTACTGAGCAGAGCAGTGAATATTTTACGAGAACTTCTCTGTATTTGGTCAGATTGAAAATCTTTAAATGGGTTAAATTTCATAGAAGGCATTTACGTCAAATTCAGGGAAACTTAGCTGGTAGAAATTTCGAGTGTGAATTCACGGCTCATCACGCATGCAAGAATGCAGACATGAATCTGAAATCTGCAACTACCAACGGATTCAACTTTCTAATGATAAATTCATTAATGTCTTGGGGGTACGCTTGACTTGGGTTGACTGTAACTGTGAAGGGAAGTAAGCGCACCTTCTAATAGGCTTTTCCCTTCTAAAGAAAGAGCGACTCACTGTACTGATATGTCATGCGGTATATGCTAGGTTTACCCACAAGACGTAAGGGCTTCCTTCTCATTTTTTCGAGAGTAACACATAACGGTATATAGCCCTACCAGTTCAACAGCCTCGTTTTTTGTTTCCAATCAAATACAGTGAAACCTGTATTAAGCGGACACCCTCGGGAAAAGCTGTAGTGTCCGCTTAATACAGGGTGTCCGCCTAATGCAGGTTTCAATAGATAACGCCATATGAGGTGTCAAATGCCATTCAAATGAACAGTGGAAAAGTTTAGAATACTCACAGAGACTATGACGATATACGTTTGCATGAATTTCTTTATCAAAGTGGACCAATTGATCATAGTACCTTAAACATAGATTGCAACTCAAATTTGAAGAAATCAGATGAGTGAAAAAAGCTCTATACAAACAAAACGAAATAGAAAACAATACTGTACTGGGAAACTAATCAAATAAGTTCGTCAAGTCACATTTTTTAATGTAAAAATCGAAAAATTTGTGGGTGACAATTCGAGGCTATCTTAATACAGGTTGGCAACAATAGAAATTACCATTTCAGGTACTTTTTGGGTGTCCGCGTCCGCTTAATTGAGGTGTCCGCTTAATAAAGGTTTCATTTAAAGTAAATAAGGGAAGTAAATTTGGGGACTTCGGCTACTGTCCGCTTAATACGGTGTCCGCTTAATACAGGTTTCACTGTATACAATCGATCAGCCTCGTTTCCAATCAAATATATCATCTAATTGATGGTATATTGATCGTATCTTCCAAATATGGTAAGCGCTCGTTGGTTATGAGGAACAAAAGGGCGAAACATTTTTAGTTTTATCATTTTGCGATCGGAGGAGGGCGCAACCTCCTTCAAAAAAGATTACAGTGCTATATTTTCCTGTGAGAAAAAAAAAAGTGAAATGAAGCTTTCCGGAGTGTCTATTTTTCGAGAATACGAAAAGGAACTTTAAGTCAAATTAAGAATTTAAAGGTCACTAAATATATAATGATTTATTAGCTACTGACGCAACACATTGAAGGCTGTATCTTTATTATTCAGGTTGCGAAAATGTTCACATTTTTTAACTCGAAAGTGAGTGCACAGGTAAAACAATAAAGTGACTATGGTAAATAACGTCCTGTACTGTAAATACAACTAAGAGAAAACTGAATTGGACTTAACCATTAAAAAACAATAGATACAGACACCGAAGAAATCTAAAGCATCCAAATAAAACCCAATTTTACTGTCAGTACAGAAAAATTATTCTTTTGTATTTGCAGATTTGCAGTTAATCAGTTGGGGTGCGCATGAGTGTATGTAATAACATCTGTGTTTGGTCAGATTTCAAATATTATTTTCGTTTTCTTTGATTTTGCTCAAAGTCTAATTTAAAAAAATTAAATTAACAACTATAATCAATTTAATATTATTAAAAATATGAGCTTTTTGTTTTCAAAGTCACGGAATAGTCAACTTGATAACAACTAAAGTTATCCTCTAACACAAATTAAAATAAAACACATATTTGGATAGCAAAATGAGTAAAAAAACTAACCGAAAAAATTGAATTGCAATATTACCTACATGTAGAAGGTCACTAATGTGTCGTCACATTATCTTTAGCGTAACCGTTTTAATTTATTCAAGGGCAAAATGTTTCCTTACATATCAAATACCGTAAAATTCCGAAAATAAGCCCCGGGGCTTATATTTTTCATGAGGGGCTTATTTTTGGAGGGGCTTATCTACGGAGGGAAATTTGCGTTTCAAAATCGATTGGGCTAGCCTTATAGTTGGAAGGAAATTTACCGTTTTTACTTTGTTTTACTTTGTACTTGAGGGCAATTTTCCAAGCACAAGCCCCCGAGGGGCTTATATTTGGAGGGGCGATTTAACGGAGGGTTTTTGCGTTACCGGTTTGGGGGGGATCATATTTGGAGGGGCTTATATATGGAGGGGCTTATTTTCGGAATTTTACGGTACTAGAAAGTAACTACCCTACAAATGGTGATTCGGGGTTTGCTTCAATTTGACAGCCAGATTCTCAGCTATTTTATCAAGAAACTCAAATGTGTTCAAGTAATCTGATCTCTGAACATTCGGCAATCCTTTGATACAGCCAGCAAGATCTTTAGTCATGTGACCAGCTTCGATTGTATCAACACAGGTTTCTTCTAAAGTACGGCAAAAGTTTGTAAGATTGTCGTTCCCTGGAGTAACAACAGATACAAAGTTACTGATATGTCTAATTTTACACCACAATCCAGTTACATTACTCAAGAATGGTAAAAACATAGCCATGGTACCTCAGTCACATGAGCAGTTGAGAATGGTCTCAGAGGCTATGGTGTTGTCTTAACATTTTTGCAACCAGGCGATTTGGTGAACACCTGTTTTATTCCTTTTAATTTTCTCCGAGACCGATATGAATGAAGAGCACCCAAATTAGCTGATAAGATTCAAATTTTCACCTTAACGGCAACGTACTAAAAAAAACATTTTATTAATAACAAAAATAGTCTGCGTGATTCCGTTCACATTTCGCGCCGGCTCGCTCTGGAACGTCCCAGTGATTTCTTGCCCGTCCGGAGTTTTGCGCCTAGCGCCAGTATACAACGGGCTCTAATTCATGATAGCGGTGGTGAACACGAAAGCTGTGCTGCTTTTAGAGCCATTTTTTATTTCCGTCTTTTCCTCCTTCTGCCGGTTTTATTTCTTAAGCAGATACCTCTCTTCATGAAGTGCGAAGAAAATGAATTCAAAAGAGCTGAACTGGGGGACAGACATAAACTCGGAGGGCAAATTTCGATGCAGAGGGGCCGGTATTTACAACCAAAGAGAGTTTAACATGTTGGTTTTTTGTTTTCGTTACACTCTCTAAAACTTCATTTATAATTTCTCCAAATTTTTTATCCAGCTGTTTACCTAGCTCATGACATTTTCCCCCAAATCAAAATGCGTTCATGAAAGTTGGTCCATTTATTGAAGTCTAAAGAATGGTTTTCGTCAGGTTCCTTCAGGTACTTGACATTTACTTACCATCAAGCTTGGCTCGGTGAAGCAAGCCTCGTGTCCAAGCAAAAATTGACGCTGCAGACAAATAAGACACACAACAGATAATTCATAAGGACAAAAAAGAATTGCCCTGTGGCCTATGCTCATGCAAACAATGAAGCTTCCTAGCAGGCTAGCAAAAAAATGCACGAATGTTACAGTAAAAGCTTAAAATGAAATGAAGAGAAGCCTGTTATTAAAGTGAACATGATCTTCACAGCAGAATGAACAACCTGAGCGGTTGAAAAAAAACCATAAAAAAATCGGGCTTGACCGGGCCATCTTGGTTTCATATGTACCGAGGGAGAGGGCGTCGGGGTTTATAGAGGTAGGGGGACAGAGGCACTTTCTCGTCTCCTCTCAAACCGTGCCCCCGCTCCCTAAGTAGATTTGATGCTCATCCAAGATGGCCGCCCGTAACGCAAAGTCTTTGATCTCGACGGTCTTACGGTAAAATAAGGAACAGTGAACAGTCTGGTTTCTTACCGACTGGATTAGTCGAGGTCTCTTTGCCCTGTTGATGCATGCGGTAATGTCTTGTTACTGTTCCATGAGCTGCCTCAGACTCCACTGTCTTGCCATCAGGGCAAACAAGAACACTTGTCATCATTCCCAGTGAACCAAAACCTGCAAAACATCCCCACGATCCGTAAATTACTCAGAAGAAAACAAAAAAGGATTAACCCCGGGTGAGTCAACCTCGTTTCCACGTCCTTTCTCCTACCCGTCTCTCTCTCTCTCGCTCCGCAGGGACGGGTAGGAGAGAACCGTAAGAACGAGGTTGTGGGTGAGTTAGACCGGAATTTTTACAGTGTAGTTGGAAAGATATTGAAGTGTAGTTTGAAAGATATTGAACAGCTCACTTTTGAGCGGAATCTTTGGACAACTTGACTGCCAGATGGTAAAAGAAATGTCTTAGAACGTTTTGATACAAAGCCTGCTTCTAGAAAGGTTCCATTCATGAATTCCTACCAATAAAATTTTTACAATTTTAACTGTTTTCTGCAAAACAGTTAAAATTGTCTGGATTTGTGCCCGGTTCATTTCCTGAAAGAAAAAAAAAAACAAAAACAAAAACAAACAAAAGAGAAAACTATTGAAAAAAACCCTCGGTAGCTAGCAGCAGTTGTGCTGAGGAGAGGACTGAGCGAGCCACAAAGCCACGAGAATGAGCACTGCTTCCGCCGGCTTGCCCTCCTCTCAGTTACCCTTCCCTCATAAAACCGCCATGGACGCAGGCTACTTCCGAGAAAACGTTCTTCATTCTTTAATCAGTTTTTCCGTGATTGGTTAGAATGGATTCAGATAGTCAATGACAAAACCAACCACTGATCCCCGGGCATACTCACTGTAATGGCCTATACAGGGAGGCCCGCCCGAAAGGGGTACCTTTTTCAGGCTTCAGATATATGCAAGGATGGGGATTTGGCTAGTTGAGATTTATGAAAGGGTAGGGAAATCTGCCATTTCGGTGGGTAAAAAGGCTTAAAATGGCTCACAGATGCATTTTATGACTGTGAAAAAGTCAAGAAAACAGTCTGGTCTTGTGATTTACTCAAACTTTCACAGTGCATTTTCAGCAGTTAAAAGCGATGCACAGTTCTAAACTAAGTATTTGAAAAAGGGTACCATTTGTCAATAAAAGGTATATAAAAGGAGTACCCTCTCTGTCAAAAATGGTATACAGAACGATAAAGAGTTGGACCTCAGGGCGGAGCCTCCCTGTATAAAACCTTTTTGAGTACCTCCCCCACTCCCCAAACCCGGACACTGACCTTGTGCAACAGAATCCGACTGTACATCACCATCGTAGTTCTTACACGCCCACATGAAGCCACCTTCAGATTTGAGAGCATATGCTACCATATCATCTATTAACCTGTGTTCATACCACAAGTTCTTCTCTTCAAACTTCTTTTTATAGTCTCTGCAAATAACCAATGAAAAATTAAAACAAGTTTACATCAGAAATACGTGTTAATACACTTCTAACGGGCGCAGACAAAGCCACGTTCCTGCCTATTGTCCCTACCCTCTCCCACACCAGACACCCAAATCCCTTCTATCCAATTAAAAATATGTTCTATTCTAACTCACTTTAACAGTCCAAAATGTGACAATCTGTAATATTCCTTTTGTATCGCAATAATCAGCGGTATGATTTTTGGAAACTTACTTTTCATAAATTTCTTGGAAAATGTCCTTGAACCTGCCATCATACTTCTTCAAAATTGTGTTCTTTGTGCTGAAAAAGATATTAAATTGAGTCAAGGAGGATTAAATAAATACTGCTAAACCTTTCCACAACGGCCTCCTTGGGGCACAAAAGAAAGTGGCAGTTGTGGAGAGCGGTGGCCGTTATGGAGAGGTAGGGGTGGAATATGAAAATTCTTTTTAAGGGAGTGCAACATGTTTATTGCGCTCAGTTCTTGGTGACTGTATCCCATAATGGTAATCCAATCATTAATGAAAATAGAGATAAAATACACAAAAAACGTAAATGTTTTGAATCAAAATGTTAACATGACAAAACGGGCAAGGCTCGCACCATTCACTGTGAAGTATTGCAAGACAATTTAGGGTTACTGCAGCAGAATAAATGGAACACAATTAAAACACGATTGCCGCGATTCATCATCAACACACCAGACGGATCATATTTTGCGACCGTTCCTGACTTTTTCGTCATCAGTCACTGAAAAAACTGGCCATTATTGAGAGGTTATTTCGGTATTTTGGTGCACGTGGAGGTGGGCGTTACCATTGTAGAGAGGTGGCCGTTACTGGAGGTTCATCAGTAAGCTGATCTCAAGGGAATTTACAGGTTTAACTTCGTATGAAACGAGTGCTTTAATTAAACAAATATGTTCTAAAGATATTGAATTGTGCATTTGTTTTCAATTCACATAAGGCTTTTACATGTACCTTCCAGTGTATCAGGTAGTGAACATTAACCTATGATATGTCTAGCAACCACAAGTGAAGATGTAACTTTTTAGGACACTATCATAGAATGCCGTCACTAAATCTGGTAGTAAAGAGTCTTTAAATACAATGTGGTAATTGGGCATAGTTTTCTGGCTATACATAGCAACTGAAATACAGTAGGAAAAGTAGCAAAAGTAGACATCTATGACCCTCCCCTCTTCACTACCCAATTGACATATTGTAATACAAGCCCAAGGGACATTTTGAGTGAGGATCTAGTTTGATTGAGCAGCTCAATATGTCACTGTCATGAACAAATTGAGTACATTAACCCATTCGCCCCTGGAAAAATTTGCCAAAAACGCATTTTAAAGCTAGTCAAGCGGTTTTCTGGTCACTGTCGTGCTATAAGGAGCTAAAGCGTACCATAAAGCCATTTACAGTTTGTACACTTCGCGGCCTTCTGATCCAGATGTAAACTATTACCTTACGAAGTTTGGGCATGTGCAGAAAACAAAATTTTGAGGGGTTTAAAAGTAACACAGCAGTCTTGACGTTTATTCTTCGCTTTCTCTCCTCCCCTCCTATTTCGCTTTTCTTACCTCATTTTTTTTTCTTTTGCTGGGCATTTAGTAGGCTTCATTTTGGTGGGAAAAGTTTTTAGGAAAGCTTTTAGGATCTTAGGATTAGATGAAAGGGAAAGTGGGACCACGGGTAGTGGAACAAGATTTTCATGGAAATTTTCAGGTGAATGTAACATGTTTTTTTGCCTTTTTCTCCAGTGTCCTTGACTGAATTTTGCTCATTCTGGTATGGTTTGAAAGATCTCTTCACTCCAGCACAAGTTAGTGGACAAAGTTGTCCTTGACCAATGACCATTAAAACTGATGACGTCACAAGCGATAGAAGGGACATAGATCCACATGGGCGGTTACGGGTGGCTCAGAGGCGAATAAGTTGAAGGTTAAATTTTTCTTCTCAAAGCCTGGAACAGAATATCACTCTACAAAAACCTGGGTAAAAAGTAAGTTTACCTCATGTATAACGGGTACCCCATCTGTAGTGCATACTGAAACGAACTGTGGGCAAAATTCTTGATAGACTGTCGATAGAATGTCATGACATAATTAAACATCAGTAAAATCTGAAAGAAGCGCTGCTGTGTTTAACACTTGTGTACATGTAGTAAGAGACTTCAGTTTTTTTTTAATGATAGACCACTAGCTGTGCATAACGTGCAGCTGTATATCATGCCCCACTCAACATACCGTTTTGTTGATACCAACTAAAAATTATTTTCATTGTCCAAAAGGTCAAAGCATATTTTCAAAAGAAAACAACAATACGTAATTATTTATGATATTTCAATAAAATAAGTTTTACCTCATCTGTATTAAACATTCCCATTGCCACTCCACCATCACCGGAGAAGCTGTGTACAAGGTATTTAACTGGTTCACTGCCATCAGAAGGTGTGTACATCATCTCTACTTTACCAGGACCAGGGACAACAAAGTCTGTTGCTTTGTACTGAAGGAATTAAAACATACATACCAACATCAGTCAGACAAGAGTTAGAGCTTTATGTCTCAAATGACTGTAGACAATAGCTAAGTTAAAAAGGCACATGAACTCTTGTTTGTCAGGCCTTCTATTCCTGTGTTAATGATTTACATAACATCAAGATATCCCTTTGATCTATTTTCATATGGTTTTTCAGAGGTGTTTCTTAAGCAATTTTCTCAAAATTTTTTCATAGGTTCTTTCACAGGATTTTTCAGAAGTGTTTTTTAGCAAATTTTCTTAAACTTTGATCATACGTTTTTTCACAGGGTTTTTTCACAGGCTTATTTTAGTCACAGGTTTTTTCACAGGGTCCTAAATTTTGAAATTTTCTCAAAATTTAGGCTGTGCAAAATTCACAGGGTTTTTCACAGGGTGTTTTCTTGTCACAGGGTATTTCACATATTTTTCACAGCATTTTCACTAGTTTTCATCCAATAGTGGAGGTTAATCCTGGGGGTACTCCCTTACATGGCCTTACGGGGATGTGCCGCTGGACAGGGTATGGTTTTTGACCTCTCTTCTAAAGTAGTAATACATACCTTTATCACTGATTTTTTTGTACGTTGTTTATCTCCTTCTTTTTTGTTGTAACTTTCATTATAATTCAAGTTTTTTTCTGATTTCTTTACTTCCACATAATATCATTCTGTTTATTAGCTTTTGTATGGCAAGTTTATTTAATCTCTTGATTAGGGAGGACATGACACATTCAATAAAATGAAAAAAAAAACACGCTAGATTTCAAATGGAACTACCGGTAATTAAGATACATGTATATTAATTTGTTCGTACAATATGATGATTGGAAGATGATTGGAGCTGTAGGCAGCCTAAGTAATTTTTTAATGTACATGTACCTGATCAGCATGAGCATGACGACCAATGATGATTGATTTTGTCCATCCAGAAACTAATCTCGGAATGTTCTTACAGATAATGGCTTCTCTAAACACTGTTCCTCCAAGGATATTACGGATTGTTCCATTTGGTGATTTCCACATTTTCTTCAAGTTAAACTCTGGGTTTTAGAACAAGAAACTAAAATTAATTCATTGAAAAAACATGTATTCAGACTACAGTAATTCCAGTGATTACATGTTGCAGAAAGCAAAAATTTAAACTCAAACCATAGAAAAATATCAATAAAACAGAAATGAATTAAGTAATGTTCGAAGGGTTGCATCGAAAATCAACTAAGTGCCTTTTAATCTCATCTTAAATTCTTCCCTTGATTTATTTTGAGAAAGACAGCGATTTGGAGAAAGAAACAAGAAAGTGAAACAAATGTTGATCTATACTTGCATTGTTCTTGTTTACCCATATATTCTACTGGCTTCAAAATAATACTCATTGTAATGTTTAAAGAAAGCTATCAATCGGGTCTTTCTGCAGGTACCGTCATCACAAAAGAAACAAAGGAACTTAACAAAAGAGTTCTCCTGCAGAGGGCTTTATTGTTTGGTTGTACTGTTTCTTTTGTTGTAAGTACGTAATCTGTGCCTTGGTACCTACAGAAGGAACCTATCAATCAGTTCTGGTAATATTATATTATGATAAATCAAGGGAACGATATTATGCCAAGTTCAAAAAGTCACTTTTAGTGCTACTAAGTAAACACAACAACCCTTTGAAAGAGTTCTGTCTCAAAACTGACCTTCAACTCTCTTCTCATCTGGAGTAATTGTTGCACACTTGATGCCAACATTGTACTTCTTCACTGCTTCTGCTGCTTCTATGGTAACTAAACGTCACAACAATACAGGAGTTAAGTATTTCTTTGCCTTAAATTCTTGTCTCAGAAGTACATGTCTGTTGTTTTAATCCCAGTTTACCATGGCTTTCTTCGGAAGAGAGAGTGAGTTATTTAGAGGACTGGGCCTTTTAGAGGAAAGGAGAGTGGGACTCTACAGGGCTTGAAAAAATATAACTTGAATCCAACTTGTCCTTTTGGCAAGCAGCACTCAAATTTCTCTTGCCTACAGGAGCCGTTTCTTGCTTATCCTTACGATTTTGTTGGAGGATTAACTTGCCTGGACCAGCTTTTAATTTTACTTGCCAAGCAAGAAAATCTCCTTGTCCTGGACTAACGGATGAGACTTTTTTTGAGCTTTGACTCTGCGAGGAGAACCTGGGTGTGTTGATGATGACAAGATTGTGGTAAGCAAAATGGGAGAAACCTCTGGATCTCAGGTATCAAGTCTTGCCTAGTAGTGAAAAAGGTGAAATCCTTTAGACAGCACAAATAGCAGTATATAGTACTACTGCAATCTCACCTTTATCATCAGTTTGATCTCTGTTTTGGATTGAAAGATCATAGGACTTAATGTCCATATCCACATAAGGAAACAGAAGCTTTTCCTTGATCAGCTCCCATATTATCCTGAAAGAACAAAAAAAATGATGGAAAAGCTGGTCAAATTGAGTTCTGCAGTTGAGTTGTTAACATGCAAATTACTATTATTAATATAAGATTATTCTACCTGGATTTTTGAAAACCGGGTTAGCAAACATTTTGTAAAAAATCTCAACTTCCCCTGTCTTAGCCTGTTTACTGTGTTGTTTCTTTATGTTGCATCTTATCTTGGTTGTTTCATGGTTGGATGTAGAAGTGGCTGTGCACAGAATTTCGTGAATTTCTATCTAACCTCCCCCCTCTCCTCCCTCTATCCCCCTTTGGTCTTTTTCCATTCCTAACCCACAATTCTATCTCTACCACAAGTGACAGTAATATTATTTGAAATCAGTGTGTGCCTAAAGCTGGCTTTGGTACTGCTTAGCAGTTTAAATTTTGTTGTTGCTCACCCTGAGAAAAGCTTCCTGGAGAGCATCATGTAAAGCTCTGAAATGGGAAAAAGTTGATACGATCCACAGAGTCTGCATCGCCATACATCGAACCATAATCTCGTTTCATTTAGCTAAATGGATCAATCACCCTGATCGGGACTGAGACAGAAAAGTATGATATTGTCCGCTTTTCTAAGGGGACCACTGAGGGCACTTTCCAAAAGTAAGAACTGGCCGGCCAGACATTTGACAATAATGAAAACCCACCTCCTTCATCTATACTATTCAAGATTTGATTGATCTGGCCGGATAGATTTGATGAAAAGAGAGATTCTCATTGCTACAGGAATGGTCTGGCCAGTCAGTTCTGACAAATGGAAAGTGCCCTAAGTCTTTGGCCCTGGAAATAGGATTCTAGGAGTCAAATCTATTAAGTGAAAGCAAAATTGCAGGTGAAAACAGAGTCTACGCTGGTTTGCCGCCCATGTGACTGGATCTAGGGCTAGCTTCAGCACGTACTTTGTTTTGAACCATATATACACTGTAGGCTGGTTTTTCCAGATCACATGATAATAATTTGTGCACTATGTTTCAATGTTTGTTGTCTGTTTCATGCAAAATCCTGTCATTTATCAGCCTGAGAAAAAAGCAGTGTTTTGCTACCTAATTAAGTAACGTAAGCCTAATGTTGTTATGGACTCGGCAAAATGTTTCTAGGGGCCACTAACTTACTGCCTAGTATCAGATAAAGGCCTTTAAAGGCTTTTTCATTGTTTTAAATTGCTAAGTAGTAGATTGAGTTGTTTTTTTTGCTAACACGGTTTTAAAAAATCCAGGTTTAATTATAACTATTATTATTATCATCATCATCATCATTATTATTTGTAGTGAAAACACCCCATTTTCCTTCCAACTTGGCCCTATATGCAATTGTTGGTTGTGAAAAACTAGAAGCTAGACCCACAATAATTAATGACAAAATTGATATACCAACCCACTAAAGCTGAATGCCCTAACAGGGCGGAAGGTAGCAAGAGACAAGACAAGTAGCCTGTGCCAGGCTCTCGGTCAAAATGTAGACGAGTGAAAAACCGAGTGAGCAGCGGAAAAAGGAAGTGAATGAAAAACAGCCGGTAGAGAGGAGAAAAGCTGTAAGCAACTTCTTAAATACCTCAATCTACTCAGTCAAGTGGTTTTGCACATTTTCTTTTGATCTATTGTCCCCACTATCTTTGGCCTGGGGCAGGCTACGAGATATTAGTAGCCTTTGGCTACAGCCATTTCTTCTTGCTCCTTGCAGCTAAGGATGTTTCGCCTGGAGGAAAATCTGTGAGTCAGCGACAGAAATTCGAGACTGATGACGTAAAATCTGTCTGGAATCTTGTCAGGAGCTCTGATTGTTTGACATAGTACTTATATTGTTTTACCTACTGTTTACGAATGACAGACAAAGGGCCACAAAGTTCAGATGTAAACGTGATGAATCTACTACAAAAACAGTCAATATTCCCAGAATATCTTCTTCTTTAGAAAAAGCATCCAGCCAAGTTTTGCTGGAGCTTGTTTGCAGAAGAACACTAAACTTTACCATAACCTACCAGGCGAAACAAAAACTCAAACAAATTTACATTTGGAACACCATGACTACCGGATTTATTATGTAAACATTGATTTACATCGTCAGTATGGAATTTCTGTCGCTAAGTCGGGTGAAACGTCCCTACAAGCGAGGAGCAAGGAGAAACGGCTGTATTCACAGGCTACAAGATTATTAATTTTACTAGAAATACGTGTATCGCAGAACCTCGCGAAGGCACTTGCTTTGTCTAGATTTTAACCAAAAACCAAGAAAATAATCCCCTGCTTAAAAGGATGATTTTGGTGAAGAAAAGCTCTGGGCATCTAAATTTGATAGCAGATATTGACTTTTCTTTGCTGCAAGTCTGGCTTGGCCATGCTAAAACCACCCATGTGGAACCACAGTCTTTTTATCACACTTATCATTGCTAAAAAGATATGAGTTGTTAAAATCAAGTATGAAACAGAAAAGTATGTATGTGTTAAAACTGATAAAATGGACAAATTTAATAAGAAGTGGACTCTGCCTTTGGACTCTGTACCCTTAAACGTGTGTCCTTGGAATGCACTTATTATTTTTTGTATAGTTACTAGAGCGTTTAAGTTTATAGTCTATCGTATTGTAATGTATTTGTAATATATTGTAATGCAAATAATAAAAAAAAGAGTTATCATACTGACGCACTATTTTGTTGCACGGATATGAAAGGATGCTGATCATGAATTTCACTAAATAACAAAGTTCAATAAATAGGTTCATCGTCTTCGATCATTTGTAGAGAATAAAAACTTAATAAATAAAAATCCACAATAAGCACTCAAAAAACACACACACTAAAATACTGGACAAGGCAGGTTTCCAGTATTGTCAAATGCTCACAACAAGACGTTGCTCGGAGTGGGATGACTGCGTTCGGAATTTTTCGATGCACAATAAGCTTAGTTTATGTGTTGCGAAGCATAGCAAATTTATATGCAATAAAAAATATTGCATGCGTAAGGAAGTATTTTTCGAAAGCCCACTACGATTTTCCGCGTTCTTTCCGACTATTCTTTTCTTTGCAACTCGACTTTACGACAAAACATGCCATTTTTAAAGCTGTCATGAAATTGGCTTCAGAGCAGGATTCATACGGCTTGGACCCATGACGAGATCAGTAATTTTACTCTCAAGGCGAATGAATTAATTATATGGATACAACTTTAATGAACAAATTAACGATAAACGCCGACGAGAAATTTATTTTTGGATCTGCCGTTAGTGCAAAATATAGGCTTAGTAAATGTACTCCCTTAACAGAAATATAGTGCCAGTTTGAATTTCCACTTAACATTTTTACTGAAGAGAATAAAAGCTTGTCAACTCTTCCTTTTATCCATCATTTTTCCATACCTCGTCATTTCATCGCCTTTCATCTCAACAACAGGGCCAGCTACAAAAAATATCAACAAATATCAAAAATCTCAGAACTAGAATCATCTCAGTCATACTACAAAATTTAAGCTTATAATCTTCGGACAACGCAACTCATAGTCATACCATTCATTATCATTCAAAAAACCAGCTGACACGATCAGAAATGTCACAGCATAAACGCAACAAAGGATTGCTAACTTTCTGACGAACATTTAACCTTACCTATTATCTTAGCCATGATGTCGTAGGTGGCAATAACCAGTGCTTTCCTTACTGCAAACGGTAAACAATGTGTTGACTACGAGTTCATTCACTCATAGGTACTCTGTTAGCAACAAACCCCAGCTGCATTCTCGCACACTATTGCACAATGAGGTCCCATGTGACCTTGCGTGAGTAACGTAAGCGACATTAGGCGCTCCCAGATATGTGCACTCCCATGAGAGCTCATGATATCACGGCTACAGATAAAACAAAGCTTTGCATATTTAGATATTATTCAGATGTACAATTCATGTGAAGGATATCCTAAAAATTGAAATTCAAGTTGGGATATACGTAGTCTCCAACGCAGCCGTTTTACTGTGTCGTCACACAATGCTCCTCACCTTAAGCGTTGCGTGACGACACAACTTACGGGCGCCTCCACCTAAAAGCTATCTCCAGCTCTTACATTTTGTAGCAGTCTCCTTCACAGTCTTTGTAGCCGTTTTTAGGGTCGTCAACCAACGCTCCTCCCTATTTTTTTGAACTGAGGAGGAGCGTTGCGTGACTACCCTGAAATAGAGTAAAAGTGCGAAAATAAACCCTTAGCCCCTCCAAAGAAAAGCCCTCCAAACTCGTAAAGCAAAAAACCCTCCGTTAAATCACCCCTCTGAATATAAGCCCCCCTGGGGGGGGGGCTTGTACTTGGACTTGCCCTCAAAAGTGAAACAAAGCAAAATTCCTTCCCACCACAAGCTAGTTCAATCGATTTTGAAACGCAAATTTTCCTCCGTACATAAGTCCCTCAAGGGCCTCTGAAAAATATAAGCCCCGGGGCTTATTTTCGGAGTTTTACGGTACGTCTGCGAAGGAGACGACTACAAACCGAAAAGTAGCGCGATGCATCTGTGACAAACTCTGTGACCAATATATAAGGTAGTAACTTCTTTTCAGCGGTTTCTTATTCCAGAATTTTCTGGACGTGACTGACCCGGTGACTGAGCAAAAGTGACGAAAAAGTACCATAATAATGACTCAGCAAAATCTATTTAAACAGCTGATCAGAACTGTGAATCGTAACATTTGGATGAAAGCTCAGTTATGGCGGAAAAAGCGGATTTGCTTTCCCTTGGAACACACTGTAGTTTAAAGGATTGTAAACGGCTCGACTTTCTACCTTTCAGATGCTCACATTGCAAAGAGATTTTCTGGTAACGGTTTTTTAAAATATTTTACTGAACACTTCTGACTGTGGGGGAAGAACATCCACCACTGGAAAGTAGGGTAACTTTCATTTTGGGGCTAGCTTTAACTAGTCCCGTTTGTAGTGTCATTTTTGAGAGGTTATAGAATACAATATAGAGTCTTTACAGAGTGTCAAAGAATCTTGAATCAATTCTCAGCCTTAAAATTTTTTTTGAGCCACAAAGATGCCTTTCTGATCATTTTTTTTTCAAAGTTTCAGCTCGACCAATGGCCATGTTTAAAGTTTGAAACTTGAAACTAGATTCACCTTTTGTTTCTCTACTGTACTAATTTATTGTTCAGATATTAGGTATTTAATATTTATATTTTTCTTTTTTATGAGAAATTAATAACAGAAAGGAAATGATGATTTTACGTAGGATGATTATGCTCCTTGCTATTCACTGTTAACTTGAGTTTCTTGTTTCCTACTAGTTTGGATCATCGCACACCTGAAGGCCATCAATGTCGAGATGTCGTTACATCTGATGTAAGTAGTGCCAAATAAAAAGTAACAGTTACTTGAATTTTACTCCAGCCTGCTTTTTGCAGAGACTGGGGGTTTCAAGTGGTCTTGATAAAACCCCTCCCCCACACTACTGCCTGAAAAGTTCCAGTAACTTTCAAAGAGAACCAGTCCCTTGAGCAGGAGGATGTTGGTTCAAACCAGAACTGGATTATAAACCAGGTTCTTTGGTTCTTTAAAATACTGGTAATCGCTTTATGTAAGGGAATACAGATTCCGGAATCCAGGAAATGTTTGATTGTGGAATCTGGAATCTTGGACTTTTTTCCTTGTGGAATCCAAATTCCTGGGCTTTGAAATCCAGAATACAGTATCTGGAATCCAAACTTCACAGGGTGAAGTCCAGAATGGAAGACTGTCTTGGATTTCCTTACAATAGGGTGATGTTAAGATCGGGCTGGCTGTGATTTAAGCTAGACCTTGTTTCAGTTCAGATGATCGCATTATTGGGTGGTGAGGTTATGCTGTTGGCCTCGTCTTTATCCTTCAGATTTCATTAGTCAATGCTAAAGAGTTTGAAAAGAGCAGGGGATGTTTCCCTGGTGGTATGGTCTACCTTTCAAACATCATTCATATCATGGGCTGCCTATATTTCAAACATCATTCATATCGTTTTTTTATGGATGGGACATGTCTTTTGGGCTGATCCTGCACCATAACTGATTGAAATAAAAATTTTCCGAAGAAGAGGGCTTTTGCTTAATGTGTTAAGATACATATCAAACGATATAGCAGATTTTGTATGTCTGTCAAGCGACTGCACAGTTTTTATGGATGGGACATATCTTTTGTCCTCTCATACTTGACATTTCATCCACTCATTCATTCATATTGCTGTAGCAGCTATGTGTTGTATTTCAGCAGCACAAATTTATTGTACTTTTTGCTTATTTCTGGCTTCTCAACCAACAGGTTCATGTTCCTGTTTGTCCGATCTGTAATCAAATCATAAAGAAATCCAAAGATGAAGATATCAATAGACAGGTGAGCAATTAAACTAATCATATTTGTCTGAAATGTGGTTGTACCTACTGATGGTGAGTCACATGTTAAATATGAATTTTGGCAAGTTGTTAGAAGTACCTCTAATTAAAGCTGCATTCACTTAAAATGCCAAAATTTGGTGTTGGTTTATGGGATGTTGCCAAACCAAAGTGGTCTCCTTTATAAAAAGGTCACATATCTTTTTATTTACTAATAGAGTAGTGCACAAAATTCCTGATTTTCAGTATGAGCAGTTGCCATGTTTTCTATAAAATTTAATTTGACTTATACTGTAAGTTTCATAGTACATATACAGCAAACTTAGGCATCAGACTGTGCAGTTTTTGCTTGTACTTTTGGCCATGGTTGTTCATGAGAGATGGTTCTTTAACTGTTAACTTAAAATTGATTTGACTGGGAATTTTTCTGGTTTGGAAATGTTGTTGCTTACTAATGGTGATCTCTTGCACTGATTTTAAGAAGTTAATTCTCTCCCATAGAAGTGGACTGTATTATTTTACAACTGGAATATATTGTGCTGGGATTTAAGGATGATGTTTCCGTATCGTTTAAAAAACAGAAAAGCAAAGGAGTATTGATGTCACTGGACGGCATTAACGGCCAGTTGATTCAGACATTACTGAAGGAATGAAAACTACTCAAAGTAATTGTTTGAAATTCAGGCTGTTTATTGAAATTTCGAATCACAATAAAAGTTATACTTTTCCTTTTTTAAAAAAAAAGCAAAACAAAACAAATCTTAAACAGTGGCATGCATGTGTGAGATGATTGGCCGATTTCATCCTCATTGTACAACTACTCATTGCAGTTGTCATTGTGTCATTTGTTTTACATGAAATAGGTAGAACAGCATATTATCAGTGGCTGCAAGACCCTGGTTGTTGGAAAACCAAAGAAAAGCAACAAGTGTTCTTTGAAAACTTGTCGGCAGCATGGTCTTATGCCATTTGTGTGCCCTGACTGCCGTAAGAACCACTGTATAAGGTGAGAAACATTTGATTGACATTTACACCATGAAAAGAAATCATTTTTTTTCCATTGGTATTATGCATAAAACATTGCAATCCAATGAATCAACCCATTTGCTGCTAGAAACTTTTCTCCCAAAAATGCCATTTGAAGCTAGTGAAGCCCTTATCTTATGACAAGCTCTCCAAAAAGTAACTTTAGCTTAATCAAGTGCTAAAGTATGTCTTGGCTGCACAGGCTAATGAAAAAGAGGCAAATGATCCAAAACGTGATTAATTTTTACAAGTTGAATTAATGCTATGCTGGCTTTCATTCCTGGTGTGTGAAGATGACTCTACTATCTTGGATTTTGTCACAGCTCACTTTCTTTCTTTTCTTCTGTTGCTCCCCTTCCATGTTTCCTCTTTTTGCAGGCCTTCTAGTGAGCTTTTCTCCCATGAGAAGTCACAAGTTTTCACAAATACACCAAGGATCTATAAATATATTTAAAGATAGTAGGGGTGTTAGTGAATCAATTTTTTTTTCCTGTGAATGACTCAAGACTTAATCATGTTCATTTGGGCATGATGTCAGTAGTACAAGGAACATGGGTGTAAATAATCTGTTTTAATGATTCTCAAACCTTTATAATTTTGAGCAAAAGGTCAAGCACTAAAAAAGTAAAAACAAACAAACATTCACATCTGTTTTGCAAAAAATTTCCAGCCATTTTTCATTTAACCCTATATCAGGCTCAATTTTCGTTTCGCTTTGTAACAACATTCTGGCGGGCAAGGTGAAACAAATTCAGAGCCAATTTTGGCGGTAGCCATTACAGAGAATGTATGACTGAGAACTGCTAAAATTGGGCCTGATCTGAGGTTATTTTTCATTTTAATGTCTGGGCAATACCGTGGGTGCCAGAGACTTTTCATGCACAGTTTCCAGTTTTGGTCATGTCTTTGTAGTGACACAGCGACACTGTAGCATTCCTCTGCATACGGTGAGAAAAAGTTCTCTGGTACCCGGGATATGTATGCAAAGACCTGTCTGTCTTACACAAATTGAAATGACTTCTTTTTTTTTCTTTTTCAGGCACAGGCATGCAGAAGATCATCTTTGTACTGCTTTACAAGTGCCAATTATATCCTGTGCTTGACACTGAAATCAGTGAAGATGATGATGATGCTGACTTGGCGACTTTAACGTGCATTGAAAATGACATTCAGCAATGTTAACAATATATGAAGTGTTTGATTGCTGTAATTATTGGTCCAAATGACCTGCTCTTGCTACTCCATTGTAGATAAATGTGTTAATATATTCCACTGCAAACTCAGTCAGCTGCCCTTCGCCAGCTATAGAGGCCATAAATGACAATTATTTATTATTTACGGTAAAGATTTTTATGGAAGTATATTTTTCTTAAAAAAGTGAACAATATTATTGTACACACATCTTGCTGTTGTTCATTTTTGTATTCGATTGAAGTTATAAATCTGAGCTATGCTTTATCTTTAGTGTTGTTAATGGTAACCAGAAGGAAACCACAGCTGCAGTGGAGGCGTCACGCAAATAATGGGATCAATAAGCTTAATTGTGCCTCTACACTTGCGTTGAAATTTTGGTATATAATGCTCTGCCGATATTTACGAACCTCATTGAATCCAAAGATTTGTTGAAAAAAAGAACGCCTGATGACCAATTTTCCTTTCTCGCTTGAATGGTCTTACTTACAGTTATTTAGGAGCTTTAGCAATAGGTTTTAGGCGAGCCAAGCGATCCGAGCGGTAGTCTGGGGTCTGGGGATGGGAAAAAACTCGCTTCCCTGCCATTTATTTTTTTGCTCTCGTTTTCAGCCTTTCTCCCCCACTGCGGAGCCTGGGTAACGTTAGGGAGCTTTAGCAACGCCGGATGACAGTAGCCTACGAGTAGTTCCCCACTTTTTCTCAAGGATAGTAGAGCGAGCTGAACGAGAGCGCGCGTGAAAATCACCCCACGCGAGAAAAGGTGACACGGCGCTTGTCGCCTTTTCTCGCGTGGGGTGATTTTCACTTGCCTGCGTTGCAGACGCTTTAAACCTTCGGACTATACAAATGGTTTTGACGAGTAGATGGGTCGGCTGCAACGCAGGCTAATTTTCACGCGCGCTCGCGTTTCGCTCGCTCTACTATCCCTGAGGAAGAATGGGGGACTACTCGTAGTCTAGATGACAGCGACGGAAACGAGAACGTTAAATTTTTTTTAAAGTAATGGGTTTTTTGGTACATTTTTCTTGCCTCCCCTGCACGACCAAGACGTGAAATTTCCTTATGCGACGTTTTTTGCAGGACGTAAACACACAAAGAAGAATGTTTCTTTCTCTTTGTACAATTGGGTGTGGTCCCCAAGAATTCAACTTCAGGAAAATTTAGCCTGCGTGGCAGGCTAGGAAAATTCACCTACATTTAACATTTTAAACGAGTTGGAAAAAACACAACAAAGTTGGAGATATCAATCAATCGGTTTATTTCTACTACCGTGGACAGACAACTAAAAGAATTTACAAGAAGTATAAAATATAAATAAACAATACATACAGAAATAACTAAAAAGCTAAACTAGTTAGGTGAGCGTAATTATAATTATAATTGAAAATGTGAAAAGTCAGGAAACAGGCACAACAAATACATTGGTACTCATAAATGTCATAAACTTGCTTGGTATAAACGTAAGTGTACAGAGCAAAACAAAATATCAGTAAAGATTAATAGAGATATATCGATTAATGAAATGCGAAGTTAATTCTAAGACGAACTCATGTTATAAAGAGATTTTCCCCAGCCGTCGTCGTTGCTAAAGCTCCCTTTTGAACAGTTCAAAATGGTAATAAATTCCCAGTGGGAGCCCTCACTCCCGAACGCCCCAGGCAAGGGTAAGATATGGGAAGAAGCGAGCCCGGAGGCGAAAAGGAGCGGGAGCTAGCTAGGATGACAACAATGGTCATCGCTGCGGGGAGGAGGGAGGGGAGGACTGGGGAGGGACAGGCCAAAAAGGCCTATTTAACAAAACTGGCAGAAACGTTTAACGAAATCCTTGAATCCCGAAGAGAGAATTAAACAGGAGAAAAACAGGCCACACGAAGACGATTTAAACAAAACCATATTTTTATCTCCGTCCACACGAAAACGATCATCGTGAAACAGAAAACCCGTAAAGGAGATAAAACGAGCGCACGGGACTCTTTCTATCCTTGAATCCTTGTACGACCTGGTCTGGTCCAGATTTGGGGCGTTTGGATAACAATCTTGACGAGTTTTCCTGTATATCGATGGCCCAATTGAATGAGAATTAGGTTGAAATACGCAAGAGCAAAACAACCATCTTTGCAGCGGGCATCACGCATTTTTTGCGTTTACGTGCGTTTACGGCCGACACGAAGGTCGACAAATTTTCCTCTTTGAACGTTTTTCGATTTAAACGGTGAGCGTTTTTTCGAATTCAGGAAGGCCTAAAGAAACACTTTGCGTTTACAACATTTGTTTACAACGAACTGAACTTATACTGAGCAATAGAATAGGCGCGGGCATAAGCTTTTTGCAGTGCACGACTTCGACGTTCTCTTGAACTTCGATAAAGTCTTTTAGAATTCAGCTCCATAAACAATTGCCAACATTTGACGAACTGAACGAGATAGAATAGGCGCGATAAGCTTGAAGCATCGCGACTTCACATTTAAAGTGGCCTTTTCGTAGCCGTCGACGTCGTAACGGCACGGAAAACGTCGCTTAAATAGTGAATTCGCCGTTTTTCAATCTTCATCTCGATTATTCCAACTCGCTTACTTTGTCAAATATATGCGAACTCTCCTGGATCTGAATTCGTAGGAGACTCATCTAGGTTTAGAAAGATAAAGAAAATTTCGTCGTTGCTCGTCCTCCACTGAACATCAAGCTAGGCATTTTCAAGTCGTAGTCGTTCAGTGAAGACAAAGAAATGTATAAAAAGCGTGATGCACGTGCAAAGTATTTGTTTAGCTAACTAAACCTATTTCTTTTTTGGTGTTCTCTTTGCCGTCACCGTCGTCGAATCTTAAGGTCCCAACGCGTCATCCCTCTAGGCTAGGCATGTCGGAGAGGAGTGGTTCGATTCGTTGATGGGAACTGAGCAAACAAGATTCAGGAATGCTCTCTTTCCTCAATTGTACCATTTATTTCTAGCTGTTAACTACATATCTTCCGCATCCACTGCCTGCGAGCTGATCCAAACACTTAAGACTATTATCTCCCATCCAGTTTCGGAATCGGATTTGCGAGGGCGATTTATCGTACGACTTATCGATCACCTTCCTGAGGCGAGAACACAACACCAACCCACTTACCAAGCTAACGGCAACATGATAATCATAATAACCCCGACTAATCATCGGTTAACATCTTTTTCATTAGATTATTCTGCAGTTACTAGCTTAACTTGTCTCTCGGCTATCGCAAATATTTAAATCTCTTAATGCTATCCTTTTCGATGATCTGCTATGCTTAGCAGACGTCTCGGATGCTTTTCGTATTGCATCACTGATCTCTTTTTCCTAGCCGAACAAGTTAATCTATTCCACAAGTTTTTAAGTGGTTCAGATCTATATATGAAAACAAATTTAATTATAACAAGCTTGTCACTCGCAAGAAATACAGGAAGGATGCAACTGACAACTTAATTGAAAATCAGAAACTAAGTATAACACTAAATAATATTTATCGATTATGAGAATAGATTTTTAACCACCACGCTACGTATGCTTTATCGAAGAAAAGACTGAGGAGATTAGAGCTTCGAACCGTTGCTGTGGATTAATTTCTTACTCCGGTTAGTCACCATAAATCATTAATTTGTAATTTCAATTATGTCCATAAGACCCCATTTTTTGAATGTAAAGTGTTGCTTTGGGATACATTCGGATGAATCATGAATGACTATTTCTAAAAAAAACAATGAATTCAAGCTAATTCACAACATTTAATCCTTATCCTTACAACAGGGATCCTATTTTTATCACACACGTTGAAAAAAGAGGGTCATCGTTGAGTTTTTAAAAATACTACAAATAACATAGAATAAAAATTTGTTTAAAATTTAAAGAAAACTGGATGAGAAATTCCATGTAATTCCGGTAACGGATTTAAATATTTGAGTTAGTTTCCTTCATCTATTTAACGTGGCTAAATCTTCTCATGAGATCCTTTGTACGTCAAATTTTTATCTCTGAACGTAGACATGGCTATACGAGTTCTTCTTGTATGCGTGATGTTGGCGATTTCAATGCAGATAAGTCAAACACAAGCAAGAAAAAGTCATCATATGGAAAAAATAGACGAAATAGCCAGAGAGCGACGCCAGGAAAGCGAGGAGAGAGAAGAAAGAAGGGAAATAAACTCCTATGGACCTTACGGCTGGAGACGAAAGCGAAGTTTGAAAGGTACGCATGCGTTGACCTCTAGTCCACATACCAAGGATACCGATAAATAAGCCACTTCCGAGTTCCACACATTCTTTCTTTCAAAACGATGCTAAGTGCAAACTTTTCTTGTCAAAATGAGGCTTATTTGGCCTCAGAATAAAAAGTCATTTTTATATCAGTAGCTTTTCACTTAGCCTCGCTGTGAAACAGAGGCTTCGGGGAACTCGGAAGCTAAGTATCTAATGCTTTTTAAATTATTTATATGACGTCAAACTCTTTTCCTCCACAGACGCAAGGCCAGATGTAAGAAAAGAAGACGCAAATAATTTTATTGGATACCAAATGTAAAAGATAACAAACCATGGCTTAATTCAAACCAATTATTGTTAAGGTCGATTATCACTAACCCTAGCCTGCGAGTAAGCTCTCCTTTTTGGGCAAGCGAAGTGAGCCTCGCGAGAACGCGCGAGCTTCACTCGCCCAAATAGGAGAGCTTGCTCGCGGGCTATACTAACCCTGGCTTTAAATCTTAATCTGGATTCTTATTTATTTTGCTCAAAAACAGTTTCTGTCAATACGTTATTTTAGAGCCTCTAAATGCATCAAATTGCAGGGCAAAAGAATTCGAAGAAATTTGCTTGCACAAAAGTGTATGTTAAGATTTACAGTCAAATTTCGCGCTGATCCTGGGTTATAAACCTCAGAAAACAGCCACATTTCGCGACGCTACCACCAGTTCCCCCGCGAAATGTATTTTAGTGGTGCCCAGTGGTGGCGTAGCGAAGGTTTTCTTTAATCTGGCTTTAAAGTACCCGGCCCAAACCTCTTTTTTGTTACGAGAAGGGAGCGTAAGGGTTTGCGGTGATGCGGTTTTACTCGATTTTTGGTGCAGTTTTGCGGAAATTTATATTTTATGTTGTGGTACTGCGGTTTTACAATACCAAGCGGTTTTAATACGGTATTTAGAAATTTTCGGGTAATTTCAATGCGGTTTTCTTATGTTTTTCTCTGCGGTGTTTATACGTATTTCTGTGCGGTTTTGCGGTATTCGTGCCCCCCTTACGCCCCTCATTTACGACGTCGCCGGGTTCTCTCTCCCCCAGTTTTTGTTGAGGGGAGTGGGTGTCTGTGCTGAGGCTATCAAACCTATATGGACTTCTGATAGGATAAAATTACGCGGGAGTCACACTATACAACAGGAAATACGTCACTTGCTGCAAAACGAGTTTGCCTTGGGCTAGTAAAACGCGCAACATGTACAGATTTTGTCGGAAAAAGTAGAACTTTTCCGCAACAACCTGATTTGCCACATGAGAGGTTTGATTCGTGGTAGTAATAAAATCAAAATGCGCAATAACGCTATTCAATTCGTTTGGCATCATGGTGTGTAAAACAAGTTCTGCGTTTTTTGTTGCCTGTTTGCCGTACCTAGGGAGCGCGCTCTTGTTTAATACATGTACTGATTTCAGTTACTTCCTCCACCTGAACTTTCATCGTTGTAGTGAAAGATAACCACAACCTGTGCGTGTGTGCGTGTGTGCGTGTGTGCGTGTGTGCGTGTGTGCGTGTGTGCGTGTGTGCGTGTGTGCGTGTGTGCGTGTGTGCGTGTGTGCGTGCGTGTTTGTGTTTTAATGAATAACAAAACTACAAAAGAGTAAAGTCAATCTTGTTAAAGGGCCATGATTAGTTTTACTATAATGTGCCCTTCTCCATTCTAATTTTCTTCTTTTATTTTTATTATTAAGTACACGTAGTTTAAGCAACTTTGTACCAATTGATATTGTACAACTAATGTATTATTAATATTGTACAACTATTGTATTATTGTACAACTAATGTATTACAGGATGGAATAAAAAATAAAATACAAAACTACAAACCACAGGAGCCGTCTGCAAGCAGGCATGAACGCAGGCCTTATTGTAAGGTTCACTTTGATGCTGCCTTGCCTATAGAACTCGATATAGCTTTAGAAAATAAACAAACAAATAAACGAACAACATAATTGTGTTTTTGTTGTTGCTACTGTTTTTTTTGTGCTCACAGTTCAAGAGTGAGAAAAGCCTACGCGCTTTTGTTCTAGCCAGATTCCCGGGAATGGTTGTCATGGTAGCATTTGATACAAGCCGGCTCCAAATAAGGGTAAAAACGTCATCACTAAGGAAGATGGCGGTCGAAGAAGAAGAAACCTGAACTTCTTCCCATTTTCTTTCCTTAATTGTCACATTTCAACTTCGTATGACAAAGGATACACCGTTTTCAACAGGAGTAAAATCTTACCAGGGATGATTTTAACAATCTTTAGGTTATTTTGTCGTAAAAAGCGCGTGTACAAACAGAGATGATTTCGCAAGATTTGACCGGCTCACAAAACTTTATACCATGAACGAGAAGTTCTTTAATTTTCATTCGTAGCTTGCATTGTAAAAACAGCGAAAATAAACACTCAGAGATAGAGAGGACATTGTCACTTGGACAGCAAGGTAAGAAAACCGCATTTCTTCTCAGAGGCCTGACCGGCCACAATGAATTTACATTGTACTCTGGCTCAGTTACTTAATAATCAGCCCCGGCCACAAAAAGCTTAATTTTACCTCCTTTAGCTGCTTCCATTTTTTTAATTTTAGGTTTTTCCTTCGTGCAGCAATTACTAATACCAGGTAAAATGACTCTAGAGTTAAAATTTGAGGAATAAATCCATTTAAAAATTACTTAGAAATTTTGATGGGACGTCTTAGCAACAATACTTTTAAGTAAATTTACTCACTTTACCTCTGAAATGTTATTTCCCGAGTTAAGACTTAAATATCTCTGTTGGAAAATAGAAATTATATGCTTAAGCTGGTGTTGCAGCTACATATAGAAGAAGTGCAACAAATGAGGTTATCTTGTATTTCGCTGAGTGCCCATCTCTAACAATGCAAACTCTGGATGTCCCAAATCAGTCCATTCTATGCCCAAAATGCCAGATGGAACCACTCTTCCAAATGAGCCACTTTCCACTTCTTCTTTAGAATATCCATAGCAATCTGAGGCACTTTTATCATGGTTTTTAGTTGGTTGTACATGTAAGCGTTAATCCATCCTGTCCAACCTCACTAGCCTCACAAGAATCTTGATAAGAATAAGGTAGAGTTTCAAGAAAGAAGAAGAAGAATCTTCTTTATTCCTCATAATGGCAAAAAAGCATGTGTAACCAGCCTTTGTTGAAAGGTGGAAGAAAGTTACTTGAATAATATAATGATTTTTTTGGTTTTGATAAAATTATTACTTCCTGATTGAGAGATTTGTTCTTTATATAGGATTTTGTTCTCCTTACTGGTAGCTTCCCCCGCAGATGTTCTTTTGGCTCATTTCGTAATTGTCCCCACGAATGGCAGGAACGCGTGACAAACCTCTAACAACATTTGCATGGGAGGCTACCTTACTGGAGACTTATAGCAGATATATTCTCAATAATGGTACACTTGGCTAAATCTGGGAGAGTTTCACTGTTAGATGTGTTAAAGCGATCACCAGTATGTTTACACCTTGTTAGTCTCCTGAGAAGCCATTTGTGGGATTGTCACACAATGCTCCTCCCCTCAACATTTAGGAGCATTGAGTGATGACCCTGGTTTCGCACTAGTGACATGTTCTTGTTGTTCAGAGGTGTTGTTAGACCCTCTTCTTGTGTTTGTGTATGCTACCCTGTTTGGACAACCCAGTTGAGTGATATCAGTGGGTTTTTTTTTTAACTATGAGTACAAACATTTGTAGCTGTTTCTAGAAATTAGTGCAGTGGAGAAACACAAACTCTCCCAAAGGATAGTAATGTTTGTAGAAGGGACAGGGATAAGGGGATTAGAGTCATTCTCTGCTTATATGAAACTACACCAACAGCAACATTATTATTTTGTTGTTCTTTGTACTTAAGCAGCTCATGGTAACCTTGAAAAGAATACCCATGTTTTAATTACATAATGAACAAAAGTAAAAAAAACTAACAAAAGAAAAAAAACATAACACCTGCTTATATCTGAATTGTTATGAAATAACTTAATTACATCGGCCTAGTTTTGCTCTCAGATTTGGACCCGTGAGATTACAGTACGGTTTTCTGCTAAATGAATACTCTTGATAGTTGGGATAAAAATGCACCATAGATAAATGTCACAGATATTCTTCTCAACTTGGGATAGTAGTCTGATAACTCTCATATTTCTTAGTAAAAAAGGTTTTATTTTTCCTTTTATTTTGGTATAAAATTTTAATCATAACCACAACATGGTATTGTTGAAAAACTCAAAAGCTCAGCGTGAAAAAATAAATCCTAAGTATATTTTTTGGAACTTTTTTGTTTCGAACCGTAGTTATTTATGTATAACATATTTTTAGTTGACAAATTAAATTTTGTGAACTTTTTAAGTAGATTAATCTTGACTGATGTTTCGTGTTTGTTATGACAACCATGAAATGGTGTAAATAATAAATTGAAAGTCCAAGTATTTTTTAATCTACTTGAAATAAATCAACTTATAATGCATTTAAATGTAGTTCTTTACACAGTGAAAAATGGCTGTTCTTTATTTTTTGCATTTTCCTCAACTATATGTAAGGTGGGGAAATGATCCGGCTGTGCTGTGGTGTGTATTATAAAGGCTTGACTGTACTACAGTGAATATTAATTTTACGTGTTGAGATTTTCATTGTTCATTTATTAAAATTGAGGAGATTTTAGAAATTTGAACTGTTTGCAGTTTGATTTAACCAGATTTTAATTCATAATGCTTTATTTTTTAATAGCCCTAGATCAACATGGCTGAAGCAGTTAAAGTTATCGTACGCTGTAGACCTCTCAACCGGCGTGAAAAGGACCTCAACTGTGAAGTTGTGGTACAAATGGACTCATCCTCTGGACAATGCGCATTATCCAAACCTGGTGAAAAATCACAGCCTCCCAAAACATTCACATTCGACGGTGCATTTTATATGGACTCTACAACTGAAACTATCTACAATGACATCTGTTTCCCATTGGTTGATGGTGTATTGGAAGGTTACAATGGTACTGTATTTGCATATGGCCAGACAGGTTGTGGAAAGTCATTTAGTATGCAAGGAATCACTGATCCACCAACACAGAGAGGTGTAATCCCGCGTGCATTTGAACATATATTTGACGCAATTCAAGTTGCTGAGAATGCAAAGTTCTTGGTGCATGCTTCATACTTGGAAATTTATAATGAGGAAATAAGGGATCTCCTAGGGAAGGATCATAAACACAAGTTAGAGCTAAAGGAACATCCCGAGAGAGGAGTCTACGTTAAGGACCTGACAATGCACCCTGTACACAGCGTAGCAGAGATGGAGAAAGTCATGGATCTGGGAGGTAAAAACCGATCGGTGGGTGCCACACTCATGAATGCGGATTCGTCAAGATCCCATTCAATATTCACCATCAATATTGAAATCATGGAGGCTGGTAATGAGAGTGGCGAGCATATCAGAGCAGGGAAGCTTAACCTAGTGGACTTGGCAGGAAGTGAAAGGCAGGCAAAAACTGGTGCTACTGGTGACCGACTCAAAGAAGCCACAAAAATTAATCTGTCACTTTCTGCCTTGGGAAATGTTATATCGGCATTAGTTGATGGAAAGTCAAGTCACATCCCTTACCGTGATTCCAAGTTAACCAGACTGCTTCAGGTAAATACATGTAAAAGTCACTGTACAGGCATTGAAAATTTGCTAATTCATCTATTTAAGTGACTAAGCTGGCAGTATTTCAGTTGAAGTGTATAAGAGGAGCACCAGACTAAAGTGGATGCCTATTAAAAAAAGCAGGGTTGGACTTGAAAAGCACTCTAGCAACAAAACCTGACACCTTTCTGGTTCCTTTGGTCGCAGTTATGTCAATCTTTTCCTTGGTAGTTAATGAAATGCGTGCTTGTGGAATGTCCAAAGTGAAAGAGAAAACAATAATATGGCTAATTCCATGAATGCTCCTAACCTTGATAATCAAACTTGAATATTCTAGTCTAAGATTTTAGTCTTGTAGCTTTTGACTGTATTGCACAGTCTTCATCTGCAATAAATGCTCAGTATTGTCACAGGAATTAGTCATGTGACAACAAATGATTAAAAATTGCAGAAAATTGTGGGAAGCAACCCCTTATCTCTGATCTCTCATCTCTTTTTGCTGATGAAAACTGTATGATACATTCAAAAGCTACAAGAAGAAAATCTTAGACTTTAAGACTAGAATATTATTAATTTTTTCAATAACCTGGCTGTCCTCTGGGAGAGCATCCAATGGCCCCAGGTGACTTACTTAATTCAGCTTTAGGAAATCTAAGTTTTTGCAATGATTGCAAAAACTTAGCTATTTTATTATAATACTGAACACCCCTGCAATGATGGATATTACAATTAAGTTTTAAGTTGAGTAGATTAAGGCATGGCTATGCGAGCATGTTGTTTCCCAAGACAAGAAACCCTCCTTAACCTGTTTAGAGTGGGTGCGAGTTCAAGGTGCGTTGTAATCTCTCGCAGGGTGAGTAGCCTGTGCATTACCTAGTTACTATGTACCTATTGACAAATTTTTTTAGGATTCCTTGGGTGGCAACACCAAGACACTGATGGTTGCATGTCTGAGTCCAGCAGACAACAACTATGACGAGACGCTGAGTACACTGCGATATGCAAATCGTGCGAAAAACATCAAGAACAAACCCAAGATTAATGAAGACCCAAAAGATGCACTGTTGAGGCAGTATCAAGAGGAGATTCAGAAATTAAAAGCTATGCTGATGGGGCAGATGGAAGTTCCAGCTGATTTAACGACATCAGGTATAAAAATCACCTGTGACGTATTGTAATGTAATTTTCTTATGATATGTAGTGTAATTTGTGTACCTATGAAACATACTGGAGCTTTGAAGAACTATTTTGAACGTGGAATTTGAATTTGAATTTGAATTTGGAAGTGTTTATACTTTTTGAGAGGAAGGAAAAACCGGACTCAATAACCAACTCACATAAGTATGATATTGATGGTGGCAATTGAACCTAGACCACCTTGCTGGGAAGTAATGCCTCTAATCACTGTGCCAGTGGTCCTTACTCCCCTGGTTCAGAACAACAACCAGTACGAGTTTCCATTGTTGAACTTCACAAGTAATGTTTGGTATACATATTTTCACTGAAATTTTGCCCCTTGCACATTGCACTGCCTTCATTTGATTTAAAATTAACAGCTATCTTCTGGAAAGGAAATGGAAAATATGTCGGGCTAGCTGTGGCTGCAGTACTTAGTATGTAGAACTTGATAGCTAATCACGTCCTTATGACCACAGGGGGCCCATCTGCTGTCACAGTCCAGCCTAAAGCAGCACATATTCAGGCAACCCACTCTCAGGATCACTCAACAATAGTTGCCATGGAAACTGATAAGCTAAGGAAGGAGTATGAATCGAAGCTGGCAGAAATGAAAGAGTCTTATGAAGCAGAACTGATGTCAAAACAGAAACTGCAGGAAGAGATGGAACGGTTGAAGAATGACTATAACAAGAAAGTTCATAATGTTGAGGAGCAGTATGCTGGTGGTGGCGGTGGCGGTAACTCAGTGGGAGTGGGGATGGGCGCACTGCCTGCAGACAGTGCGATCAGCATAATTGCCTTGGCTAATGATGCGGTAAGTTTGAAAAAGGTCACCGAAATCACATTTATAGCTTTACTGCATTAGCAGTAATTGGCGACAAAACTAGGTCGGTTTTTAGGTTACACTTTCTATCTCTGTTAACGAAAAATGATGCAAGTGCCGAATGCCTTATTTCTGTTAATTCTTGCGAGCAAAGTGGACAAGTGTTTGTTTGGTTCACTGGGAGCCATTTCCAGTCTCTAAGTTCAAATACGATCCAACCTTTATTTAAATACCTAGCCTGTTCCAGGCTCTCAGATAGTAGGGAAGACGCGGGCCCGACTATCTCCGAGCATGCGTTCGTATGACAGACGATAGCTTGCGAGCAGGACGAGCACAAGGCTGTCTGGTTTGGTTTCCCTCTCTATTTTTCTTTGCGTTGATTTTTTTCCATTTCATTTTAGCAGGATCAGAAGACATCGCATCTTCCTGGTTCAAACGCGGCGCTTAACGCGATCACAGGGCCGTTACAAGCGTTGCAAGATTCAGGCCAAGAACAGAGTGTGTTACAGACAGTACAGGATAAAGCAAAGAAAGGTGTACAGGACATAAAGAATCTCGTGCCTGGCTTAGAAGATCTGCGTTTCTTAAGTCAAGGTCTTCCCACTGATGCTTTAGTGAAACGTCTGCAAGAACTGCAGGAAAATTTTGTGGGTGGAGAGAAAAAAAATGATCAGAAATTGAAAGAAAAGAGGAAAGCGAAGAAAAACTATGCTTTGACACAAAGAGAGAAGCTAGCGAAGGCAGCAAGGAAAATGGAAGACGATGGAATTATGGTCAAGGTTTATGACAATTTACAAGACGAAATCAAGGTAAAGAGTAAGAAGATTGATCAGATGGAAGGACAGTTGAAATCCGCGCAGTCTGAGATTGATGACCTTCAAACTGAATTTGAGCGCGATCGGGAAGATTACTTGGAAACGATTCGTAAGCAAGAGCAAATGATCAAACTTCAGCAGCAGATCATGGATAAGATTCAGCCGTGCATTCGGCGGGACTGTAATTATTATAACATTGACAAGATTCGTTCGGAGAGCAGCTGGGACGAAGACTCCGGCAAATGGAACATACCGGAGTTAGTTATTACAAAAACAACACTTCCTACCCCTGGTATTATGCCGGGTGCAAACTCCCGGGGACCCAAATCACCCGGTATCAACAGACCCCAGATTAACAACCAGGGACAGGCCATCAATGGGCACTTAGGTGGGTACCCTGAGGAGCCAACTGAGGATCGCTTCCTTCAACATTTGTCCAGAAGCTCGAATGAAGATTACGTGTCGAGCTATTTTAAGCCGAAAAGAGCGGATAGGCTGTTGGCTGAGAACACAAGAATAGACAGATATGATAGACGAGAGTCTTCATCTCCCTCAGGAGGATCACGCGCTTCGCTTGGCTTCCCTTCCAACGGGGCTTCGACTGGGGGACTTAACAATAATGGACCTGCCCCTGGGAATGTGGGAAGTATGGGGAATTTGGCCGGCATGTCTCCTATGGGAAGACCAGTTAGGCTGGAATCCCTTCAAATGCCGGGAGAAAAAGAGAAGAAGAGAAAGAAGCATAAAAATTTAGAGGATAAAAGAAAAGATGAGTGGTAATCAGAAATCCCCGAATATTCTTTTCTTCCGTGGACAAGTTAGGAAAGATCTAAAGTTATTTTGTACGTACAAAAAGCGTAGAGTCATATTACCACTTTAATGGAAGCTGTTACTTTGCTTTCTCGTGGTAAATTTAGCGATTTATTTCTCTGAAAATGGGCAAATCTCTTAGGCTTATAATTAACTAATTATGATACGTTTGGTAGTTATTTTAAGACCCGGCTGCTTAGTTAGAATTTACACGTAGTGTATACGAAGAACTAGTCCTTCAGACTGGTTCACCCTTTCCTCATGAGAAGAAGCCCAGTGCTGTAACCAGCCTTTTTAAAGGGCTGTGTTGGAAATTGCTAAATAGTCAAGGGAGGCTTACAAACTATACCGTTAGGAAACCTCATAGCCCTCCTCACGGGGAATAACACTCTAACGGACCAACTCGAAATAGTTTTTACATCTCTTCACAGGACTAATGTACCGTATATTTTGTGATTCCATTTTGTGCATAGCCTGATCTTCAGGCTTTTCTATAGAGAAGGGGAGGAGAGAACGATACCGGAAGAAAGATTCCCTCCCTCTCCCTCTCTTAAAAGTCTCGTCATATTCATCCTTAAGGAAGGCCCGATACTCAAGCTATTTTATCCTTAGTGCATTCTTTCCTTTCTATATATTTATGATAATGTTTGATAAAGAGTGAACTGATACATGAGATGAATTTTAAATACTACAACAAATTTGCACCTATACAATTAACGATTGAAAGATAGAACCACAACCGTCATAATGTATGAAATGTATATAGGTAAAAATACAATGGCATGAAATTCTGGTGGTTCTACGCGCGATGTGGCTTGCGCGTTTGTGTAGTTTATTTTTGTTTGTCAATAGGTTATAACAGTTTTAGTTATTGGAGAGAAACAACTGTTCTAGTTAGTTAATGTAGATAGAGGAGCTCCATGTAGTTTATTTGTGAGTGTACGCAAGTAACAACTGTTTACATAAAAGATAAGGGGGTATTGTTGCTTTTTCTTGTCTCCACTTTTCGTACTCGTGATCTGTGCTAACGGCCGTCCTCTGATGTGGAATCTTTCCAGAGCATTGCCTAGTAGGATTGGCTTTTACTCTCGCGCGATATTTGTGAAGGTCCAGAAAAATGTCCACGGAGCATTGGTATTTTCAAGGATGTGAGAAAATGTCTGTAAATTTTCTTTGTACACTGCTGCCCCTGTACTCTTAAGAGTTTTTCGAATTCCAACCTCGTTCGCGAAAAATAACTTTGGAAACGAAGACATCATTCTGGTTGCTAGTTTGAATTTGTTGAGGCGTGCATTCTTTTTCACCAGCAAGTGAACTGCCTGTTTAGACCGCGAGCGGTCGTAAAGACGGCTCGCCTTCTCGTAAGTTAGTTTCGCGCACTATATTCTTTCAAGAGACTGCTTGTGGGCGAAAGCCTGCTTGACCAGATTTCGCTTTCAGCTCACGCAAAAGATATCTGAGGACGGGTTTCTATACTGTGTACTTGTTTTCAGCCGTTGCCATTTGCTGACCTGGAAATGTATGAGTATAACTGATGAAGTTTCTGTTCATGTCGAGTTTAAATACATCGATTTTCAGCAGTGAAGCGTACTTCAAGCACATATTGAGAGCTAAAAAACACAAGAGAAAAAGAGGAGTGATATTGCAAACAGGCTGTTTTTAATCTTGCAGTTGTACAGACACAAATATGATCAAGAGTTGTAACTTCTGTATTTTAAATGTATATTTATAATTTATGTCGTATTTAATTCCCATACGTGGGGCGAAAAAGAACAGATGGAGTAAAAAGTTTCTGTAGGTGTTCTTCCTGCCTAGTGTAAAATGCATGTAGCGTTGTAGCTTGGGAGTTGCCAAATAAAATGTACATGTATGTCATGTATGTACTGGCTCTTTTTGTTTTTCCTTATGTAAGAGACGATCTACTTTTATGAATAATCTCCCTGTTTCATTGATCCTTGACATTACAAATTTGTGTTTTCACAGGTCGAATGATCATCGATCATCTCTGAAATCTCGGAGGCGCGGTAAAAGTAAAGCCGGAGTAAAGCCTGGTTTTCATATGTCGGGAAAATCCCTAGCCTGAGACCCGGGGGGGGTACTCCCTT
This sequence comes from Porites lobata, assembly GCA_942486035.1. Classification (NCBI taxonomy): domain Eukaryota; kingdom Metazoa; phylum Cnidaria; class Anthozoa; order Scleractinia; family Poritidae; genus Porites; species Porites lobata. Next base: position 5,257,645 of record CALNXK010000013.1, read on the forward strand.
GTAAGGGCTTAATGGGGACGTGCGGCCAGCCAGGGTATGTTTTTCGGGATTTTTGTCTTAAACAGGGTATCGAGTTTATCAATTTTTGTCTTAAACAGGGTATCTTTTCTTAGACAGGACTACAGGAGCTCATAACCCTGTTCTTAGACGATAAACAGCCTGCGCTTATGTTCTACGAATGTCTTAAACTGGGTATCAAAAATCGGAATGCTGTCTTAAACAGGGTAGGAAAATCAGCGATTTTTGTCTTAAACAGGGTCAGGGTATGAGGGGCCGAGCCGCACCTCCCCACCCAAGGATATATCGAGTATCCCCCCAAGGCCTGAGACAACAGCTGACATTCCTCAGGCTAGAAAATCCCATGCGATCGAGGATTATTGGGCTCCTCTGGCGTGGGGCTTACGGCTGTAAATTCCCTCACAATGTTTTTTTTCCTTCTCATGTTGACGTCTGGGGGTGCGCTGTAAAGTTACCGTACCCTCCGTAACCCTCCGTACCCCGAGACCCTAAGTCGACGGGGCTCTGGGTACGAGAGTCGACGGGCTCTGGGACGAGAACTGTGTCAGCGGTTTTCAAAAGATACAAAAACAAATATGGCGAACAGAGGTGGTAATAGTCATCGAGGTATGTAAACCACGAGTAGAGTATTAAAGTATGGGAAACAAACATAGCTATGTCCATCCAATTCAAGATAGCCACCTACAAAAAGTTTAGCTTATCAAATCAAAAGATGCTGACTTGAAATAATAAGGCTTTCTCACACGGTTTGAAAAAGTTGTGACGTGGAATTATTTCGTACAATCCGCTAGCACTTCCGATCCCTTGTGGAGATTTTAATAGCTATAGTACGTTTATAAGCTTACACTGTGCCCTTTGTAGTTTTGTCTGTTTCTTTAGTTTTTGTAAGCTAGCGCGAAGAGTTCAGGATCTGTGGTTTTTCGGAGAAGAGTTTTTAAAGTAATAATCAGAAACAGTTAGCTTACAAGTTGAAACCGATTGATAATTTAGCTTAAATATCATACATCAGGGGCCAGGAGCACTACAACTGATGAAATGTTAGAAACAGAAAATAACCGAATGGTGGACGACTTAGCTGCCAAAGTTTCTCGTTTGAAAGGAGTAAGTCAGGGAATTTATTTTGTGTTTGCATAGGTGAAGAACCGTGCATTGAATAAACTAATTAATATGTTGTTAAACCTATAAGGAGTATAGAGTCTGAGAGGGAAAACGTCTTAGAAATGACAATATATATATTCCTCAGTTCTGGCCATTGCTGGAGTTTTTTTAATCATGACCTCCATTTTCTAAAGAACAATAGATTTGTGATGGCATGACTGTCTTAACATAATGAGATAATCTGGACTGCAGAAGTGGAGCAAATTTCTATGTGCTGTTGTATGCGACTGCAATAAAAATATAATGGCTAAGAGACTGATACAGGGCTGTCAACCCCCCATGCAATCAAATATTGAGAATTGATAGGGAAGGAATGATAGATGATGTCATATTGCACTACAAATGACATCATTTGTGCCAAAATGCTCGTTGATTCCGATCAATGTATATAGAACATAAACAGTTCATATTTAGCCTCATTGTTGCTTAAATTACAGTGGCATGCCAGAATTTATGAGGAAACATTCCATGTTGACAGTAGCTCAAACAATGCAAAATATTTGACATCTTAAGGTCGGAAAGTCGAGTCTACAAGAAATAGCAACTTTGGCAATTATCCAGGAGATAACAGACTCTGATCTGGAGACCGGGAGATACGGTCCAAAATCTGGAGTCTCCTGGATTATGCAGGAGAGCTGACAGCACTGTGATACCACAGTCATGACAGCTGGATGTATCAGTATACATAACCATCAACTGTTTTGTTTCCTAAAAAGTTTTGTTCTGGCTAGGTACTTTCTTATAGTTTTCATAACAATATTTCTAGTTTATGCACAGGTGTGATATCCCAGTATATCATATATCACTTGAAAAAGTCATTAATAATTCAGATGCTTAAAGAAGAACAAAAGAAATTACAGCTATTTCTAATGTCTATATCTGATAAAGACACAGTTAAACTTTACGTCCAATTTTTTAGACCAAAATAACCCCAAATCTAAATATTAGTGCAATAATGTGTTGATCTATATGGGAGATTTTGAAGCCATTCAAAAAACATCAGTCGTGTATTTCAGGTTTAAAAACTTGAGGTGAACTCAGCTTTCCCTCAAGTTTTTAAACCTGATATTACACTCTTGCTCATTTTTTAAACAGTGCATCATTTTTTTCTTTATTACTTCTTATTAGATTGCCATTGACATTGAGAATGAAACCAAGCAACAAAATAAATACTTGGATGGAATGGTAAGGCAGTCAAGCCAGTCTGTAATAAATTACCAAAGCCAAGGAAAGGGGTACTTCATGCCATTGGCTAATGTTCATAAATTTCAAGAAAATGAGTGATGTAAGCTTTTGTAAGAGAGTGATGGAATCCTCAAATTCTTGTTCACCTCGAGCTGTACTGATTTTTATCATGAGATGGATTCTGGATCCCAACCAATTGGCCCAAATTCCAAAACATGGGTTGAAGCAAAATATATTTTCAAGATTAAATATATATAGGTATATATTTTTAGAGTTTGTATACATTTAAGGGTTAAGGGTCTTTTTTACTGATTGAATGGCCTTTTGTATTGGGGAACTGTAATATTATTGAGAAAAGATGTTATGATCGCATATCATGTCATGAGCGTGGGACAAAGAAAAAATCTGAGTCACTGACGGTGATTGAACAGGACATTCTGCCCACCAGTGGAATGCTGTAAAGAACAGGGTTCACACGCACCTTGAAAGTCCTTGAAAGTCCTTGAGTTTCAAAATAAAAATTCAAGGCCTTGAAAGTCCTTGAAAATTGCAGTCGGTGCTGTAAAGTCCTTGAATTTCGGTGCTAACTTTATCCAATACAGATTCTCAAGGTTCTAAAAGGAGCAAACACAGAAAGACCTATCAGGGTAAAATTGCTCATGTTGTGGAAGAACCAAAAAAGACAGACTCAAGGCTCTTTTTTGCACTAAATGGAGTCCTTGAAAAATGGGAAATGAGTCCTTGAAAGTCCTTGAATTTTTTGTTCTAAAAAGGGTACGAACCCTGAAAGAAGGACTCATGGGAAGCTCCACCATAATGTATATGTTGTAGTTAATTTTTTATGTCAGGTAATTTTTATTTTTCCTTTTGTTTCAACTTCATTAGCATACATTAACATACCCAAAAACAAAAGAAAAACAAAAATTACCTGAGATAAAAAATTAACTACAACATATATATTTACAAAGTTCATGTATTAAATATTATTATTATTTTATAATGGCTGATAAAAGTATTAACTTAAATTTTATGATTTGAATGTTTTTATAGGGAGATGAATTTAGTAGCTCTTCAAGCCTGTTGGGTGGTAGTGCCGCACGGCTATCAACAATGATTTCTTCTGGACGATCAAACCGAAAATTAATGTGTTACATGATAGCTGCACTTGTGGGAATCTTCTTTTTCGGTTACTATGCTCTTAGTAGAGTCATTATCAAATAGTCAGAAGAATCAGAGATTTTATCTGAATTAACTTAAAACACTTATTTATTACCCAAGAAAAAGGTAGCTTATGTAGCAAGTGTGTTTGATCCAATTATTGTGTGAAAGTTGGATGAACTTTATCGACAAACTCATATGGAAACACTTACTTACTACGCAGGCTAAGGAAAAGGATACCAGTGTACATGTATGCAGTACGTTATCATAACAATATCCTTGGAATTGTGGTTTCTGTAAGATGACTTTGTGTCCATCATTCAAGAGATACAGTGGTGAACTGAAAGTCGTATACTTTTTTCGTTTACATGCATAGTAGCTTGTTTTAAAAAGTTATCGGAATGACCCTGGAAGCAACAGGCTTATATTGGTATTTCATTGAGATGCTGACTGAGACCCTTATTTGAAAATCTGAAAATTTGCAGCGAAAAGTTCAAGTCTCCAATTTCAAGTTGGAAAGAAACAAACAAGAATGAGACTTTGAGAGTTACAAGAAAAGTTTTCTAGATTTTAAAGCTGGATCTAGAACCATGATTTCTTAACCCATTTGCCATCACTTAATAAGTAAGTGTAACAATTATTATACCATGCATGTTTGAAAAGTGCTGCTGCCTAGTTAGTGAAGTGGCATAATAAGAAATGTAAGAAAACATTGGATTTTTTGCAATTTTTTAATTTACTGATTGGCTACATAACTGCTGTATTAAGAGTGAAAGAGTTAAGATATAAATAGGAAGTAATGTTATGTAGGGCCTCTTCAAGGCCGACAGAAGTTGATTGATGTTGTGGTGGAAATATACAAGGGTAGTTGGTCTTAGTTTTACTTTGCAGGGCCACGTTGTTCAAAGCTGGGTTAAGATAACCAGGGTTAGTGCGAAATTTGAATTTAGATATGAAAGCTTAAGATGCAAATTCAGTTTTAAAATTCTTTTAGTGTACAATTTGATGATTGGACGCTCTAAAAAGAATAGTCGAGAGAAAATTGTCCAAGAAAATGCTTCTGATGAAAAAAAAAAGAGACCCAGGTTAAAATTTAACCCCGGGTTACCTCCAATCGGCCCTCAAACAACTGGCTCCAGAGCTGTAGAGGTGTCATGATGTGGTGATATATAAAGAAGCATTTTGGTAATTAACATTTATTGACATTCATCTCTATCACGCAATGTTATCGTATGACAAGAGTTAGTAGTCACTGTAACATTTCCTTATACTTGACATGATGCCTTTTGGTTTCCAAAGGAATGTTACAGTACTAGTGGATGGCCAGCTCGACATAATAATTATTTATAGATTGTTCAATACAAACCAGAATTAGTTTCAGGAAAAATTATGTCATCAGCTAGCCAGTAAAGATATAAATTTCTATATATTAAAAATAAATAAAGTGAGATAAATATACTTAATATACAGTCGACTCCCGTTAACTTGAACCCTTTTTAACTCAAACCTCGATCCTGCTAAGCAATTTTCATTTCACCTCAGGTAGTTTTTCCTATTTCTCTTGAACGTTTGAATTATCAGGAGTCAACATATACAGTATGGTTGAGTTAATTCATAATTAATGACATGATACCTAAGATTACTGCAGCACTGAATTGACCATAACTGGCACTTAGGCTATGATCATGGGCTATTAGATTTTTGGTTCTGAAACAGTTAATCTTTAAAACTATTTGTTCATTTCATTCAAACAAGTTTTCCACACCTCCAAAAAAGCTTGGAAATAAAGATCTAGAAAAATAGAATGTATATTTTTTCAGAACACAAGTGCATACAGGGTCCATGCAGTTCCTACCTTTAGACCCAAAGGACTTAGTAATCAGGCACTGGCACTGTACCAGAATTCTGGCATGTGTACTTTAAAAAATAGGGTGTTTACATTAATGTAATGTACTTGGGCACTATGCCTGTTGGACACCAAGATAGCCTTCAGGCTTTGCACAGTTCTTAAAATTTTAGGGAAAGTCCTAAAAAAATCCTTCAATTTCATTTTTCCTTGAAAAGTCCTTGAATTTTCTTCAACTTTGAATGCAGCAGCATGAAAAGTGCTTTTTTTACCCTTTTTCGTTGTCCAAGACAGAATATAAATCATAGCTAAGAGAACTTAAAGGTGATTTACATAAAGTGTTCTTTGAATTTATGCAATACAATTATTAACTATCAAGTGTATTGAAAAATGTAGAGAAGTTGGTTGAGCTTTAAACAGTCCAAGCCTTGAAAGTCCCGTTAGAATGGACTGGGAATGTGCATTTTTGTACAATCTATGAAATAACATTCCTGGTAGGTGGTCATTAAAAATCAAATGTGCTCCTTTAAAAGTCCTTCAAAAGTCCATAAAAGTGGTTGCAATTTTTTGTATGAACGCTGGTCCCTTAGATTACTGACACTAACTTTCAGGTTTTTGAAGATTGTGAATAATTAAAGTAAGATTATTTCTAAAACAACGAAACAATCCTCTGCTTCACTACTGGTAATTTACAGTTTAATATGTCCTTCCTACATACACTGTATTCCTCTTGACTAATTATTATAATATCCCATCAGTTTTTGTCTTTTGACTTCTATACAGCAGAATACATCTTGGTAGATAAGCAAGCTCCAGAGTATCGCAGCTGTAATGAAGCAAGGCCTGGAATATTAATTTCCAACTGATCCACAGCATTTGTTGTAATCTGGCTGCACATACTCAGATCAAGGTGTGTCAGATTATGACAATACTTTGCCACCTCAAGGATGCTCTTATCCGTGATGCTATCACACTTTGATGCGTCAAGTGACGCCAGCCTCTGAAGGTGGAGTGCCACTGATGACATACCAGTGTCTGTTATTAAGGCACATCCACTGAATGAAAACTGTTTTAGCGTGTGAAGCCTTTCTGCCACATTGGTCAGCCCACTGTCAGTTATCTTCAACAAAAGAAATTAGAGAACCTGTTTTTCAGCTATCCCTTGAGTATTTTTTTGTCTGCATACTACAGCTGGTAGCTAAGCCCGTGTTGTTACTTTAATGCCAGGTGCCAGCAGTAACATCTGACATAAATCTGATGTCAGTGCAGGCTTCACGCAACCTCTGCCCAGCAACAATGTGAATAGACATTAATCAGTTACTTGAAATCCCGGGGGGAGAACTCCGCATATGAAAAGGGTTGGGGTGCTCGTCGTCTCGCTTAGGGGTGTAAATTTCGGATTTTGGTCTCATTTAGGGTGTTCTGGGCAAAACGCCATCACATTTAGCCGTGAAGGTCTCGTTTAGGGTTGCACGTGAAAAAGTATAAAAATATATATTTGATATGTATATTTTTAATTCGTTCTATTTACTTCATTCAGATAATCCAAGTTTTCTCATTTGTCTGTGTTTTAACATGGTCTCTTTTAGGGAACAAAAAAAGCTTGGGCCATGCCCAGATCGGTCTCCTTTAGGGGTTTAATTCAAAATTTCCGACGAGCATCCCCACCCCTTTCATATGCAGAGTCCCCGCCCCCTGGGGTTAAAATGTGAAACTAGTCCATAGGGAGATGCAGGTCATTCACTATCAGGGATGGATGATAAGTGAACTCATCAGAAGTACCTGTATCTGAGCACACTCAACACAGTAGTTTCAGTAGATCTTAACTAAATTAAACTATACCAATTTTTACTATTTCTTTGTAATACAGACCTGTGTGCACATGTTGATATTTAGGGATGTGAGGTTTTTCAACTTGCAAACACTTTTGAGTCCTTCATCTGTGATGCATGTACAGTGACTGATGTCCAAACTTTTCAGCCTTTTCAAGTTGGGAATTCCATGTGCAATCTGTAATGAAACAGTTAATCAACTTTCAATACGTTGTACGTGATGTTACTGGGTATTACATCTGTAGGTGGTATCGCCATATCCATGCCAACATTATTAACTTTATCTTTAGGCAAGCCTTAAAGTGACATCTCTTGCAAAAAGAATAGATAATAAATAATAGAACTGATAGTTTGCAAACATGCATGATCATGGAGAGACTAAATCAAGTTTTAAAAAATGGTCCCTTTGGGGCCCTGTGTATTTAGCCACTGGGTATCCTGCACAGGCTCCTGCTGCCTTAAGTAAGCATACAATGATTATTTTACTTGTAGCTTGGTGGATTCACCTTCTTTGCGTCTTACTTATTCAACCTCAAGACAACAGAAATTGAAATTAATCATATATTTTTTGCTGTACGAATTATAAATGTCACCTGTTTACTGCTAGTGGTTCTCTCCTGTTTTCCATCTACTTTATGTGAAATTGTCTTCTTCTGAGGGCTGACTGGCAAAAGTTTTTCTCTTGACTGACTGATTCCATTCAAGCCATTATCTGTGATATTAATACACCAACTGAGTCTCAGCAATTGCAAGTTTATTAAAGAGCATGTTATAGCAGACAGTTCAATGTCTGTTACATGAAGGCAGGAACTGAGATCAAGCTCTTGAAGATGGCAAAGAATCTCTGAGAATCGTGATACCAGTTCATCAGATAAGGAGCTGCAGCCATTAAGCACAAGAACTTTCAGTGGGATGTCATGAGTTGTTCCCTGTAAATAACAACATTTTTAAATAAACATAACTGAGATACACAATCAAACATGGGAGATACAGTAACATTGAATAATGAGTGTTACTGGCAGATAAAATAAATTTTATTTAAAAGAAGCGAATGGTGATAAGAAAAATGCCATCTATTACTCTGTCTGCCACATCAATTTTGAGAGCAATGATTGCTATCTTATAGTTAAATAATTCTTATGCAGGTGTCAATCTTTTGATGAAGAGGAAGGGGGGTACAGGTATATGTGTGGCATTTGAAAACTGTTTTTGTACCCTCTCTGGGGATTTTGACCACAAATTTTTCCCCAAACTGTGGTGTTGTTGCTCACAGTAAGGGATATTTGGTCAGACTTGAACAATTTTCTAGTCCCAAGGGCATGGAATTTCACTGGAAAAGGGCTAAAAAAATTTAAATGTTGCACCTTTGGCCGCCCGGTTTCAAGCGGGGAGGTCGCGAATCGGACCAACACTCAGGGTCTTAAAAATAACTGAGGAGAAAGTGCTGTCTTTGTAATGACATCTGCAAATGATTAGACTTTCAAGTCTTCTAGGATAAGGACGATAAACCGGAGGTCCCGTCTCACAAACCTTGTTCACATATAACTCTGTGGGACGTTAAAGAACCCACACACTATTCGAAAAGAGTAGGGGTTGTAGTACCCGGTGTTGTGGTCTATCTTCATCACTTACATCATCACTCATCATGGGTTGGGAGGGTTCAGTGGGCTCATAAATGCACTGATAGCGGCTGCCATCGGCGCCCTTAGTATGCTGATGTCCGAGCCCACTGCAAAAAAGCTATGTAAAGAGGACGTGTATGTTTGTCCTCTCAATCGCGACATTTACATTTACATTTGCCCAATACCCCCTCTCCGTCCAAACATTGATACCTGCACTGAAGTTAAGTTCTAGGGTTTAATAAGATTCCATTGCCCCCTATAAAAGTAATGGAGAGAACTTGTTAAAATATCAAGGAAATTCATCTTGTTTAATCATGTTGTTCATCTTTATCACATTTTTTTGTTGGAAACAAAAATTTTTAATCTTGATTGTTAGGTTCTGAAACAACAGCACTGATGAGGCCCAGTAGGTGATCTCTTCCATTATGTGAGGCCCTTTTACAGAACGTGGGGGAGAGTCCCTAGTCTAGCCTGAAATTCATCCCATTGCTTCAAGTCGTTTTCTCCTCTCTGCTGAGTAATAATGACTTGAAGTAATCGGATGAAATTCAGGCTATCCCTAGTCTGAATTTCAAAACATTTTGTTTCACATTTTGAGGAGGAAGTCATGCTCCCATCAGTTTGCTACTACTACACTTACACTTGTCCTCCTTGGCCAAGTAGAGTTTGGCATCTCTGCTGTCCTATGTGGCTGTTTCAAGGATATGTTGCATGTTGGAATTCTAGGCTTTGTCTTAAAGGAACACTTACCTGCGTCCAGCAGAGGAACTGAGTAAGACCACTATTTGACAGCTGATAGCAGGAATATAAGTTCAATGACTCTAAATTAAGTAAGAGTCTCTTAACACTTGACAATGCTCCATCTGTAAGTTGTCTGCAGCTATTTAGATCCAGCCCTCTTAACTGCTGCAAATATTTACCAATAGCTGCAAGTGTTGTGTTTGTAATATGCACACAGGCTAATTTGATAACTTCAAGTGAAGTTTGATATTTGACAAGAGATACTACTCCATTATCTGTCAGATATTTACAAGCAGTTAAATTTATCTCTCTAAGTTTTAAGTCAGCAATCTGAGAAAATTCCAGCATTGTTTCATCTGTCATGTCAGATCGGCTGATGTCTAGGTATTTCAGTGTTGATACCTTTTTTGCCAACTTCTGCCATGTTGATATGTTTACACTTTTGCACCCGGAGATGCTCAAATCCACTATCAGTGGCAATGTATCGGCTATTTTTGACACAAGCATATCAGACATTTCCTTACAACCATTTAAATCTAGGACGCTGAGTTTCTTCCAGTTGGCGGCACTGCACTTGTGGAGCCAAGTGGCTTCCTTGACAACGTCAAGTTTTCTGCAGCGGCTTACATCCAGATGCATCAAGTTTGGACAATACTTGCTCAGTACTTCAAGCAAGGCGTCATTAACGCATCTGCAACCCTGAAGGGACAATGTTTTGAGGTTTGATCCAAGCTGTTTGCACACCTGAATAATTTGAGCTGCAGTTGACATGTGTTTAACTCTCAAGTGCTGGATGCACCGTCGCTCAAGGCTGTCAACAAGAAAATAAGAGAACCGTTCGCTTCTTGTACCAAGACTAATGAACACCTCTCTCCATAGAATGGGGTCTTCAGCTGCACGAGACCATGCATAGCAAACAAATGATGCACACTTCACGTCTGATGTAGGTAGAAATCTAAATATGTACGAAACAACTTCCAGTGGTAAAGTGCATATGACAGATCTTTTATCCCCGTTATTACTTACAGGCATACTGTTAATAACTTCTGTATATTAAATAGAGGTTATAGAGACAGTTCTCGAACATTGGTTGTGCAATTCTCTAAACTAACGGTCTGCAGCATAATCCGAGCTTCTCAAGTTCCGATACGTAGTCAGATATCTCAGCCTAAAGTGTCTCAGCCCCAGATTCTGTGGAACGCTGCAGTGCATTCCCTCTGATCGTTACAGAAACGACGTAAACAACAGTAAAATGTCCTCCATCTTTCCAAACAAGATATTTGTATTTTGTTAGACACTTCATATAAGGTATAATTTCATGTACCGATATGACGTCACACCCCGGCCAAGGCCAGCCTACTTCCCATCGTTCCCGCGCGCTTTCATTTTTCCCTCTTCGACGAAAAGTGGCCTTTGCGGTGGAGAGAGGGAGCTGCAAAAAAATTGACAGAAAAGCGATGATGCACGTGCAGGGTTGTTGTTTAATTTATTTAACCTATTCCTTTTTTGACGTTCTCGTTGCTATCGCCGACGCCTTCGTAGATTCGTACCCGCTTATGTTGACCCAGATGATCAGAAAGGGGCATACAGCTGTTTCCAGAAAAGTCGTGGGAAAAAATGCGCACGCGACAATCCCGCAAGCTAGTATGGGATGTAATCATTACACTGTTTTTGACACTGTAGCTGTCGAACCTTCTTTGTTGCGTTTCTTAAGCATTCGCAAACATACCGTCCATGATCTCTTGTGCCATTCGTTTAAATTTTTTTGAAAAACGGTAAACTCAAAGCCACCCACAATACCTTTCGGGATTGTCGCGTGCACTTTTTCCGACAACCTTTCTCGAAATAGCTGTATACTTCATAGTTAAACTGATCCTGCCCCACATTGCCCCATAACAGTAGCCGAATTCAGTGTCTTAAGTAGGACTGTACTACGTATAATTTCCCAAGTTCAGTTCAGTTTATTTATTTGCACAAAAAAATATATATACATAAAGGCATTCAATATATCACAAAAATGTTAGTTAAAAAATAAAGAGACGTAAATTGTTAGTAAAAGCATTAAAAGTATTTTTCTGGCCAGGAAGCACAAATTGAAACCTTGGGGCTTATCATATAAGCTCACTTTCTAACTAAAACTAAATATATAGAGGATATTACATGGCCGCGTGGAGATACAAAATTTCTCTTCGAGTGTTGAAAAATATTTTTTCAACACGAGAAGAGAAATTTCGTATCTCCAAGTGGCCATGTAATGTTCTCTTTATTATATAAACACCAATGAAATACAAAACCATTTGACTTTAATAGTAACATGTTATTTTCACATGTGAAGATATCAAGTTTTCGCGCGAAAGCTCACCTGGTATTTCATTGGTGTTTACATAATAAAATGAATAACTAAAAGGCGAAATCATACTAAAAATATAATTAGGATAAAAAGAAAGCAAAACAAAACAGACAAAAAGCAGCAAAAATCAATTATTGTTTATAAGTGGTGAATCAGTTGAGAATTAAGAAATGTTTTCAATCTGGATTTAAAAAGAGAAATAGCAGCATCACTTTGTACATTTTTATTTAGTGAATTGAAAATTTTAGAACCCTGAAATCTTATACCAAAAAGTCTTATATTTGTTCGTGCAAGAAATAAGTAGAAAGTATTTGAATTTCTCGTATTATACGAATGAACTAGATTTGTCATTAAAACATTAAGAAGCAAGCCTATTTTATAGGAATACATGAGAAGTAAATTTCAGAGAATTTTGGTTTTTGAAAACTTTTGAATATAGGATCGGTCCTGAGTGTGAGCATCAAATGGCTTCTTGAACTGGAAATAATTCGAATAATTTACCGTGGTGAAGTAGCTAAAGCAGCTGCATTATCAGTGGCAGCTGTAAAAAAATTTAGTACCTCACTACTACAGCTACTACATCTGCTGATGCTACTATGGTTACTTCGGCTAATGTCGTGTCCCCAGTAACCATCCAAGGAAAAATTGCGGGACACATTTGGGATCCAGTTCCTCCTTGTTTCTAAATAGGAGCCCTCGGTGAAGGGCGGAAAATTATCCAAGTGAGAAGTGATTATATATTCAGTGACAGTAGCATCTAATGACCAACGTATAATTCAGCTTTGGTCCAGTTCTCCACAACGATTCCCATTAGAATAGCATAGCGCCCTCAATCCAGACTCGTATCCAGTCTCTATTTATGTGTTTTGGGGGTGAGAGAAGATGAGGCTTAAGTTGAGGCGCGCGGGGACTCATGGGAAGGGGCGAAGGAAAAATATCGCCTGTTAGATTTCGTTTCATAGAGCCGTGCAAATTGACACACCTTTAAGAAAACAACCTGCACAAATCTAATGGCACTTTTCTGGTATTTTTTGTGGTCAAAGTCCTACGGTGGCCCAGAAGGGTCACACATCAAATCAAAAATTGTACATGCAAACTAAAAAAATTACCTGCTAATTAAATATAGTACATGCAAATAAAAAATTGTGCTGCAAATAACAACACTACGGTACATGCAAATTAAAAATTTACTGCAACTTAAAAGATTTTTTAAATCAAAGGATGTATTAATATTGCAGTCTACCGCTTTGAGGCTTGCCATCTCCCATAACAAAGGCTTAGACTGCCCAGAAGACTTTGAGCTGATGTGGTTCTCAGTGTCCCTCAAATCGCAGAGACTGTTAGTTGCTGTTGTCTACAGGCGACCTAATGACAACAGTGCAATCATCGAGTACTTGAACACCTATACTTTACGAAAGCTGGATGAACTGAATTTGGTGCCCAGTCTGTGGTAATGCTTGATGATTTCGATATCTATCTCACAGATTGGCTAGGAAGCCACATAACGGATACTGCCGGAAGACACACTCTAGAAATGACCAACTCCCTTGGACTGTAGCAGATCGTCACTGAGTCTACTAGAGATGACCAGATCCTCGAATTGGTGATTACTGACCTAGTTTCCACAGCTACAACATTTGGCAAACTTGGAACATCGAATTAAAATCCAGTCCTAGTGAAACTTCAAGTACCCATCTACAGAGATAGTCCCTACAGAAGGAGTGTCTGGCGCTATGATAGAGCGGACTACTGGGGTATGAGAGGCTACATCTCCTCAGCGGATTGGCCCAGTGTCTTCCGACGGAACCTGACGACTCAGAACAAGCGTGTAGCAACTTAACCAATATCGTATTGGATGCTATGGACTGAGACTGGCGACAAAGCGTGGTTTGATGATCGCTGCAGAAAAGCTGCAGCCAGGAAGCGCCACCTGTTCAAAACGATGAAGGAAAATAACACTCAGGAGAACATAGACAAGTTTGCTGAAGCAAGAAAGAGGTACAGCCTCAGCAGTAAGCAGTAGTGGAGGCTAGTGAACACGCTTTCTGAAAAATCAGCAGGGTCTGATATCCCAGTGCTGAAGATGGTCTCCTTGTTTGCACCTCCGCTAAGGCAAAGGTTGAAAAACTTGGCCAGACCTTTGCATCCAAAAGTCAATTGCAACATGCAGAGGATCCAGCTCCTGAAGTGGAAGTAACCCCATCAAAACCACTGGATACTGCAGTCTTAAAAGCCAAGGACATCTAACAGCTTTTAAGAAAATTAAATCCAGGCAAGGCTTACTGGTCCTGAAGGAGTGTAGTGCCGAATTAGCCACACCTCTTAGCGTTATGCTTCTCCCACGGAGTCTTCGCGAACCGGTGGAAGTGTGCTTCAGTCGTACCTGTCCACAAGAGAGACTAAATCAAACCCATCCATGCATCGACCCATCTTACTCCTTAGTAACATCAGCATGATTATGGAGTTAGTTATCAATAGCCAGCTACAAAAGTATGTAATGCGGCATAATCTTATCTCAGACCGATATTTTGGCTTCAGGCCTCATCATAGCGCAGCTGATCTTTAGTCAGCAGAGGTCAAACGCTCTTGATAGAGGTTACGAATTACGACTCATAGCTTTTAACTTCAAAGGCGCTTTTGATAAAGTGTGGCACAAAGGCCCTTGCTTCAAACTGAAGGAAAAAGGAATCTCTGGCAAGTGGCTGGCTTGGATTGAAAACTACTTATCTAATTGGTCCATCCAAGTAGTTCTATCTGGCCAATCTTCCAGTATTTTTTCTATCAATGCCTCTGTACCTCAAGGCTCGATACTTGGCCCACTTTTGTTCTCGATCTTAATCGAGGACCTGGGCAATGAGTCCGAGAATCCACTCTACTTGTATGCTGATGACTCCACTTTCTTCTGTGAAATAAGATCTTCTGATGACGGCGAAGCTGTAACTGCAAGCCTAAATCGAGACCGGTATAGAATGACGAGTTGCGCGGACAAGTGAAAAGTGACATTCGAGCAATCAAAGTGCAAGGCCATGAGTATCTCTAGAAAGTGGAATCCAACAAGATTTGACCTGTTCTTTGGTAGTACCAAACCGGCAGAAAAGAACGCGTTGGAAATTTTGGGCGTCACTGTTGATTGCAAGCTCACCTGGACCAAGCACGTTTCTAACGTCGCTTCATGAGAGCGGGGCAGAAGCTTGAAACTCTTCGCAAGGTAGCTCACAAACTGACTAGGGAAGAAAGAGTAACTGTCTACTGTGTCATGGAGTACGCATCACTTTGTTGGATGAGTGCTTCATGAAGCTTCTTGACTCCATCCAAAGCGCATCAGGTTATTGGAGTGAATGACCAACAGGCTAGGTCAGATTTGAACATCCCGTCACTACTTCACAGACGCCTAGTAGCAACTGCATCAATACTCTACAAGATGCAGACAAAAGTAAATGTCCAGCTGCTTTGAAGGCTTCTGTCCCTCAACCCTACGTGTTCCGACTTTCAACTCGATCCGTGGGGAGAATTTCATCCGTGGGGAAGAAATGAATGCGTGAGGAACGAACCCCAAAGGACATCTGCGGGGAGGCTAGTCTTTATACTAGAGACGAGTTATCCGTCTAGACGGATTATCCGTCAGACGGATAATTCGTCTAAGTATAAATCCGAAGACGAATTTTGCTCCATAATTTGTCTAGAAACGACCGCGGGAAAGAAAACATTGCGAACAGGCAACATTGCGAAAATATAGAAACCAGTCCCTCTCATGTGGAAACTTCGTCAAAAAACCGTCTACGTCCCGTCTAGATATAAATTTAGAGACGGATAATCCGTCTAAGACGAATTATCCGTCTGTTAACACGTCTTCAAGACGTGCTAATAGACGAATCAGCCTCAGACGAATTTTGCTTCATAATTCGTCTTAGCACCGAATTTATACTAGAGAGGAATTATCCGTCTCAGGTGGATAATCCGTCTAGACGGATAATTCGTCTCTAGTATAAATTCGGCCTTGGAATGAACTCCCAGACAATGTGGTTGGAGTGATCAGTGATGAAGGATCCCAGTCATTTAAAAGCCGTGTTAATCACCATCTTATAGCGTCCTGATTTATGTAGCCGTTGATTGTTGTATCTTCAACTACCTTCTGAGCTGCAGTGAACCATTAACTTGCCCTTTGGATCACTTTTATAGTACATTTTACATTTCTTTTGTGGCTATTGTTCACTTTTTTTTGCTCGCCATATATAAAAAAATTTGCTGAAAGGGAAAATTGTCGAATCTTTTATCGTTAATAGTTGAAAATCTCACTGTATTTTTTATTAATACACTGCAAATAAATAAGGGCTCCAGTATTATTTTCCCCAAAATTTTATTCCTCCCTCCATCACATCTAAAAACTTTAGGTTTCTTTTATCCTACGAAAAATAGCCTAGCTTGGGGTGTGAAATTCAGAAAAATTTAACTTCAGAAAATCAAAATTTGTCCAAAGACTTATTTCCTTTTGGTTTGTGACAACCCCAACCACTCCCTTTCGCTACAGTTCATTGAATCACCCCGCGATTTCTTATTTTCATACGTGCGCTCGAAGATCTCCAAAGAGAAAATAGAGGTTTGTTAACAGGCTGAGCAGTCGTTCGTTCGCTTGCATTCGAATTTCACTCGTGTGAGCGGGGTCACTGTAATTACTGTTGCGTTTTTGTCACTCAGGTAAAAAAGCCCTTAACGGCATTTTTGTTTAGAGTCACGTGATTCAAGCGAATTCATCTCAGACATTTTATTGGATTGCATGGCTGCGGGAGGTCTTAAAAACTACCATGTAGAGACTACGCAAAAATAAAGTGTTTGATGTGACGTCACGTCCGCCATCTTGATGTTGCAAAACGATGACAACCTCTTTTCCAGGGTTCTCTCTCTTGCTAAGAGAAAGAAACCTGGTTGCGGCTGGTCACGTGGAAATGTGTGTCAATAAATTGCACAGCAGGGGTAAGTCCTCCACTAAATTTTGTCGACTGGACGATGGAATACTATCTGGCGTGGGGAGAAAATTCTTGCTTCAAAATAGCCGGATCGAGTTTCTGAGTTGCTTGCAAACAGCGTTGCTTTCGGCTAGTTACGATAAAATTATTTTGAAGGCAAAATAGGTTATTTGTTAAGAGAATTTGTAAATGAAAAAAGGCCTGCTCGTCGTCCTGCCAACAGGATGCTGAAATCTATCTTGATTTGCAAGTGCAAAATCAGCTTTTCGCAAATTTGCATATATACTCCGCACGTGCAGTTCATGAAAAGAAAAAGATAATACAAAAGTCACCCAGACAGCAGTTTAAAGATTAAAAATTATTGTTATGGCATTTTCAGCTTTGGTTAAGATATTGCCTGATGCACGATATACCAAGTAAATAGCCAACCTCGTTCCCATCGTTCTCTCTCTCTCTCTTGCATTATGCAATACCATTTTTTGGGTGCTGTTGACATTTGCAAATACCCTCACCATCATCTCATAATAAACGAGGCGGCAAACTGCTCTCCGGCCCCGACAGAGTAACTTTTGTCATAACGACAATTATTTATTACCCCTCTTCCCCTCCCTTATTTTTGGTTCCTAGATTTTGGGAGCCACGGGACCAGCTGTGCAACCAGAGCTCTTCCTCGAAGCAAGAGAGAGAACCCCGGAAACGAGGTTGAAACTATGAATGAAAAGGAGGCCATGTTGGTGTCCAATCCAGTCCTGTGAAAGTTGAACTATCTTCGTAAGTAAAACCTTACTAGTACTATTTTACAAAGCAGCTTTATATCTCATGAGTTGTTTATGGCTACAACGTTATTCTGCCTTTTGAGCCTTCGGTATTCCCTGATAACAATCAAGGTCAGAAAAAACATTAAACACACAGCGCTGGTTATGACCACGTAGGTACTGAAACTCAGTTGCCCCTTGGTAGGTTCCTCCGTGTTTTCTTTATTTGCACACCTCTCAAGGGCCTGAAATAAGCATGCAAAAGATGTAAGTGAAGAATTTTGTAGCTAAAACTGAGGGTGTTTTCCATTAACCAGAACTGACCGGTCAGACCGGTGCAGCTGTCAAGGGAGTTCCACCATTAATTTTTTAGTATTAGTCAGGCCAGAGTAATTCAAAAGGTAAATAACGCTATCCACCGGATAAATCTCTATCCATCGGATAGTGCAATTGGTTTCCCTAATACTAATCCATCGGATAATGATTTATCTGGTGGATAGCGCTATCCAACTTCAACCAGGGTGAGAAGTTAGGCTTTTCACTATTAATCAGGCCTTATCTAGCCAATTGCAAAGCAGCGATGCTGGCAGTAAACAGTTGAAATCGCTTAAGTTGCGATTTACAATGAACTGACGGCGGTAAAACTCATTTCAGTTTCAGAAATTTTAGGAAACCCCATATTAAAAACCCCGGTACTACCAATGCCTTCGCCTCAGTTGACCCACACGGCAAAAAACGTAAAACAGTATAGTTTAGATTTTTAATATCTTTTTATATACTGACGTTTTTAACCGTGTCTAAATAGAGTATGTCGATGTCTATGTCTAATGTAAATGAAATCTCGTGGCACTTGGTTATACCGGGGCTTGAGCTTTACGTAATATATCAAACATGAGATGCAGTGTTTCATCACCAGATGAAACACCGAGAAGAGAGTTGAAAATACGACGCGCAGCGGAGTATTTTTGACGAACTTCGAGGTGTTTCATCTGGTGATGAAACACTGTGTCGAATGTTTGATATTTCTTCTCAAACAAAATCATTTTTGAAGGAGAAACTAAGGATGCAAATACTAAGCAGTGTTTCATCCGATTTCCAAACACTCATTAAACATTAATTTCCTTTGTATTTTCTTAATGAATTATTAATGAGTTTGAGAATGTACATGGAAGGACGATACACTTCATAACTATCTGAGCAGAATTAGCCTTTTGAAAGGAAGAAATAGGGGTTACTGAGTGCTTCCTTAAAGCTCCCTTCAGTATATGAGCCTCTCTATGGGTACCAGTTGACGTCGATTTCATTGCGCATTTTCCATCAAATCGTCGGCGGTTTTTCCGGCGAAATCGTTGCATTTTAGTATCAAGAATTGCCTTGCGTGGTAACGTGGTAGCGAGCTCAGCCCAACCACACCGACAATAGAAACGAGAAAATAAGCAAAACAACAACAATGGAAGTGCTTCACGTTTTTGGCAGGTTTATTTGTCGTTATTTCACTATACTAACGTTGTTAAACGTGATTGAAATGGCAATGCGATATTCACTTAGTACTCTCTAAGATCGTCTCTTTATCCAAGGCGATCGTCGCGACTTCTGTTTTCTCAGAAATACCATACAGAAGCTCATATATAAATTAACAGAGAACAGTAGAGATTACTGTTCACATTATGAATTAATCCGGCAGGTGGTTACTGTTTCTAAATTAAAGACTAATTAATGTTCACTTTACCCGTTCTATTTCTCTGTTATCCACAAGTTCACGTCTCCAACATGTAAAGAAACTTTCATCATCTGCCACAAAGTTTCCAATCAAGATCATGCCAACTGAATACTTATGGGCGATGTTTTTCTCTATAACAATATTTTTCATGTGCCCATTCTTGAGAAGTTCCTGTGCCTCGACGTAATCGAAAAAAATGAGATATTCCAATGATTCGTAAGTTTCCATGTTTTCTTCCAGGTCATGGAAATGTTCTAGTTCTTAAAAGAGGGAGGATAAACAACGTTAAAAGCCTGGCCTGTGTAGCGGACGCATGAGCAATTCAGAGCGCAAAAATGAACGGCAGCAAGTGGGGAGGGCTCGGTCGATGTGCACGAGGGGAGAGAGGAACCTACTTCTTTCTCCTTGCTCTTATACCCCTCCATCGCGGCACGTTCCGTTCCTATTTTCGAATCCCCATACAACACAAAATACATAAACTATTATTTTCAATTACCTCTGAAAGAACTTTATATTACCACAAGACCATTTGAAAACAATAACTTATACAAAATTTGTGGGTGAAACAGATTCGGAAACAGTCATTTTGCAGCAAAAATTTTCATCCGCCTACAGGACAGACTATTTCGAACCTTTTACATGTATGTAACATTTTCCGCTTTTCCCGACGTCAACTTGTATACTAACTCGAGATACAAGCTGACGCAGGGTGCTCATGGGAAGCTGGCAGGGCCACGAGGTACCTTTTTTCGTATTAAACAAAATACTTAATATATGGATATATGGACCATTTTGGCATCAAAAGAACAAAAAATCAAACAAACAAACAGACAAAATACTGTCAGATCGCAGTTTCAAGAACAGTGATCAGTAACATATCTCCAACAATGGTGACAAAATATTTGCAGTTTTGAACTAGCCTGTAAACAGACGTTGTCTTATTTTTCGTTTTGGTCGTTGTTTTACTAGCGTGCGAGTGAAGCGAGCGCGAGAGAAAGAAAAATAAAAAAAACTAGTTTCAGTTGTTTCCAAAGATGTTTACAGACCTTCTATTTTTTTTACCTTCACCCCTACCCCTTGCGCTAGCGGTCAATAAATCCCCCTCGGTTTTTACTTTTATCACGCCCGCTCGACGGATTATACCCTGGGTACCAGAGGTTTCTCTCGTGTGCGGCGTGAATTTTCCTTGTTGGTCGAAGGCCGACACATCTTCGGCCGTAGGCCGAAGCCACGAGCTTGACAGAAACCGGAAACCGCGCTAGAAAAGTCTCTGACACCCAGGGTAGACGGATTATTAAGAGAAAATAGAAGGTCTATGAACATGCTAGTTTGAACTAGAGGTAGTTTATGCATACATTAAAACCACAGTCGAACCCCTTTTAAATGGATAACTCGTTATTACGGACAGTTTTCTTTGTCCCTAGGGAAAGAAAGACCTTATTCAACCTGCTTAATACGGACAACCTTTAATGCTGACAACGGACACTCATTTCTTGTCCAATCAACAAAGTCTGGTAGAACGCCAACCTCGTTAATGCGAACACTTCATTATCAATTGTGTGCTGTAGTAGACCTTTCCTTTTTGAAGGTAAAAAAAACTTCAGTTGTTGACAGCATCTCGATGTTTCCAGCGCTACAATACACCGGACAGGATGATTTGTATCCGGGGGTACGTTAGAAATTTCGGGGTGGGGATGTGTCGCTGGGACCCTGGAACCCTTAACCTATACCAGAGCTAGTTCAGCTGAATTTTGCTACCCTATACTAGAGGAAACTCCCCAAATTCCCCCTACTCTAGAGTAGCTGTTTCCTTAGTCTAGATAAAATCTTCAACCAACTGATCAGATTCCTGAAAAATGATACCCTATTCTAGACCCAAACTATCTGATTTATATACCCTATCCCAGAGTAAACTGCTTGAAAACCATATCCTTCACAGCGGCACACACCTTTATAGCCTATATATGGCAGTACCCTCCCCCCCCCCAGGGATTTGTGGACGTCAATTTTTGGCATCAAAAAAATTATGCTGTGAAAGGTGAGCGAACAAATGGACGATTTTTGAGTCTTTCCGCAGAATAGAGCCTTTGTGAAGATTAGAGATGTTTAATATGACGATACGATTCTAATGCCCTTTTTCATGTCTTTGGCATTTTTTTATCTGATAAAAGGTGTTTTTTTACTTTAATAAGATGACCCGCTTAATACGGACACCTAGTTAATACGGGCACGTTCTGTGTTCCATTTAGTGCATGCGGTCCGTATTAACGAGGTTTGACTGTACTGATTGGCGAATTTCTTTGGATAAAGTTCACAGTATCACTGTTTAGGAGACTAATCTCGATGGAAACATTATACGTTGCTTCCTTCGAAGGCATTTGAAATCAAATTATGGTGATGGATATCAGTGTTTAGTAGGGGGAAAAGTATATATTTTCCTTTAAACAAGTATTATCGTAAATGAAAAAGCCCTTACCTTCAAAATGGGCAGCATAGTTAAATTCTTTCACCAGGAATGTTTCCATGCCAAGAGGGACTCCAACCTACACAAAAAAGCTCTTGATGTTTAATTGTTGCTATTTTCTTTTTTGATAGTGCGTTCTTATTAAACAAAAAAGTAAACAAACAAACTAAATTTAAAGTAACAATAGGTTCTCGCACACCTTTTTGTCGATGAGATTTAGCTCCTTGGTGATTTCATCTGCCGTCAGATCAGCTGTTAGTTGTGCAGCAAACAGAGCTGTCAGCACTGTTCCTTCTATCATCCATAGCACTGCAAAAGCACGCGCCAGGGTAGAGTGGGGAGATTTGTCACCGTACCTTCAATTTCAGTAAATGCGTCAAGAAATGTTTTTGTTGAGGACTCTAACTCTTACTGTAACATTTACTAGTTGAAAAGAACGTGGTGGTGGTGGTGGTGGAAGGGAAAGAATTGAGAAGAAACGAGATTATAATAGACCTATTTAGCTTGTAAGTTTTGCTTTCCCAATAGAGGTCTCCAGTCGGGGGATCTTTACCCCTTGTCGTCTCATAAATTCTGCGTAGATATGCACGTGCCTTGAGTGAGTAAGACGAAAATTAAATGGAACAGTTCTCTAGAGTATTATTAATTACCGCTATCGCTAAGTGCTAAAGAGCAAAGATTTTACTTATACGCGCGCGCTGTTCAATTTGTCTAGAAATGTCATGAATTACCTTAATTTACGAAAAATAGTTTGAACTCAATTCGATTGCATAAGCAAAAATTACCTTGAAAATAGTGAACTTAACTGTTCTACTGCATAAAGAATTTGAAATCCCGACACAACATAGAATATCTTTTGAGTTATTGAAGCTTGTGTTTTTGTCCGAAGTTGCGCGCAGGTTTTTTACGTAAAATTTAGTGGTCTTATAAGCGAACTTAGAATCCTCGAAAAATCATATTAAAGTCCGCGAATATTCAACGTAAAGATTTATATTTGGTCTCTTTTTAAAGCTTAGGAAGGTCTGTTTTTTAGAAAAAAAAATTATGGTGCGCCGAGGAAGCCTTCCGAATTGTTTTGCTTCAAAGACACAATTATAAATTTTGCGGCGTTATTATTTTTTCTTAACGGCAGACAATAAAAAACTCCGGGGGGCAAATGCGACAGCTATAAGCGTGATTGGTTGAAGACTGGGTGAGCACGGAACTCATAAACACGCACACGGCTCGTGGATTCTCTGTTCTGTATCACGTGTTCGCTCGAAAACAATGCATTCTCTGTTCTGAATTACGTCATAAAAGTCACCTTATACTACCTACACTACCTTATGTTATATCGATTCAAGATTTATTCTGTCTTGGAACTTTCGCGCGCGGCTTTATTAGGCTGCTGCCTCGCAGCCTCGCGTCTTCTCGAGGCTGCTCGTTGGCAACCACCGGAGACATGACCTGTATCGGGAAGACAAAACGTACAAGCTAAAGAAGTCTATTGAATTGTGAAGGAGAAGAAAGGGGAGAGAGGTAAGTAAAAACTTGCTTTTCGTGTAAGATAAAGCTAGTTTGCCTTTATCCACACTAATATACACGATTGTGGGGTCCAAGAATCACTAAACCGCAACTGTAACAATTTTTTTGGAAAATGAAAGTCTAAGGAAAAAGAATTAACATAGTTACGTTACGATTTAGTGAAGTCATAGACGAGTTAGCGCTTATTCCTTCCACAACATAACTCAACCGACGAATACTTTTTTTAGTCCACCAATCAATAAGCAAGACATTCCATAACCTTAAAGTAAATAGAAAACCTATTCAACAGGTTATTAAACACCTAAAACAGCACATGACCTTAACTCAATGAGATTCCAGCGCATTTTATTCATGAAATAAAGACAAAAGGCTTGGCGCCCACTATACTACTGATGTTCGGGAAATGCGTCCTCGCTTCTTCTCCGAAGACCTAAGAACAGATTCGAAACAGTACAAGAGAAGTATAGACTACATTTAATATGACCGTCACGGTAGTGGTAATTGGTGTGAACTTTTGTCTTTGTGGCCCAGTGTTTATTAATTCATGCAAATGAGTAGGATCGAAGGGCGACACTGTATATACATATGTAAACTGGTAGCCATAGAAACTTACCCAACAGTTGTCATGGTAACAAAAGCCCACCAAATCCCGTTCCCCATTCCATATAACGATCCAGATGGAAACTGCTGTGGATTGGACTCGTGATCCTGGAACATGAAATGTGCAACAGGTTTTAACACAAGACGTTTTTCACCAGTCTTCTTCCATTTTCTAACAGTATCTTATCGCAAATCCCACATTCTGACTATACACTATTATTTACCAACAATGGAGAATCGGTACGAAAAGGCTGGTGAAAACCAATAAATAATTGATTAAAATCCCCCGAGAATGTTCTAAAACATGCTAAATAGTAGTAGCATTTTACCAAAACAATTAGAAGACCTAATTGGTCAATTATTAGAAGATAGAAATCTCAAGTTTGCCTTCTAATTGCTCTGAATTAGTCAGTTATTACCCGTGTCAGATTAAAATGAGCTTTTCTCTAAAGCAAACCATTTGTGATTGCCTTTGATAGTTATTTTTTCAGTACGTTTCTTAGCATTTAAAAACCACAAGGTTGTTAAACACTGTGTGAAATTAAAATTTAACAGATCTGAATATATTATCGAATTTTTCCAGTTTTGTTTCCGTTTAGATTATTCGTAGTTTTTCAGTTTTCACCAATATGAATGCCTTTTCCTTTTTTCAAAATCCCGTGATAGACTAACCATCTGCTAACTTCGGTTCAGTTTAGTTGAATGATATTGTAACTAAATAATAAGTTTGTTGTTTTAGCGTTAAATACGTGCGTCATTTCAGAAACAGAAGAGACATCTAAGTAATGATTCATTCAGCCACACATGGCATGGTACATAAAATATCCTTTTGTTCACGCAAACATAAATTGCCTTCCATATCGTAATTACTCACATTCAAATTCCACTGCTTTAGCGGATATTGTTGGATTACCATGCCTGTGGTCTCAACTGAAATTCAGCCTGAGCCACGCCTGGTATACCTAGGCAATGGATCTCAGTTTATAAACCCAAAACATATGATGTCATGTTATTAAAGTTTTCGTATTTTCCCACTCTCCCCTAATAGGTGTCTATTAATAAGAGTTAAAGGAGTGTCTTGACGTACATACCAGATACCAGATAATCATTCCAGCCAACACCGCGTGTAAAAAACTGATCACTACTATTGTCCACACGTCCTTCAGAAAGTAGAGAATTTCATTTGACGACGAAGCAATTCCATGGTTGACTTTCAAAACTGCGGGGCCTGGAGAATCAAACAGTCCGAGAAATCTTCTTTCAAACTGTTCACCATCTCCTCGGTTGGCAAAAATCGGAAAATATACTCTTGGTTCGTCGGGTGCTGTTTGACGGATCAGGATCTCCATCTCACAAGAGCTGTTGATATCTACTTTTTCACGAATGATCTCCAAATTTGGACAGCAGATATTAAGCGCTTTTCTCATGTAATGTACAAGATTCCCGTCAAGAGCCTTGCTTGATGAGTTGTAGTGAGTAAATGGGTGGA
This sequence comes from Porites lobata, assembly GCA_942486035.1. Taxonomy (NCBI): domain Eukaryota; kingdom Metazoa; phylum Cnidaria; class Anthozoa; order Scleractinia; family Poritidae; genus Porites; species Porites lobata. The sequence goes on from CALNXK010000013.1 coordinate 5,283,071, forward strand.
ATTCATGCCAACGCAGTGTAATTTTGCCAAACGATGGACAGAAATATGTGCTGCCATTGTTCCTGTATGTGCTCACGCCAACTGTTGCTCTAAAGTTGCAAACATTTTGTAGCAAAACAATTGTAAATATTTTACCTAATGCTGAAAAATTCATCATATCTTTCTGCGCCATGTTTTAAAAAGAATGCTGATACGATTCAAAGTTACCTGTTTATCTTTTTGTCCTTTAATGACCTATGAATATGTCCACCAGTTTAACTTAATTAGCTGCAAATGGCGCTCATCGTGTCAAGATATTAAATTTTGATACATTTTCATTCATGAAAAGAAACAACAACAATTATAGTAGCAGCTTTATAAAAACATATATCATCACGTATTACAAGAACCATGAGTTTGACTGAAAGCGGCACTATTGGCTAATCGAGGCTTCAAGCAGTTAGCTCAAGCCATGCTCTATTCTATTGCCCTTTATTGCTTATTTTATGTTTTTTTTTCTCCCCCAATTTTCCCGTTCCTTCACCTTTCTTTCAGTTAGCTTTGCACTGCTCAAAGTACGAGAAACCTTTCAGGTCCTTTTGTACATCTGCGCAGAGTTTAATCCTTTCTTCAGCGAATTGTAAGCCTTACCTGCTTGCAATTATGTTGTTTGTAATTATTTATAACACTTGCCAGACCAGGGGCGTACCTGCCTTTAGCAAATAAGCACGGGCTTACAAGTGATTCGGACGCCGTGATATATATATTTTGACAAGAGATGTACTGGCAAAGAGCCGTGTATTTTCCTTTGGTCGATCACCTTGTACAAGAACTAAATGACAGGCTTCTATTACAAGAGAATCGTTTCTTAGGACAATATCTTGTTCCAGCAAAGCTGAATGCTTTCAACAGCGGATTACAAGTCGATAAGCTTTATGAAACCTACAAAACGTATCTTTCAGAGAAGAGAGACTTTGACAATGAAATTTTAAGGTGGCAAACAAAGTGGTCTCATTCAACTGATAAAAAAACCAGTGACACTCACAGGGACAGTCTCCAGCACGCTAATCCGAACCTTTATCCCAACATGGTCACAATTATTACCATCCTCGTGACAATGCCAGTGTCAACTGCTACCCCCGAACGATCTTTTAGCACGATGCGCAGAGTGAAGACGTACTTAGTACGTTCCACGATGAAAACAGAGCGACTCGCAGCGCTTGCCCTGATGCATGCTTACAGAGGCATATATACCCATTGATGTAGAAGCCGTGATTCGCGAATTTTGCGCCAAAAAGAACAAACGTCTAGCTTTCGAATTTCTTTGAGTTCCACCAAGATTTCAGATATGTTTGCAACTAATGTGTCGCGCTAGTTAGGTCGTTACGTTGTTGCTGTTTTTGACCACAACCACAACTGGCTGCATTTTGTTAAATATTCTATTATTTCTTGTTCAATTTGGAATATGGAATCCTAGCATTTGCCAATTAATTTAAGCATCTAGATTGCACTAGATTACATCTCAGAGCACTTAAATTTTCAGAATTTTTCCGGGGGGCATGCCTCCGGACCCCCCTAGCATGTCGCGCCTTGGGCTCTCCTCATGGGTGCTAACGCGCCCATGTTGTATCTCCCCTCAGTATGCTCCACCAAAGGTTACAAACAAAAAATGCCCAGGAACTCCCCTGCCTACTTTCAAAAGATTTTACTCTTAAAACTCGGGGAAAATGTCTTGCGTACTGTAAATTCATTGCATCTCTCTTGAATGTTCCTCTTGCTTAAACTATATTTTTGAGTTCCAGGTCACTGAATCAGCTATAGGCAAATATTAACCATTGATCCTTTATTGTGTATCCACGCCTCAACATCGTAAATGTCTTATTCGTACTCAGATTTCTGCCGTTTAAATTATATTACCCCCAGCAGACCCACCACTTTTCTCTTTAAAATAACGGGGTAAAGTTTATTGATATTAATTGAAATCAAAATTGACTGACTGGAGGAAGCGATCATTTTGGGCAAATTCGTGGATCCTGTTTGTGAGGAATTTACTGCCGCCATTTTAGCAACTACGGAATACACTAGACCATAAGTGCATTAAACAAAAGTGGCTCGGTGGCTCGTTAGTCATGTCTAGGTTGACAATTGTCTAAAGAATGAGAAAGATATAAGACATATAAGTGTAAGGTAGACATAAAAAAGGCGTAAAAGTAGAAAATTTGAAGAGCAGGCTCGATGGCTCGTCAGTCGCGGTTAGCATCTTAAAGAACCAGAAAGGCGTATATTTTAGTGGCTCTGTTGCTCGGTAGCTCTTCAGTCAAGATAATATAGTTTAGTGGCTCGAAAGCTCGTCAGTCGGGACTACCAAGCCCCAATGCAAGCCGCCCCAACGAATATACCTACAGGCGTGGATCTAGGATAAATACCGACCGATTTCCTAAGCGAAGGCGCAGGCTTGTAGGGGGAACATGGGGCATACTCCCCCGGGAAATTGTTTGGATTTTAACTCCTTAAAGTCCCCTTTCTTGGGTTCCTGAGTCATAAGACAGACAGGACATTGGCCAGTACATTCTCCGCGGATGAATCATGGCAAATTGGCGAATTATTACTGTCCAAACCGAAGAAAATGGAGAGTTTGCTCCTCCCGCCCCAATCTCCTCGCGGCTTCTCTGCCCTCGCCCGCCTTTATTACCTAGCGTGCCCAACCAAAACCGCCATGCTACGCAGGCTACTCTCGCTATGGAGCTCTAAACTTGCAAAATACGCTCCAAATTTATTCGCCTTATTTCATCTTTTATTTCCTTCTTCCATCTTGGAAAGCCTTTTTATCACATTTATTTTGAAAAGTCTAACCGGTTTTCCGTAAAACGGTGGAAGCCTGTGTCGATCTGTGCCTGACCTTGAAAATTTGCTCTGTATTCTGTTGTTAAGCCGATTAGAGATCACGGAATGTGTGTTATGTATTTCAGGCCGAAAACGCAATAAAGATAATCCTATTGAACAATTGAAACATATTTTTGAGGGAGAAAGGCTTTTCTGAAAAACAAGATATTAATCATGTTCAGTTTTAGCCTCGTATTGGAGATAATCTTGTTGCTCGACCCCAGTGGGAGTACTCTCCTATAAAAGTGATGGGGGTGATGGTCAGAAAATTTCGAGAACACCCCTTAAAGGTTCCAGAATCTTGTTTTATGGGCGTGTCCCAAATTCATTTCCAACCCTAAGAGGTAACAATTCAACCAAAACATATTGTATAACTGGCACTGCAAATTTTAATAGTAATAAAGATAACTCTCGAACACTTTCTTCTCAAGGACTTTTTGAAAGTATTGTAATAAATCTTTATCCTGATCAGTCAATTTAGGTTTTAGCACCCTAAGCGGTACCAATCCACAAATTTGAACCCCTAAAAGGAACAACGTGCACCCCCGTTACTCTTACAGGGGAGTACCCCCCCCGGGCTCGAAATGCGTGCTAAAGAATAATGTTTGTTCACATTTGTCACATAGGCAAAATCCCTGGGCAGCACTCAACGAAGTTTAATAAGGGGAGGCCCCTCCTGGAGGTCCAACCCCTTTTATGTATAACATTTTTGCCAGAAAAGGTACCACTTTCGTATAACCTCTATTGAAAAGTGGTATTTCACTAGACTGCAAAACAGTCCGTTGTTTCTCAAACGCAGTAAACAAATCGGTAAAGCGTGGCGTGAGAGTTTAACGTGCACGAGGCGTGCGAGCCTCACACGCCTGTAGGGCTTGTGAGGCGAGAGAAAAAAATATATTTTATTTTGTTTTATTTTTAGCGTCTCTCCCCAGTCGCGCTCTCTGTTTTCAGCCTCGTTCCAGACCTTTTGCTTAACTGGTCGCTCGCACTTGAATACGCAAAAATAGGGACTCTTTTGCAGTCTACTCTTTCACATGCCTAGTTTAGAATTCTGCACCCCATTTTAACTGCTGTACATGCATTTTCTTTATTATTAATGAATAAATCTCTAAACCAGGAAGTTTTCTTTTCTCTTTCACAGCCATCCCCACTTTACTAAAATTCGGCTACAGCAGCATATTCATTTTTTTTTGAAAGGCCTGTAGCTTGATTTTTAAAAATCGCATTTGCACCATCTGTAAGTCAGTTCCCTCACTCCCTTTCGCGTTACACGCAGTTATGGCCTACAGTATCGAGCATGGCGATTTGTTACTGATAACGAAAACTAAGCTCACATCATAGCTAAAAAATATCGGCTATATATGCACACAAAATAATTGACAATATGTTTCATTACCGATCGCAATGACTATTTCATAATACGGACAACTAATTGTTGCAAATGGAACCATGAAATTACAGTGCCCGTTTGTGTTAAACGGATCGTGTAATTGAGGAAGTATTCATACACATTTTACACCACAAAATTATATCAATCAACACGCCGGTCGAAGTCGCTCATTTATATATTACAGAGTGACACTGCGCGTGCAATAATTACAAGAACTTCTTTGCTGACACAGTTTTTTAATTTGCGTTTAGATTTGGCGACATCTCGTCTAGTTATCGCTGTGACTGTGCTATAATCTAAAAGGTTTAATTACCACCACAAAAAAAAAACACTAAAATTTTATGCGTTTAACCACAAGGTTAATTACCCATAAAGCAAGCAGAGGCTAGGGCATGGAATCGAGGATACGGTTTTGAATTTTGAATCCAATCCTGGTTCAATGTTATATTTTACTTGGATCGTCATGACACGCAGCTTTTTCATCGATTCACGATCCTTCCCTTTTCCGCCTCTTACTTACATAACCACTGTTTTTTATCCATCACATTCTTTGTAGAACCTTTACAAACAAAAATCAGCCCACAAAACACACAAAACATTCTGGAATGACTGTCTACCTTGTGGGTAAAATTAAACCAGTGGGTAAAAGCTTATTGCTGTGCACAGTAGTTAAATAGCGTCCGCATCGGCGAGGTTGTTATCGATGTCTGCTCTCCGCATTGACGACGTTTGACAGGTGTACGTTCGTATACAGAAGGTTGAATTTAAAAACAAATTATAAGATATAGTTTTTGATGGAATCAAGGAAAACTCTCCGTAGTAAAGAAGCGTCCATAAACAACAACAACAACAACAACAACCTTTTACTTCACATACATATTTGTACAATAGTGCTGACCCGCAAAGTACCCGCAACACTAATCGAGGCGGGTCAGGCACAGATAAAATATTAATTTATATTATTTACATATAGTATATACTAAAGTTAACAGAGGGTTGGAAAAAAAAGAACAGGTAAGAATAAAATTATAATTTTATATTAAACGAAATGAGAAATATCGCAGGCTTCAAATCGATCTGTTTAAATCTAGAGGTAATCGTAAGCCTGTCAACAAACCGGGTTCAGTCGACTGTAGTTTTCTCCTGGCCAGTAGATTGATTGGGTTCTATTTGCTTTTTTTATTATAGCAGGTGGAATCATCTCGCTCATTATAGCAGTCTGATGACATATTCACATGCATTTAGAGCTGTGTTTATTTTTTTACTATTAGGGTCTGATGTCAAAGCGTTGTTCCCATTGTCTTTTCAAGTAAATAGATGGCTAGTACCTTTTCGATTGACGGCGGAGAACTTAAAAAATATTGCTTTCCTAAATACAACAGTTTACTCTCACGCTCCTTAGCCAGCTGCTTAGAAGGAGAGCGTGTGACTATGATCATCTAAAAAAGAGGGAGGTTGCGCGGGGGGGTTGTTGGGGGAAGGGGCTATTCCGGAGTTCAAGTGACGGAGATGATCGAATGGGAGGAAAAATCAAAATTCCAAAAAATCCCTAGGACTTCCAACAAAACCCCAAAAAATCCCTGGACCAAAAATTAACCCCCAAAAAATCCTATGCCGAGTTTCCGAGCCTTGAAAATTTCCAAAAACCATTAAATGACATAACATGTTGCACTTTTTTGGTTGTACTTTAAGGTGCAGAACTACGAAGCCGGGATACGCGGACACTACCACGAGTCTTCAGATTGTTTTGAATACCCTAAGAAATCCCTACTCAAATCAAGCCACCGCAAAACAATACTTGCCTAATTTTCCTACCCCAAAAATTCCCAAATCGAAAATTTCACACCACCCAAAATCGTTCGATCATCCCTGTTACTTTAGATCTGGATTACCCCTCCGGATCATCATTGTGGTAAATGTATGCGAAAACTCTATAAATATTGATGTGTAAATGCACTTTAAGAGCGACTGTCTGTAAATATCGACCAAAATCGACTTTTTGTGGCACAAGTTCTAAATTCGAATTTGCTCATTTTTGGCTCATCGATAACCCTTAATGAGTAATGAAACATGCTGTAGTTAGTTTTCCCAAATAACGTATTCTTTTGTTAAAATTCGAGAAAACTCATTTTGCCCGTTCGGAGCTCAAAATCCACTTCCGGTAAGGCGAAATTTTACACAAATTCCATTGACTCGTACGTCAAACCACAACGATTTAGCAGCCTTTGTAGAACACGAATAGTTTTATGACCCTTTCTTTCTTATAAGACGATAAATTTGTGAGAGCTGTAATAAGTTTGTGGCCAAAAAGGTATTGTTAAAAATAGGCCCTATTGACAATTTCTACCGTTCAAAATTATAGGGTTAAAGTAATGTAAATTTTACAATGCGCTATAACTTAGAATTTCGCAAATTGACTTTCTACGGCTTAACTAGGCCCCAATATATCAGAAAATCGAAACAAATCTCTGGGCAAACGATTTTAAGTAGCCCGCAAGACGCCGAGTTCAACCCTAATTTTGCGAAAAATCGCGACATTCCAGTGGTTAAAAATAGCGTGACACGGCCCGTCAGCGGTGTTAACGACAGATTCACTTTCAACATTCTATTCAACGCTGATCACATGCCAAATTCCAGCATACAATCTATATTACATCTTTCAATACACTTATCTTATTTAGAAGAGTCATTTTGTTTGGATACAATATATAGTGTAGAACTGCCCAAAAGTCGGCTTTTTTGAGCGACATCGGCAAGACGTCGACGACCGGAGCCCAACGAAAACAAACTTTAAACAAGTACAGTGGTGTGTTTTATTAATTCAAGCATGCGTCAAAAGGCATAAATACGTTAAATTTAAGACGGGGATAACCAATATTAACTAATTAGAACTCTTTTTTTTTCTTGCGAGTTTTCTCTTTCAAGTAATTATGTATAAGTATAAATGTACGTTCCGATGTATTACTATCACGCTTATAAAGTTACATTGTAACGAACGTTTCAGAAAACATTTTAACTCGTTTCGATCGACGATGAAACACCATCATCAACAACAAATCACTAAAAACTTTCCTCTACAGCAAAACGGAAATAGAAAAAAAGTGTCGTTTTACTAATGCTAAAGCAGGAATAGTTGCAGCGTGATCATCAGCTTTTAAAAATGGCAAATGCTCCTAAATGGACATCTATAGATCCCTTGCATCGCCATTGGAAAAAAACTCTCTGGCCCAATATGAACTAGCCTATTCCAGGCTTAGTGGACAGTGGAAAGTGGATAGTGGATAGTGGATAGTGGACAGTGGACAGTGGCGCGAAATGGGGAACGGAGGAAAACAAACGTGGAAGAGAGTAAGAGGGAGAGAGTAGGAGGACCTTTCGCCCTCTCTTGCTAACCCCGCCCCTTCGCCATTTTTGCTAGCCCACTTTTCTTTGCGTTTTCCCAACTACCTTAAGGCCTGTTACAGGTTAACTACGTCCTTCATTTACAAATTTTTATGGTATATACCGTATTTATTCGATTAACCACCCTGGGCGCTTATTAAATTTTTGGACTTTGAGAGTGGGTGCTTATTCGAGGTGGGTGCTTATTCGAGGCTGGGCACTTATTAAATTTTCTCCATTCTCAGCAAGTGTAGTATGTTAGTTTTGCAGCAAAACAATAAATGGTAATAACAAAAAGCGGAGATGTAACAAAGCAAGGTTTCTGTAAAATGCTCTGAAGAAAACTCCGTCTTCGGGAGGGTCTCTTTATTACTTATTATCTCTTATTTGAGTTTGTGTGGGAGGGAGTGGGGTGGGGGTGGGCGCTTATTAACTTTGCTGCCTTTAGGATGGGCGCTTATTCGAGGTGGGCGCTAATTCGAGGTTGGGCGCTTATTCGAATAAATACGGTATTCAGCTTGAGCGTCGAGCACTTGTGGCTCTTTGTTATTGATCAGCAGGAACGGATTTGGTAGTACTAACTTTTCAACTGCTTTTAGACAGCGAAACTTTTTTTCTTTCTTGTTTTCTTTCTTTTTTTTTTCTTTGTTATTTTCTATTGTATTTTTTAGACTTATTTTTCGATTCTCTCCCCAGTCTCACTCACCTCTCCCCTGCCCCGCCGTGCCCCCTCTGCTCCAGACAAGAGGGAAGAGGGCTCCTGACCATTACCTCGACTATTCCGCCTTCTTGGCTTACGCAAAAAGTACGGGCTGCTTTGTGGCCTGAAAGACTTTGCACTGATTGACGTTTTAGTGTCATGGAAACTCTAGCTGTAATACTGAACTACACATGACAGGTTAAAAGACTGAAAGTTCCTTTCAACAGCGTTTGGAAAGAGAACATAGTCTTTTCCGCCAAAAAAACAATAACAATAGGGAAACAAAATAGAGTATAATACTAAATCTAAGAAGAACCTTGTAACGAACGAATGGGAACACCTAAAAAGGAAAGACAGACTTGAGGACTTTCCTCATCCTCCGTAACTTTAGTCCATGAAACTTAGACGCCCTAGCAGGCCTCCAAAACCTTACCTTTGTCTTTGTCACAAACCGAATACTAGTAGATTGAAAGCCTTAGTCCGCTTTACGTAAGTACCGTGTAGATCTCCAGAAGAATTGTTTGCAGCCGGCCCTCAAAACCCCAAGAGACTTCGCCTGCTGCTGGTCAATATATAGGAAGGCTATTCCAAAGAACTGCTCCAAAAAAACTATTTTTCTTAACATTTGTCTGGGATAGAGGAATAGCGAGTTTTCTTTGCTTGAGTGTCTCTTAATAAGTAATTAGAGATATTGCAACGATCTGCCCTTGCTACGATCTATTATGCACTTAACAAGGCCCCTCAAAGTACTTAAGATATATGACGCATAGTCCGCCTCTCACTGCTCTTTGACGAAATGTCCCTGGCGGCAGATAGCGATGAGAGAAAGCTTTATCGCAGGCTCTTGGCATCAAGGTTTTTCTACTATTTACATTGGTAAACCGGTCGCTTCACGGTTTGGGCAAATGGTGAGGAGAATTCAGGACTGATTAATTTTGACTCCGTTCGGTAATCGCGTTTACCATTTTCCTAAGTCAGTTTCGTTAATGCAAAACGGCCGCGAAAGCCTGAAACTAATATTCAAAAAAGGTTTGAAGAAATGAAATCCGAACTTCCGCCTGGAAGTTTCCAACCAAGAAGATAGGCGATTGCCTTTTCAGACGTTCGTTTGTTTCAGGAATTTTCCACTGAAACGTCGAAAGTAACCTGAAACTGAGTTTATGGTAAGCCTGGCAAAGAACCAAAGAGTCCTCTTAGTTTGTTTTAATGGGTCATAGTCATGCAGTAGCTTCATGATTCATACACGTTTTCATACAAGTATATGCTCCTCTTTGGCATCCATGTAGCTTTTTTTTCAGTTTTGAGAGCCCGCAAGGGTAAAAACTTCGAAGAGAACTATTGCACCAATACTTAGTCTAAAATATTTTTGTTCTTTAAGATTGCTTCAAGGAAATTAGTTTTTATAAACCAAATGGCATTGATTGGCGATGATTTAATTCGCAAATATCTCTCAATGCAAAAATTCATTCAGCAATCAGTTTTAGTTTTTTGATTTTGTTCTTATCTGTTTATATACCATTTTTTGAGGGAAATCACCAGTCTGAAACTGAACATGAAAGTGTGTGACTATCCCAGGGACCCTAAATGTTGTATCTGAAGAAAATGCTGCAATCAATGAGAATAATAGGTTTATTGAAAGATTTAATTTCGAACTGGCTTTTAATCTGCCTTTAAGTAAATTGTTTAAAGCATATCTATTGGTAACACTGGCGTGACGGGCCGTGTAACGCTATTTTTAACCACGGCAATGTCGCGTTTTTTTTGCAAAATTAGGGTTGAACTCAACGTCTTGCGGGCTACTTAAAATCGTTTGCTCAGAGATTTGTTTCGATTTTCGGATAGATTGGGGCCTAGTTAAGCAGTAGAAAGTCAATTTGCGGAATTTTAAGTTATAGCGCATTGTAAAAATTTGCCTTATTTTATCCCTATAATTTTGAACGATAGAAATTGTCAATAGGGCCTATTTTTAACAATACCTTTTTGGCCACAAACTTATTACAGCTTTCACAAATTTATCGTCTTATAATACAGAAAGGGTCATAAAAACTATTCGTGTTCTTCAAAGGCTGCCAAATCGTTGTGGTTTGACGTACGAGTCAATTGAATTTGTGTAAAATTTCGCTTTACCGGAAGTGGATTTTGAGCTCTGAACGGGCAAAATGCGTTTTCTCGAATTTTAACAAAAGAACACGTTATTTGGGAAAACTAACTACGGCATGTTTCATTACTCATTAAGGGTTATCGATGAGCCAAATATGAGCGAAATTAAATTTTCAACTTGTGCCGACCGTGGGTCGATATTTACGGAAAGCCGCTCTTAAGAACACAAACACAAGAGCCATGTAGCGATAAGGCACTTATTTCAACCTTGCGACACAATGAAAAGTATAACTGCTTTGGCGTTTATTCTAGTATTGCTTTTAGGTGACTGCAAAAATGATGCTGAGGGAAAGGTCATCAGGGGATGTAAGGACGTCTGCTGTAAAAACGCCAGCACCATAAACCTGACAGAAGCTTTAACAACATGCTGTAAGGAGGCTGAAGAATGCCTTTTGCCAAACCAGTTTTACGACTTTTCCTGCAGGTTGCAGATAATGGATTGGTGCCTAAAAAACCAAGCAAATACCAGCGCAATAAAACAAATACGAACTGTATGTTGCAGAAACTATTTTACCTGCCCAGAAAACAATTCTGTAACACAAAGAAAACGTTGCACAAAACGACTCGACGAAATAAGAGTCAAATGGAAAGAAGTGAACTTTAAAACGAAGTACGATCTAGTCCAAGAGGCATGGAAAAAAGAAAATTGGTCATTTTTCCTGAAAATGGCGTCACAAAAGTGCCTAAAGAAATTACCTGACGGAGGGCTTTCCGTTATAATTTGGTACCCCTACTACACTAACGATAAAAGCGAGACTGTGTTTGGCTATGAGTCTCCACCTGCATACCTGGCACAGCAAAAGCAGTCTTTCACCATGTTTACGGTGGTCGCTTCCTCTTTCAGCCGAATGTGGGTAACACTGTTCCTATGTGTCACCTGGAGTTTGATATCAGGAGTTTTCATATGGCTAATGGTGAGTAAATACCTCGGTTTCGTATATTTAAATGTGGTTTTTTATTTAGTGTGCGGCATGCAGGAAATGCGATGTTCGGGCTAACTATCCTCCGAGACTGACTGGCTGAGCTGAAAGCTGAGATAATAGCTAGTTAAGGTGTTTTGATACAGTTTCTCGGAGACCATACTGACGTTTTTCACAAAAAAAACTTTAAAATAGATTAAATCCGGATTTCGCGCGATCTAGACCTGCTACTGAAAATCCAACACCAGGAACTTAAACTGCGATGTTTAACGAATAACCTTCGTGAGAATTAAAAACTTATGTATTCTTGAATTCAAATAACACGGAATCCACCAGCAAATTGGGCAATTTTAATTTTCAGTGGACAAAAATCTTGTACCAGAATAATATAAAGAATATTGCATTTTTTTTTTACATTTTACAAGGGCTAAAGATGTCAGTAATAAGTCTTATACTTTCAATAGCCGTGATGAAATGTTTAATGAAAAAGTTCTAAATAACTCAAATTAATCTTAAGTATCGTCAGAAGGCTGCTTAATATCATATTTCGAAGCATGGAAATTTTGGTTTGTTTCCTTTCTCGGGATCCTGAAAACTAACCTGTTTTCTCACCACCTGTCTAGGTGCAGCTTTATTCTAAATTTTGACTTTTAGCGCTTTTCTGTATATCTCTAAAACGGCTCGACAGAATTCTTCTTAAACCTTACCACATAATCTTCATGACGTATATATTAATGTCTGAAACTTTCATTGAGATTGATTCACTGCAACACCTTGAAATTTCAAGACGAATCTAGCCTACGTACCGACCAAATATACGAGTTGCAACATTCACTGTTTTGACGTTATGCTAATTTTTGCAAATTTTAATGCAAACCACGCATACATCCAAGGCTATTAGTAGATAATGTCTAAAATCTGCATTTTGAGTAGCCTTTATAGCAGGAACATGTTCCTGCTGATGTCGGTGTTTTCTTGACGGCCCCAAACGGTTTTTTCAGCTTTTCATTCTGTTTGCTTGAGCCTCCTTTCTTCAGTAGAGCTCATCATAATTATTTTTTATTCTTTACCAAGTGTATCTCAAAAATATCAGTTTACCCTACTATTACTTTTTTCTTTAGTCTAGGTTTTGGGTGAGGGGAAATCATCATCATTGATTGTATTTAATTTACATCAGGATCGTAGAGCGAACCAGCGCCAGTTTCCCTCGTCTTTTTGGGAAGGAGTTCGTGAAGGAGCCTGGTGGGCACTGGTGACAATGACGACTGTTGGGTAAGTAGAAGGAGTACTGTCACGTGATATGAGTAGGAAACTCTAATTTGGTTCCAACAGTTTAAACATAAATTTGCCCCAGTCGCGTTTAGTAATTCATACGAGGACGGATCAGGAAGTTCTGTCACCAAGAAAAGTCCCAAGTTCTCCAAGCAACAATGGTTCTTCATTCTTATGTTCATCTTTAGACCTCAGTAACTGCTGTTCGTTAAGGAAATTTAGTACTAATATAAAGCCCGTGTGGAATTTGTCAGGTCCTTTACATGCTGATTTAGTTGCGACAAGGAGCCTTCAAGGGAATATTTTCGTTTCTACAGTTACACTCGTTATAAATTAGGTTTCCCAGCAAGGCCTGTCCATGAAGACCTTGTGGCGGTTTAAGGAGACTTCACCTTCTTTTCGCACAGTTGTCAGATGGATTCAGTATTTTATTGAGAGAGCGTTGAAGATGAACCACGTGCTGGGAGGCCACGGACGTCTGTGATCGAAAGTTCTGTGGAGAAAGCCGAAGAATTAATAGCAGAAGACCATACTATAACACTCAGATTCTTAGCCTTGGAGCTTGGTGTAAGCTACGGAAGTCGGCACATGCTATCGTCCACCAGCAGCTTGGTTGGTCCAAGAGGTGCGCAAGATGGATCCCCCACCAGTTAACAACAGAACAGAAGGAACAAAGGGCTAAATCTGCCGCAATTGCTTGGAACTATTTGAACCAGATGGCCCTAAGAGGTTTTCTGATGTTGTTACGGGTGGCGAATTTTGGATTTCCTTCTACACTATGAAAGATAAACATTCTAACATGGTGTGGGTGGCCGAAGATGAACCATGCCTGGAGGTCCTAAAAACAGGTTTCCGTTCAAGAAAGAGAATTTTCACCAATTTTTTCAATACTCAGGGGCCTGTTGTTGTCGACATGATGCCCGACAAAGCTACAACCACTGCCGCATATTACACAACTACTTCAGTTTTACCAAAAGTTCTTCTACATATTCAGTCCACGGCACAGACTCGACGTCGCTCTCGAATCCAGTTGCATCACAACAGCGCTATGAATAATTAGTATTAATAGCGCTATATAAATGAATTATATTATTATTATTATTATTATTATTATTATTACTATTATTAACACAGTTCCCCACAAAGCTCGCATTACACAGACGTACCTTGATGACAATGGTATCCATTTGATGGAACATCGACCATACTCACCCGACTTGGCTTCGTGCGATTTCTGGCCCTTTCCAAAAGTCAAATCAGCCCTTGCTGGGAAGCATTTTTCAAAGATCCAAGACCTTGCTCAAGCTGTGCATGCAGAGATGGGGGCCATACCTGCTTCAGAGTACCAAGAATGCTTTCAGAAGTGGAGGATGAGGATTCAGCGATTTATAGAAGTCGAGGGAAGCTACTTTGAGGGAATGTGACTGTAATTCTTGAAATTGCAGGTGAACCATGGGGGATATAAGTTAAGTGACAGAACTTCTTGATCCGCCCTCGTAAAAGCATTTACACCAACGAATTACATTACACTTTAAGCCAAACTAAAGGATAACCATTTCAGCGCGATACTTAACATTCTGCGACATTGAAGACATGATCTCAGTGGATTCCTAAAAGTAATTACCCTTAGTGAGAATAACACAAACAGGAACTAGATAATGAGAAGACTTTGTGTTGAGTCATGTATTACAAGGGTGTGAGACCACGCGACTTATGTAATATTAAAGGTCTAAGTATCACTGGAGCGCTATTTCCGCATATCGAAATTCACCAGGTGATCTGGAGGTCTCCAAAAGGGAGGAAAATAAAAAAGGCCATATTCTAGTAAAGGGCTGCATGACAATATCTATAATGGACACGAGAATAATGAGGGTGTGAGGGGGTTAAAACTGGATAAAATTTAAAATTGGCAGGAATGGAGAGAAGACGCCAGAGAAAGGGGAGAGGTTTAAAGTACGTAAGCTGCAGATTGGAAAGATCACTAGGAGTTCAAAGTTGACTGTGAAGAACGGATTCCAAGTGTAAGGGTATATATGTGACCGAAGGCACATTCTCGAAGAATACAGAGGATATGCAAAAAGGATTTTTGGGAAGACGAGGAGACAGAGCAAACGACCATGGATCGTTGATGAAACGTCAGAAATAGTCAAGAAAAGGAAAGAGAAAAAGAAAGTACCGAGGTTGCATTATGGTATTCCAAATTCAAGGATTTACGTGAGAATACTAACAAAGAAACTGAGAGATGAAGCAGCCATTGCACAGACTACAGAGGGCACTAGGTGCTTTTCAAGGGCGGGTGAGAATGACAGCATAGTAGCTCTAAGTAGGAGTTGTTAGGGTTGAAGAGCAAGAAGAAGTGCGAAAGGAAGACCGTTGACGACTTTGAAGAGGACTGTTCTGTGGAGAGCGGCAGGAATAAAGCAGGTCGGATAAGCCAGAGTATGGCCAAGAGTATAGAGAAGATTATCGACACAAAAAGGACGACTTGTACAGAAAGCAGGGCGGCCTTGTTAACTGAATGAAACGAAAAGGCATGACCGGATGACGACGATTATGACTTGAACATGGATTCCTGTCAAGAACTGCACATTCCCTCAATCTGTGTTGCAGGTAACTGTTGTAAAAAACTAATGGCAAACGTTCAGGTGACATTATCCCATAATATGCGTCAAAGAATAATATAAAAGAAAATAAACTGCATTTCGTCGAAAAACTTCAATTTTTACACTTTTCTTGCCTGTATAGCAAACAATGCTTACGAGCTCAAGACCGGTACCTGGGTATCGTTATTGTAATTATTCGTTGACTTGCTACGTACACAGGCAGTATCGAATTTTGTTTCCCTTTGTCTCCAGATATGGAGATAAGACTCCCAAGTCTATACCGGCTCGTATTTACTCCGCCTTCTGGATGATTTTTGGCATGGTAATTCTATCAATGTTTACTGCTGAAGTTACATCTGGAATGACGTCTAAAGAATTGGTGCCTCTTCATGCATTTCTGGGGAAAAAGGTAAGATTCCCTCCTAACAGAATTGTGGACACGAGGAATGATAAGGTGAAACGGTAGATCCAAAACGTTTAAACAGCTTCTTATGCCTGTTGAAGCTTTCCATATCATAATTAATTGAACGGATCGAAGATGACAAAACAGTTTTAACAAACATAAAAAACAGAGAATATCGATAACAAAATTACTTTTCAATAAACCCCATCTTACCCTCTCACCATACAAACGGCTGCAAAATTTTGAGACTTTTGGGGAGCTTTATCCTTGCCAAACGATCAGAAACAAAACTTGTAAAAAGCCCTCAAGGTTTTTTTGGTCTTTTCTTGAAGAGCCTCTGCTTCCATGTAGAGCCTGGTCCTCAGTGCTAGAAAGTTTCCTCTTTTGGTCACAAATATGTTAGAGACACTTTTGAAGGGCTTATCCTGAGTATTAGAAACGCCGGTCATCCCACAATTCCTGACTTAAGATTGAAGCCCAATTCAATTTTAGGCAGAAATCTATTTACCCAGAAAATTTAATTGCTGCGTTTATGCTATCATGAGAAACGTTAAAGTTTTCTCAGAAACTTAATCTATTGCTCAACAAATATATCCTAAATGTAAAATCATAACTATACCTCAATACTAGGTTGCAGTTCCCTTTTCTGGCAAGCGTCACTTTGGAGAAGAACTTAGAGGAGCAAAGATAATAGGTACTGCAATCTAGAGATGATTAATTTTGTGATGACCTGGTGGTAGTAATATTCCATTACCTAAATTCAGTTTGCCAATACACCTTAAATTCCTCCTTCCCTCAATGTATCCAGACCTTACGGAAACGTAGTATGCCGTATCATGGCCCGGAAACGATTGTTTTGATTTATGTAAAAGTTCCAAAAGAACCCCTGCATGACGTGTACCAAGAAATCATGACAGACCCTGTAAAAGTCCGTAAAACACGACTAAACATACTCTTTTCTGCTGCCCGCTTTATCGGTAAACTGAGTCACGCCGCCTTTTCTTGGAACCTAGCTTGACCTAATGTGAGTCCCTATTCATTATCTGATGTTGCCTAATGTTACAGTTAACAACATCTGCACTAATGTGTAACTCGTTTCAGAGATAAAGTCCAACGGAAGTTTGACCAAGCACCTGCTAGAAGGAACTCGTCGAATAGAGAGAATAGTTTTTCACGCCTGTGAAGAACTTGATGCCAACACATTCGAAAAGCTCCAGTTTGTACGGGCATTGAAGAAGCACTACGTTGGAATTCGAATATTTACTACGCCAAGAAAGGGTGGTTCTTCCTTGGTGGAATGTGTCAAGAAAATGGTGAAAGAACATCACAGCGGAAATGAATCCAATGATGAAGAAGCTCCAGACTGCAAGGACAACTCCAAAATTGAGATAACCGAATATGGTTCAAGAAAAGGCTTTGACTATCGAGACACAATCAGCATTATCATGTACGTTTCTTTTGGTATTGTTGTGTTGATATTTGTGGCAGGCAGTGCATGGGATTTCATGAAGACCAGGAATCTTCCTAGAAGAGACGAAGGTAAGAAAAAGATTTTGATTCAAGATCACAATTATTCTCGTCTGAGGTAAACAACCCGGGGGGGAGAGGGGGGGACTCCGCATATGAAAGTGGTGGGGATGCTCGTCGTCTCGCTTAGGGGTGTAAATTTCGGATTTTGGTCTCATTTAGGGTGTTCTGGGCAAAACGCCATCATATTTAGCCGTGAAGGTCTCGTTTAGGGTTGCACGCCAAAAAAAATAAAAATATATCTATATATTGTCTGTTTTTTAACATGGTCTCTTTTAGGGGTCAAAAAAAGCTTGTTCCACGCCCAGATCGGTCTCCTTTAGGGGCTTAATTCAAAATTTCCGACGAGCATCCCCATCCCTTTCATATGCGGAGTCCCCCCCCCCCTTGGGGTAAACAATAAGATACGTAGAATAGGCAAATGGTAATGAGCTGTTCGACTGTTAGTCACGTAAGCCCTTTTCTAGCTTCCAACGCTCATGCATTTTTTCGCTTTACTAGGCAACTTTGGAGACCATGGGGGCGTAGAAATGAATGCGAGAGAAGAACAAATAGAAATCCGAGTGATTAACGAAGACAAAGATGGGAGAAGAAGCTTGAAAGCCACAACAACAAGTTTCAACAACTTAGTGGCAGAGCCATAATCTGGACCTCGAACCATTACATGGTTGAAATTGGTTTTTCTCTCCTAGGAACGGACCATTTTAAATGTTATGGTGGGGGGAGGGGGGGGGAATTTTTGAGCCACATGAATTATTTTCTTTAACATTTCCCTTGTATGAATTTTTGAAAGGCATAAAAAATGCATAAGTATTTTTTAGGGTTTTTTGGCGTGTTGTTTTTTACTTTTTTCGTTTAAATTTCCCTAACTCGATATACTTTTTTGTACTTCGCCCGCCCCTCCCCTCTATAAGTTTTCTTATGGTCCGTCCCTTAGGAAGATAAACTGCTGGGACTCGCACTATATGTTAATCTTAGAAAGATATTCATTAATTTACCGATAATCTTATAGAGAGTCAACTAAAAGGAGTGAAGAAAGCCAGGGACTAACTCTAGGTGACTGTTTTAAAGAGATGTCTAAGAACTTTTAGGAAATTTAAACTTACCCATGACTACGAAAATTACCTCACAAATGTAAGAAACATCAATCATAGAGTAGCAATCACAAAGCTAAGATTAAGCAACCACAAACTAGCAATTGAAGCTCGACGATACGTTAAACCCTATCAACCACCAGACCAAAGAATCTGTCCATTATGTAAAACTGGATTAGAAGACGAGGAGCATTTTTTGATGAATTGCATATCCTATAGGGATCCTAGGAGAGAGCTGTTCAATACGCTAAAAAAGGAAACTAATCTTATTCTTGACTCTATGACTCCAAGCTCTGCCTTTACAACGTTGATAAGTATGAAGCAAGGAGAGAAAACGCAAAAAATTGTGGCTAAATACGTATATGATCGCTTCTGTGAAAGAGATAGACGCGTTAAATATAACCTTGTTTAATAGTTGTATAAATTTTTCAAATGTACACCTCTGTAATTATTGCACGAAAATCTTTGTTATCATTGTAAACACATGTGTCTGTAGGCGCTCTGTTGATAATAAAGCACTTATCCTATCCTATCCTGTCTGTCTTGTAGAGGTGTCCGTTAAGAGAGCGGAGAGAGAGTTAAGAGCTTGCCTTTTCGTAAGACAATACTTCGCCGATTGGAAATGCTCGATAAGATTCTTTGCTTAGACAATGATGAGTTTGGTCAAAACCTTATTTTTTACCTCCACCGATACATTCCCTAAAACATTGCTAGTTCGGTGGGTTGGCAGTTCAAAAAGCAGTTGAATTCCGTGGAGTGGTATTGTTGCTCATTGTTGCTATCTTTTTTTAGTCAGCAATTCGACGGTTTTGTCTTCACGTACGTATGAACTCTTTTTCCATTCTCAGCTAAGCGGAAGGGCCGCTGTCTAACGTGACGTCAAATCGTGGATAATTTGGCCATTACTCCATCATTGACGCCCGTATCGGACGTCAATGGCGGAACATTTGCAATATCCCCCAAATTTGGTCAGCCCTTCCAGGTTACGAAGAATAAGTCGGGGAAAAGCCAGTCAGAAACTGAAAGAGTTGAATGAATGAAAATAATAGGGTTATTTGAAAGGTTTTTTTTTATAATTTAGAGTCCTTTAAGAAATGTTTTTAGCAAGAGCTTCTAAACAATTTTATAACTAGTCGAAGCAGCAGCTGATCCGTGTCACATCCCTAACGTATTAGCATAAAAATAGGCAAAAGTGGAGGGATGATAAACGTATGATTGTACTGTTTCGAAAAAAAAAAAAACTTAGGAAGCAGAAACTTTATTAAAAAGAGGCGTTATTATAGCCTGAGAAAACACCTTCGAAATTTCTCGACGCCACAACTGGTTTCCAGCGAAACAACTGCAGAAATTCCATACTGATGACTTGTCACTACCCAGATCTACTGGGTACTTCTACTTGGTTGATGCAAATTTCTCTCGAGGAACGACCAATCAGAAACAGTGACCGATCATTAGTATGAAATTTCTGCATTCGATCCTCAGACGTCATTTCGCGGGAAATTAACTAGTCATGGCTTCGCGAAATGTCCGCTGTTTTCTTAGTTTTAAAGCGCGAATATAATTTTCTGAATGTTTTGTACATTTTCGTTATTTAACCACATCGTTTTCTTATGACTTGTAATTCTTGATATTAACTTTGTAAAAGTTAAAAATTTTGCGTCCATATTTAACAAGATAGCATAGAGCAGTTTACTTTCCTAAGTAATGTTTCTTCACTTCCCAAATAATTCGCTCTAAGGATAAATTTGGTCTATATACTAGTAGCTAGCCAAAAGGGGATCCTGAGTACAAGATTGATGAGTCTCAAGGTGGTTTCTCGTAGTCAGAGAAGAAATAAATTGAAGTTTGTTCCTAACAACCAGTGTATGTTTTAAATTGGTCTCTATTAATCCATAGTCATCTACATGGGTAAAGTGAAATTACGTCAAGTCATTTACTTTATTTGCATCCGTTTGGTGGAAACGTCTACAGCATTGACATTAACAAGCCAAAATTGCTTATTTGCTGCAGAAACGCTGATAACACCTGGTTAACCCGTGGGAAGGAAGTGGTGCCAATATGAGTTTTCTAATTACATTGGGTATTCAGCTTTTGGCAGCTGCTATCAGGTTAAATTATCATTGTATGGAAACCCAACGTCTTCCCGAAGAAATTCTGTTGATGAGAAGATTGAACTTATTTTTACGGTTCTGACTCTGAGCATGCACCTTATTGGTCTTGCTGAAAAACGACGTAATTCAGTTAACAATTTTTATTGAAAAGCGTTTAATCCCGGGGCTGCTGGATTCAGATATAAAAGCTTGAAACGGAAATTCAGTTCAATTCTGTCTGTCTGCTATCTGATGATTGGATGCCTAAAAATAATAGAAAAAATTATCTGAGAAAATGCTTTCGAATAAAAGAAAAAGAATCTGGAATTAAAATTTAGCCCCGGGTTAGCTGTAATCGTCCCTCGATCAACTGGTGTATTCCTAGCCGCACTTCCCCGCTTTTCAAAGAATGCTGTCTTACCTTTGTAAAAAAAAACAAAAAAAGCAAAAACAAAAACAAAAAAAGACAGAAGTTTCCCTAGCAACCTTTGTGGCTTGCCGGGTGTTCGGAAAGGGATCACCAAATACGTGCCACCCCAACTGATAGAATCAGTGGGTGAAGGAGTAGATGGTGTGTGCGGGGGATTTTGTAAGTAAAAATTGAACATAAAATAGGTGAGGATAATGTTAAGCAAAGTAACTGAGGGACTATTAAACTGCAATGCAGCTAATCCCACGGTAACATAGCACAAAAAACAAAATGAAAAACATAAGTGGGCTAGGGCACTGAGAACAATAGTGAGGGACCCACAAACTGCTATGGCGCAGCTATGTCCATTACAGCTTTGAATTGGAGGAGGTATTGAAGGTATTGAGGTAGTATATTAATGGATGAAGTGTAATTGTTATTTTCTAATGCAGTTATGTCTAACACAAATATACAGTTTCAAGTCCTGGAAAAAAAGGGCGAGAGGAAAAACTTGGAGGGGGCGTGGGGGGCGGGGGAATAGTAACAAAACCCTAATAAGGTATATTGTAAAGGCATCAACTATTAATAATTAGTATATACAAGTAAAGAGATTATTAGTAAAAGTGAAAGAAATAGAAAAAAGACTAAGAGAAGATGCAAATGAAAAGTTGTACTTGATAGCCACCACATTGAAACTATATGAAGTGCCAATGTGGGAGGAGATAGAGGATGCCGGGTAAAGGGTCGGCGCCGGGCTAGAAACATCCTCGCTCAGTTGTACTTTACCCCTGATTATTCACAACATTACAAGAGCCTTGGTGTCGATGCATCCTTTTTTACCAAATCCGGGCATTTCCATTCTCCTTCACACTCTCTTTGTTCTTCTTCCGTTTTCCTTTTTCCCTAAATAACAATAGGATAATTTCTATCAAACTTATGATGCTAATTAAGACTGACTTACGACTTAACTTCTTGATGCCCTTATCTCCACCTTCTACTTCACCCCCTCATGTAAAGTTATCTTAACAGACTGCCTAGTACAATGGACAACCACTCTTCACTTCACTTTTATCACCACGTCCGTAATCTCTCCCGCACATCAATCTTTTTAATTCAATCGACGGCGACGCATTTTATCCCTTTTCTGTTTGGCCAGAAGATTTTGAGTTAATTTTCTGGAAGAAACCTATCAGCGACAAAGACACCTCCAAACTATATTTATTTTTAGTTGGCAATGGCTGCTCACCCAACCTCATTTCACACTGGATCTTAACGTCACAACACTGGACCTCAGAGAAAAAAAAACCGAAAAACGCGCTCGACAAGTGGACTTTCTAAGCAACAAAGTGGACAACAAATCCGCCACACATTTGGTTTTATTTTGACTTACACAATGATGAATGGCTCTACCTTGATGGACAAAAAGAACGACTAACAACTAACCATTACTAACTCTACACTCCTTATTACTCTCCTTATGATTTTTATTTACACAATACCAATATACATGGACGAAGGGCAACCCATTGTTAATACTGTAGTGGACGTCATCTGCATGGCAGTTAATGGGTCCCTCACTGTTGTTGTACCTTAACACCCCAACGCCTTTTATTTTATTTTTTCGCTTGGTTACTGTGGGCTTAACTGCCTTGCAATTTATCAGTCCCTCGGTTACTTTGATTAACAATAATCGGCACATATTTTTCGTTTATTTTTGCTTTCAACAATTCCCTGCACACACCCTTTGACTTCACCCACTGATTCTGTCAGTGGAGTGGAGCCCATGTATTTGGTGATCCCTTTCCCAACACCCGGCAAGTTAAAAAGATTGCTACAAAAACTACTGATTCATTTTTTTTAACTTCACAACGATCAACTGGTGCATTCCTAACCGCACGTCCCCGCTTTTCAAAGAATGCTGTCCTACCAGCCTGGGCATGCGCTACAGAAAAAACTTAACTCTGGTTAAGTCCGTCTGTGAAACACCGCTGACAGTCTTGCTCTGGGCCCGGCCCACCTGTGTACCAAGATTGAATACGTACCATAATTGGCCTGTTAAATAGCTGTTCTCATTTTGCCAACCAGATCCAGGCTTAAATGAAATTCGAAACGCATTTCCGGTGTTTTGTTGAGTCCTTAGGCGGCTCGGAACAATGATCTCGGCTCTGCTTCGCAGACGTTGCTAACTGGGGTTTGATTACCTCTGCGACGCAGGCTTTGTCTTACGAGCGTCGCCAGGGGTTTGCAAAGGTGTTCGGTATTTAATTTTGTACAAATTTTGCGCTGTTCGTTCTTTTACTGAAATAATAAATGTTGTCTCAGTGGTCGTTGC
Source organism: Porites lobata (assembly GCA_942486035.1). Taxonomy (NCBI): domain Eukaryota; kingdom Metazoa; phylum Cnidaria; class Anthozoa; order Scleractinia; family Poritidae; genus Porites; species Porites lobata. Next base: position 5,306,214 of record CALNXK010000013.1, read on the forward strand.
TCATTTAGTTTATATCGTGCGAGATCATACATGTTGCAGGGTAGAATGGAAATTATTCAGCAATATTGTCAATGAAATTTTCTTTCCAGTATTTGAAGCAATTGAATGGAAATTCGCCCGACGCGAAGGTGTTTGACCTATAAAGGTTGCGCGAGAGTGATCCTTTCTTCAATGTCATTGTTTTCAATAAAGTTTTTAAAACGGTATCTCTCTCGTGGTTTTATTGCTAGCAATTATTAGTCGCGTGTTTTAATTGATCCTTGTTAAGTGATTTCAAATTGTTTATATAATAATACGTCACGGTGCTCCCTTGGGTCTGTCCTTTAGAGCTAATTTATATGCAACGGTGGGCTTGTGAACTCGCATAATTATCTGACTAACGGCGCGTGAAATTACAAGACTTCAATAGTTTTTCATTTCCTCGAGATAGAACGGAGAAAACGTCAGACAAAATTGAAATAGAGAGTTTTCAGCTCCACTTTGTGTATATGTGTTTTGTTTATATATACCCGAGTTTTAGAGCTAAATAAGAAGACATGAACTAAATTGAAATAGAGACTTTTCAACTCCACTTTGTGTATGTGTTTTGTTTATATATCTGAGTTTAAGCCTTTTTCTCGCGTTGCTAAGTGATCGCTTCTCTTATTCGTATTTCTCTTTTAATAGACATTCTGAAAAGCGATCTCAAGTTACTTAACGGAGAAGTTTGGGCATGTCTATTGTTTCTATTGAATAAGGGAGACGCTCTTTAGTAAACCTATCCACTTCATTATATATGGAGGAAGGCACTAAATTAGTATGCAGGAAATCCAAATCAGTATGCGGGAAGTCCAAGGGAAGTCCAAAAAGGGGCTTAATTTCCAACGTAGACTACTAGTTTGTCTGCAATATCCCAACTCTGATTGCCCGTCTCAGTCGACAGGCAACAGAAAAATTTCTCGCTATACTTGCATGTGATCATCATCATAAAAACCCTGATAAATGCAACTTTTCTGATAATATTTACATGGCCAAATAAAAATTAAAAGGCCTGCCTAGGCCCGTTTTTGCCATGAAAATCATCTCGTCATCAGGAACTGCAAGCCCGGTTTTCAAGGCGCTTAAACAGATATGGATACCATTTGTCTTTTGTCTCATGACTGTCGCTCTATCAAGAAACGTAATATGGTTCTTTGAACTTAGTAAAAATAGCTCATGTCGGTGTTTTCACGTTTCTGGTACTTCAATTCCGGGTGAACTAGCGAAAACCTTTTCTGGGTTGTGAGGGTACTTAAAATTGCTCTCCAAGGGATTTGAACGACATTCATGTTTCTACCATATGCACGTCAAGATAAAAATAACATATCATCCTGACTTAAAAAAAAAACAGTTATAAATACGGAAAAAGTTCCTTTAGGAGTAAAATCGTTCATGAATGAGTAAAACGCTTTGAAAGTGATAGAAGACTTTTTGTTGACGGAATGATTTCCTAGAGGGACACCATTTTTCAATGATAGCAAACTTGACTATTTGAAAAACCTGTCCGCTGTTTTTTGTAGTTAACAAATCCATAGTGTAATTCATTTCCACTGCAACCCATTATAAGCCATCTTGACCTCCTAATCTTTTCTTATCATTTGCCGAAGGCTGTTTCTGGAAATAAATAATAGCCAGAAAATATACCGCCACTTTACTGTTGTGTTTTTTATATTATGTTGCTTAGCTTTAAAAACACACTTTTATTACAAATTGCCCTGGTGTACCTAAGTGCGATTAATGTATTGCAAATAGTGACGGCAATTACGAAATGCGATTGATTGTTATAACCCGTCTGCAAAAAGGGGTTGTTAGGGCATCGAATCGAGTCTAAGTATACAGCTATAGGTTATGGATGTCTTGTTCTTGACGAACCTCCTCCTCCCCCTATCCTCATTTTTCTTCTAACGGGTTAACGTCAGTGTAGCAGTTTTATTGCCCTCATCCTGGTACTGAGTAGGCAACAGACATTTAGTAAAAGTTTATACTGTCATTTTTTATTGAATATTCAAATCTTAAGTCAAACTTCTGCTGTGTTAGATTCCACATAGCCATTTTATTATTATGATTGAGTTTCTTATTCCGTGAGAGGAATTGATGCAATAAGTAAGGCTCATTTGCAGCACACAGTGGATCAAATAGTGTGCGCATCATGAGTGAGGTTGTTGATCGATGTCCACTGTTCGCATCGGACGGGTGTCTGTATCAATGAGGTTGAATTCAGAGACAATATTAATTTTGGGTATTATAAGATCTAGCTTTCCCTGGGTACCAAGGAAGCTGTCCCAGCGTGGTAATGAAGAGTTTGTAAAATAGGTTTCGACCGTATTTTTCTTCTGACCAAAACTTTTAATTCTGTTTACTTTAAATTGTTAAAGCAGGTGAAATAATATGGCTCATATATATCTGCAAATATTTCCACAATTAGAGCTATGGTCAATTGTCTTTCTATTAAAGTTTGACGCCAGAAGAACTTACTCGGTCGACGAAAACTTGACACTGCGTCCTTAATTGCAAGATCTAACTGCTACGCTCCTGGGAGCGCGTATGATAATTATCATTGGTGATGTTTTTGCGGAAACCTTCTTACCGTCTGCTTGATATACAAACCGTCTTCAAGAACACCAAGGCAAGTGCGCTGTAGCGATAAGCCTTTTTTTGCCTGGGGATACAATGAAAAGAACAACTGCTCTAGTGTTCATTATAATATTGGTTTCAGGCGATGGCAGAAATGATGTTACAAAACGAGTCATCATTGGCTGTAAGGAATTGTGCAATCCAACCAACGCCAGCATCAACCTAACTAAAGCTTTCCAACAATGCTGTAAGGAGGCTCAAGAATGCTTTTTGCCAAAGCAGTTTTACAAATTTTCCTGCAGGAAGCAGATAATTGATTCTTGCGCAAGAAACGGATCTCAGAGAAACGCACCTACTATAAAATCTGAATGTTGCAAAAACAACTTTAGAGCACTAAAAAATAACGGTTCACAATGCCGCTTCATAAATGTCACATGGGGAAGAGTGAAGTTTCAAACGAAGTACGATCTGGTCGAAGGGGCATGGAAAAAAGAAACTTGGTCATTTTTCCTGAAAATGGTGTCACAAAAGTGCTTAAAAGATCTTCATGTCCGACAGCGTCCCGTTAACATTTTGTATACATACCCCTACTACACTAACGATGAAAGCAAGACTGTGTTTAGTTATAAGTCTCCGATGGCATATTTGGTAGTGGAAAAGCAAAGTTTCAGCATGTTTACAGTGGTCTATGCCTCCTTTAGCCGAATGTGGATAACACTGTTGTTATGTGTCACGTGGACGTTGATATCAGGAGTTATTATATGGCTACTTGTAAGTAAATATCTCGGTTTCTTATCTTTTATGTAGTTGTTGTAATTATGTGGCGCGCAGTATTAAGTGCCATGTAGAACTAACTACTCTCTAAGACTGCTTACTGACTGAGCTGAAATGAAGCAGATACTAGTTAAAATAAACAATACTTTCAACTAAGTGGTACCCGCCACAGAAAACAAGAAAGAAATAGAGACTAGGACAAGTATGTTGCTGGTATACACCAGACGTCACAACGGCGATGTAGGTGATCAAGAACGAAAGGGTTTCTCTCCTCTGGGAACTGCACCATTTTCATGTAAATACTTTCAAAAATTGTTTATTGTATTGAACACCAACATGGCCACCTTGTCACATGGCTGCAAACCAAGAATAAAAAAGCACAATGAATTTGGGCAGGTGAAGTTAAAATTTAGGATAGAAAGAAAAACTAGTAACACGTAAACGCTGGAAAATTGTCTTTTATAATAAAAAGGCTTACCTATCCATTAATCTAAAATTTGCATTAAGAGTTGCCCTTTTGACAGGAAGATGCTCCCTCTGATGTCGGTCTTTTCTTGAAGGCCAGTGGGGGGGATGGATGGATGGATGGATGGATGATACACCAAATGGTTTTTCACAGCTATTTTTTTTGTACCCATGGGCAAAATGCAATTGCTTTGGCTAAGAGTTATGATGCCATTTATTAGAAAGAGTCTGAAAGCAACGCATTTTGTATCACAATTTTTGTACTAATTTCTTTTTTTAAGAATTTTTTTTAATTGAGGCCAAAACAGCAATTACATCAGAGGTACTCATATTTTTTTTCATTATCCGCAAACTATTGGTTTCCGGTTGATAATGAGAGAAATTTTCCGCCAGTGTAGACAATTGTCGTTGTTGCTATTCACTCTATCTTATTTTCAATCAGGATCATAAAATTAACCAGCACCAGTTTCCCTTGTCTTTTTGGAGAGGAGTTCGTGAAGGAGCCTGGTGGGCATTGGTTACAATGACGACTGTTGGGTAAGTAGAAGGAGTACCGTCACGTGATGTGAGTAGGAAAACCCTTACTCCTTTTCAACGTGAAATTGCTTCAGCTTCGTTAATAAGTAGGATCATGCAGCCATCCCTTTTGTGGTCATGGTCTTAGGATCATGATTAAAATGTGTAATTCTATAAAGTCTCCAGCCTTGTTGAAGGAAGAAACCATCGATAAAATAATTATTAAAGGAAGGCATCTAACTTTATACAATGCTGTAAATGCTACTGAAGAGGAGTTAATCTGTTGCTAAGACGTTAAGGCATTTTCTGCATGGGATGTTACTTGTTCTGATTAGGAATGATGTAAGCAGAAGGGTTCGAAAGAACAGCCTGGCTGCAACAGTGAGAAGCACAAAGGAACAGATTTTATAAGAAGCACTTAGAACACGCGAATGAGCGGAGACTAACTCTAAACAGGGACAAGGACAAAAATGCCCGCACACGTCATAGATTCCATGCGATTCCATAAGCTTTTGGATCATCATGAGAAGTTTTGGAACACTTAGAAATATAATGATTTTATGGGGAGAGTCTGGTTAAATATCAAGCCAAGATTTCATTCAATCAAAAAATGACTCAGTTAGTCAGCCTTGGTTCAATAACTTTTGCAGAATTTTCGGGTGATTTTTCGAATGTTTTTAATGTAAAAATAAACATACGGGGAAGGGGTATTTAAATTTTTGGAAACTTGGAAAATATTGGATTTGGAGGTTGTTAAAAATTAGAATGTAAATTAAAGTGAATGATAAGTATACAAATACCTGATAGTCCACCACCACAACAAGGTGCCTTTGATCCCTTAAGCGGACTTACTGGTTTTTGCACTGCGCATCTCTTACTGCGCATAACAAGATGGCCGCCGTAAAAAAGAGGACGTGAAGTAACATTATTAAAATGAAGTTGACTGAAGAGAAACGCTATTGGAATTTTTGCTTGCGGTTGTTTCTTGCCGAGGTGAGACTCAGTGTGTTGGAAATGTGCATAACGTAAGCAGTACGCGTGTTGCTGAGTTCGACGTCCTCACGGAGAACCTCGATAGTGGATGTTTAACTTGTGCTTACTTACTTCGATTTTCATTTAAACGCTTTCTTTATCACATTGCGTCCTAAATGTGATATCTCGATGTAAATTCTGTAAAAACGGATTTTTTAATACTTTCTTCCCACTTTCACATACATTCTATTTTGAAACTCGCCCCAGTCCTCTCTCAAATATCGGAGAAAATGCATTTGGTGCGCACTTTCTGCAGCTCTACCGCAAAAACGAGTACGGTGACCCCCATTTTTTATTTCATGATTTTAATAAGGACAGTGCTTAGTTTCGATGACAAAAAAATTGGCACAAATCTATGTTCAGTTTTTTGGCAACTTTACTAAATTGTACGGATTGAGCTATCACGGGTTAATTCAGTTCTACTTTGGAGCGTAAAATAAAAACAGGAGCATTAAAAGGAATTTTTCTGGTATGTAAGTGGATAAACAATACAATAAAGTCAAATTCTGTGCGATACCACATGCTGCATCGAAAAAATCTCTCCTTTTTGTCTAGTTTTGGGCTGCGCGCGGTTTTTGACAAAGGGTCCAAAATAGCCGTATTTCTCAGCATTGTGACGTCAAAACGAGCACGGTGACCCCCACTTTTTTTTACTTTTTTATCATTATCTTGACTTGTTACATCAGTGTACCAAGTTTCATCTACAATCTATGTTAGGTTCTTTTACTAAGGAATCACCTTAAGCGGACTTATTGGTTTATGTGTATACCTTTTCTACCCTGACTTATTTTCTTCCTAAATCAACATCATTTCCCACAAAAAACACTCAGATTGCCCCCTTAATAGCAGAAAGGCTTTGACCGTGCAGTTGTAGACAACAACAAGACCAACAACAACACAGCATCTGTCCTGCTGGTGGTGAATTGAGTCATGATGAAGAAAAACAGTGTGAAAAGTTAAAACTTTAAGGAATGGGCTAGCAATTAAGGAGAGGATTGTGGTGAACGGTGGACAGATGGAGGATGAGGAAGAGTTTGGTTAGCTTTGGAGCCTACTTTGTCAACGAAATATATCGAAGATCAAATGGTAGCAAAAGAGAACAAAAAGGAGAGTGCCGAGTAAGCAAGCAGACATCAACATGAGTTGTGAGGAGCGGCGACGTAGGTGTAATTTGTGCTAGGCCAGGCCATTTACTCTGGACTGAGGTCAGAATGACGGCAATGTACCAGGCGAGTGTAGGCGTTAGGATCGAACAACGCGCGGAAGAGCGAGAGGTAGCATCAAGTCACGACTTGGAGGAGGACTGTGGAGAAAGAATGGAACATAGCAGGTTGGACGAGAAAGAATATGGCCAAAGAATAGGACAGACAGCATGGCGGCCTTAGAAATTATGACACGGAGAGACACGACGATGATGGTGATATTCAGTAGGATTCTCTCCAAGAACTCCACATTAATCCTTACTGGGTCAAACGGTCGCGTCTGTGTTACTGTTAACTTCTGTAAGAAATTAATGGCATAATTACCGTGACATTATCTGGTAATACACTTAGAAGAATATTAAAAGAAAATGAAAATGAAACAAAGTTAATTTTCATACATTTTTTCCCGTATAGGAGGCAGTGGCTTACAAGCTCGAGAAAAGTTAACCTGAGCATGGCATTACTTGTTCTCGGTAGTGTAGAATAATTCTTTCCTTTTGTCTTCAGATATGGGGATAAGACTCCTAAGTCTCTACTGGCTCGTATTTATTCCGCTGTCTGGATGATTGTTGGGATGATAATTCTATCAATGTTCACTGCCGAAGTTACATCTCGAATGACGTCTAAAGAATTGATGCCTCATCACATATATCTGGGGAAAAAAGTAATTCTTCTTTCCTTCATTTTACTGTGGGCACAAGGAATGATTGAAGGTGGAAAGGCGGGTCCAAAACACATAAACAGCTTCTTAATGCATGTTTAAAAACGGAACGAAGATGACAGATTAACAAACAAGAAAAATAACAAAGAATATCGATAACAACAGCATTTCTTCAATAAACCAATGGTTTACAGTTAACCTTTTTTGCTCTCAAACTGTTTTCCTGCACGATAATATACCCTTTCAACTCGGTTTTCAAAATTTTGACATGGATCCTTTTGTGAAAATCTCCCGGGTCCGCTGAAAAAAGATCCTAAAAAATGCACGGTAGCCAAGTTTGAGAATGATTTGGGAAAAAAGGACGAAGAAATAGCTCTGCAAAGTCGCAATGTCTCCGCAGGCGTTTGTGTGATGGGGGGTACCAAGTTACATACCCCCACTATACAAACCACGGTAAAATTTAGGCAGGTATATCTTACATTAGCCGTTTACTCATATTAAGGCACCCTTTTCAGGGGGTCAATAGACCGATTGCAAATATGGCGACGATTTTACCGAACCGAGGCTTTCCGATAGCAACCGTTGCTAGGGGCCGGTTGCCTGTGTTTACCTGTGCCGTTGCTGGAAAGACGGCAGCTTCTCAGGCGTATTTTCCTTTAAATTCGACAAAAATAAGTCAATTTTCTTCGCTGAAAAAGGTTTCTATCTGGTACGTACGCTTTGAATACTGTTTTTCTATCATGCTAAATTGAACGATCAACTGACGCACAGCAATCACAGACAGACTCATTTGCAGCGATCGCGATAACTTTGACTGCCTGATATTTTTTATTCATTATATTTAAGGTTCACATGTAAGCTTAAATAATATTTAAGCAATAGACCACACTTTCTATGGGTTTACCGGCGTGATAACCCACGCGGGATGTTGGGAGAACACGAGAAAAGCTTGTAAATCACTCGCCTTCGGCTCGTGATTTACAAGCTTTTCTCGTGTTCTCCCAACATCCCGCGTGGGTTATCACGCCGGTAAACCCATAGAAAGTGTGGTCTATTGCTTTTATAAGATAACTTTTAGTAGAATGGAGTCTTTTAGGTAAAAAATATGGTTTTAATACCTTGATCAAGTCATGTCGTCTCTCTAAAGTCATCATAAGCCAATCATGACTCACGATTTAATAGCGCTGAACTTTCTCCAAACTCAGTTCAATCAAACAACAAACAGCAGCACTTCAAAACACGAGTTTTTGCACTCATTACATGATAACTTATGAAAGCTGTTTTACAGGAAAAGTCAACATTTATTCAAGCGAACGTATAATGAAAAAATACGTTCATGGTTTGTTTACTACTGAAGTAGAAATTAATTGAACATCAGACTGTACGCCGCTGTATTTTGTTGAGTCGATCCGTAAGAATTTCGTGCTTACAGACGGAACTGGCAGCTATTGTAATGGAGGACTTCATTCACATAGTACAAGCCGCAGTGGTTTAAGATCTGTTTTCTGGACTTTATTATGATTAAGAAATGCTGCGGTAACGACGTGGCTGCATTTGCGAAGTTGTCGCATGTAACTTTTATATGCACGGACATGTACAGCGACCGATGGAAATATGTCACTGGTGGAGAAAGGTTTCTTTGCCGTAGCCACAAATTGTCGTTAATACTTGTCGATTTGTAAAGTCAGGTGGTTTGAGGTAGGTTATAGCATCGATATCACCGAATAATTTGTGCCAATGTTGGAAAAAACCAGCCAGAAACTCTGACATCTTTCATCATCGTTAGCAGCTTGTTTACAACCTACAGCGGCCGATTTTGTACCATACCTTGATCAGAGATCTCTTTTTGGAACAATTTCTTTCATTAAGGAATTTAATTTTGACATAAAATAAATCAAGAATGCTAAAACTACCCGTTTCGTTGCCGGTTTGCACATGGTCAAGTTTTCCTGGAGACTTTCTACACCAGAAATTCACACAGTTGTTGTCTTTCTCTGCGATTTGGCATCGTCGTGAAATGTAAACTGCTTTCCAGCTTTCTACTTTATTACTTCTAAAGCTATGGCAGAAATAAAATGTGGAAACCAACGCTTTTGATATTAAGAAGGGCTGGGTAAGTAACTTGTTCTTTTTTTTAGCCTTTCTAAAATCATTGTTTGCAGATCAATAGCCGGTTTTGTTTATGGCTCGTGGTCCGGATGCCTTTTTCTATGGGTTTACCGGTATAATAAACCATAGGTTTTTGACCAATCAGATCACGCGTACTATCTCAGTTATTTTATAAATAGATTTAGCCAGGGCTAAAAGCGAAGCTCCCATTAATAAATTTATATTTTAAATCAAACAATAAACTTGTAATCCACAAATCAGTTAACTTAAGGGCACATTCTTATTTTAGAGTGAAACATCTTACATCGAGTTGATAGCCTAAATATACATGTATGTACACCCAAAAAATAGCAAACATCTTCTATCACATTCAAGAGCCATAATGGCTCTTGATCACAGTAGATTAGGCCTCGAAAATAAATTCTTGGAAAACAAATCAGGCCGCCCTTTTTTTTGCGTTCGACAGGTTTACTTTACAAATTCTTGCCAACAAATCTGAGGGTGTGTAAACCAACCTTTTATACCTTTCATACATCACATCTGAGGTGAAACAGTACTTTTTATCATACAGACCTCGGACAGCATACGGCATTTCACAATTTTTCAATGTTCAGGACGATCAATCGTGGGCTTTTAGCGAAACCGTTCAAAAAATTTCCAAAATCACCCATACGGCCAGCCGGTTCTCATTTTTAGTGCGAGATGTCAGTGTGGTCGAGTGTTTGAATGAACTTTAATGGAGATACGCTTCAACATAATAACGAATTTATTATCATTATTTTTTGTTATTTAATGGTTCCAGTTATAACGATGTGTAATCTTATAAAGCGTTTGATACGCGCGACATTTCTAAGTACTCCTGCAAGCGATGTTCATGAACGATGAAAACAAACACCATATACCTGCCAACTTTTTCTGAGATATAAGCGTGAGATTTTTATCCTGGGAGTGCTGGGATTTTTGAAGACGACACGATCCTTTCCGAAGATTCCCGAAGAAGTCCGAAGTCTTCCGAAGACGTCCGAAGTCTGCCGAAGTCTGCCAAAGGCGAGCTCGCTCCCGGTGCTTTTCACTTCAAAAATCAGAGATCGCGAGGAAGGTATTGCCATTTATTCATTTTACACATGGTTTTCGTTCCTTACATGGGTCTGAGTTAACATATTTTTGGAAATTGTACGTGCAGGACGGCAACAACTCACATTTTTCAATCAGGCGTGAGAAATTGGCTCGCAGGCGTGAGCCGGCGTGAGATCGAAGTTTTCAACCCGCAGGCGTGAGACTCACGCCTAAGGCGTGAGAGTTGGCAGGTATAACACCACGGACAAGCGATTAAAATTGCAAGAGAGACTACTAACAATCAATAAAAGAAATATAATTCGGTTAATTCGGTAAGAAATTTACAGAGACAGCAATTTTCATTCACGAAGACAAGTATTAAAGTGTCTCTAAAAATCCTGAGTCTTTAAGTTTAAAGCTTAAGCTTAAGTCTATTTTGTTTTACTTTCAGCCGGCCTCCCGGTGTTTGTTTTTTTTTCAAAGATGAACTCCTCGAAGCAAGAAAATCACTCAAAGTTTTCTTTCTACAACCAAATTTATAACTAAATATTCTTCGGAACGTTTTTTTCCTATTTGCCGTGAGAAAATATATCTGAAGGCCTTTTAAAATTCTGTAAGCTTATATCAAACCTGATACTAGATCAGATCATTGACTCAAATCTTAACAAACGTGCAAAAACTTGTCCCATAAACTGTGCTCGACTTCATGAAATTAGGTATAACAAAAACAAACATCAATTACAATAATTACTTAGGCTTACCATTCGAGATTCAGTTGCTGAAAGATATCAAGGAAGGCCACAGTATCTTGAGGCTTTTAAACCCTCTTACGCATTGAGCAAGGTGAAAGACGAAAACGATGCCATCCGAAATCGGATTACCCAATTTTGTCAAGCGACGCATTTCTCAACCAAAAACCCAATAAACAAACCATGGATAACCCAATAAACAAACCATGGATAACAGAAGACTCTTGATAGCAGCTATATTTCATTTTGTACATCCAGTGGAAAAGACAGTTAAAAACATCACAAGTTGAGACAAAACTCTGTCAGCTTTAGCTGTCAAAGTAAACAACTTTCAAGATGCTGCATAAATTTTCCGCATGAACTCATCTGTCAAATTTTGACCAATCAGAGTCCAAAAATTGGACGTAGAGCGTGACCAACGCGTGACCATGGTAAGAAAAGGTCTTCCCGCCTTTATTTTTACAGAAGTGGCTGAATTTTCGCCTCCGAGGTCAGTTTGAAATCAAAATCTTGACAGTGCGGGGCCATAGTGACATAAACACAACATATTTCATATGAATCATTGGGTAAAATAGACTTGAGCCTGCGATCATTTGAAACTGGTAATTTGTCAGCGCATAACTTCAAAAAAGTACTCGACCTCGATGGGTCGACACTTGAGCCCGCGATACGGTCAGGTGATACTGGTCAGCGGATATCCTGTTTTCACAGCTGTCAATTGATCACAACATTAATGAACAATTAGTTTTTTATTGGGCTCCCAAACTAGCTAGAAAGTGTGAGAGTAAACATTGGTTGCCCTGTGCTGCGGACGGACGGTCGGGCGTACGGTCACGTGATTACCAAATTTTCGCGGATGGGTAGATTACCACATTTCCTTAGCTATGGGGCTCCGTCCACGCGCGCGCTTCGCGCGCGGGTGGAGCTCCGCTATTATCATTCTAAAAGCTGATCTTCAATTTTTAGAATTGGATTGTATGTCATTTTTGCTGTACATTTATAAATAGTGTTCCGCTACCTCGACCGATATTTGGCCTTGGCCGAGATAGGGCAGCATAACCAGCAAAGTTGAAATTACTTTTTATAAGGTAAAAAAGGAAAGAACGTACATAGGCTGGACTGATGTGAAAAAAACTAGCGAGTAAATAAGACAACGACTATTATACTTTGCTAAAGGTAATCCGTGCGTAACAAATTGACCAATAATAAGGATTTCTCACAGATATTAGGGACTTTAAGATCTGGGACGCGATGACTTCTAGAACGCGGTGGCTGATAAAGGACTGGACCTGTAGAACGCCGTCGTTTGCGCGCGAAAAGTAAAGTTAAGATCTCCGTCGCGATGCAAGACGACGCGGCTGCAAACCGCTCTTTATCATTTTGATTCTTCAGCAATTCTTTCGCAGAAATAGCCATGGCATCATTTAAGAAAGTCCAAGAAATGCTTTGTTTGTGCTTTGTTTGATAGCATCACCTCCACTTCTTCGTTGACGCTTCGGTTTGTCATCGCTTTCATCCGCTGATGAACCTCTTTTCTTCGTCTCTGACAGCTTCTCCCTCGCTTTTAGCCTAACATCTTCCGCTTTAGCCCGATCGTATTGACGTTTTTTGCTAGCTGTTCCCTGTGTTTCCTGTAATTCCGCTTCGCCACTTTCCTCCAACGCGATGATCATATCCAATAGGTTTTCTAGTTCTGTTGGCTCATGGGGAGTTATCCCAGTTGCTTTTTCCCACGTGGTCTCGGACTGATCGCTTATCAACCCTGAATTTCAGGGGCACCCAACCGCAATTTTCGGGAAAATATCTGTTCGGTAGACGATTTGAGAACTAGAATTTTCGGAACATTTGTTGTAAAATTTCTTGCTTGCCTGCCTCTCCTAGGATTTTCGGACATCTACAAAATGGTATAATTACCCATTTTAAACGGATATTTACCCTAAAAAAGGCCACCTAGAATTTTCGGGAGCCTTTTCCTGGCTAAAATTTTCGAAAAGGTAAGTTTTGATCCCTATAATTTTGGGATCACTAGACTTTCAGCTAGGAAATCCGAACAGATGAAAAGTTTTTAGGGGATAAAAATATGCCTATATCTACCGTTTAAATACTAAAATACGTTCAACAATGCTATGTTAAGTGGTTTTGAACTATATCCTCGTTGGGTGCCCCTGTGAATTTCAGCACAGTGAATTTGTTCAAGGTGTCTGCTATTTTTTCCCACATTCTGCTTCTTTGTGTTGACCCTTTCTTAGTTGTGTAGGGATTTACATTGACGACTTCTCTGCATAGAATGGCTTCATGATCATGAGTCCAAAACATTACTGAACTAAAGGGAAGCATAAAAACACACGCAGTTTAATAAAATAAAATAAAATAATACAGGCTTAAAACTGGCTTTTAGCGGACGATGAACGCAATAAATCGAGAATTGCAATGGTACAAGAGACGAGAAGAGTATGCAGAAGACTCCTGCTTTCACTATTTGCAGTTTTAGCTCGTGACTTACTTGCAAGCCTCGCTTGAAGTCGAAGTCGAAGGCGCTGCCATCTTACAAGCTTCGGACAGCTGAAAGAAATTTAAAAATAATCAAAATCGTGCCATCTCTGCGATCTAAAATGTCGCCATAAAATTACGTCCAATGATCCTAGAAGGCTGATTTTACATGTTTAGAGGAATATATCATCATTTAATTTAAGCACAGGAACAAATATACTCACGTTTTATACAGAACGTCAAACACGCAAAACCCACGTTCTCGACGCGACGTGGTGACACCAGGACAACGACTTGAGCATGCGCAACATGTCCCCTCTTTGAAAATTTACTTCTTGTCGCGTCTTACAGCCGTCGCGTCTCGGATCTTAAAGTCCCTATTATCTCTAAAATGACTAACCTACGTCTAAAGCGGAAATAATCACGAAACAGAAAAATGATGGTTTATATAACGTTCACTGGCTTGACGGCACAAATAGTGAAACATGCCGGATAGTTGTTGTGTGCCTTTGTGGTGCAAGAGTGGTTATCGTGTAGGGCCGGGTGGGAAAAAGATCACTTATCTTTGCTTTCCATCGGATGCTGTAAGACTTAAGGTACTACCTTCAAAATACTTGTTCATTTAACCTATCGTTTCAGATCTCTTATATTCTCGATACGACTTATACTTCAGGAGTGGCTTGTGAAAATTCGACGAGACCTTGCATTTCAAGATAAATGATTTTCGTGTAACCTTAACTGGTCGTCGATATTTAAAGGATGATGCTATTCCCTCAATCGTCAAGTTTCCTATTCGGCAACATCCCCTAAGTGAAAATCACCACGTGAGAGGTCGCCAAGCCATTCCATTTCAATCTATATTATTTTACCCTCGATAACTCGAACCATGTTTTGAGCCCAAAAAGTCGGGAAAAAACCAGTCTACTGGCGTCTGAAACATTGAATTTTGAATTCCCATTGAAGTGTTGTAGGCATATAGTTTACTAGTGGAGGCTGATGTTGTTTGTCACAAGTCTAAGGTGAAACAGCTTTACTTCTCAAAACAGTAAAACGCATACTCTATTTAGGCAACATTTTGTTCGGTTACGTTCTGATTTATAATCTAGAAGTATCTTTCAATTTTCACTTAACATTTCTACAATTCACTGTGATTAAAATGTTCACTGTGCAGTAAAAACTGTTTTTTTTCCTTACTCCCGGCTATTTTCATCGAGCTTCTAGACTGCAAAACAGTCCGTATTTTTGCGTCAGTATTCAAGTACGCGCGAGTAGTCAAACAAAAGTTCTGGAACGCGCGAGGCTGAAAACAGAGAGCACATACGGGCGTGTGAGGCTCGCGCGCTTCGCGCGCGTAAGACTCTTACGCCACGCTTTACCGATTTCTTTACTGATTTTGAGAAAAAAACCGACTGTTTTGCAATCTCTCTAGCCTCCCACGCAGACTTTCTTCACGAACGTCTGCTGAATTCCTTTCCCACTGTTCGCAAATATCGGCTGGAGATCACATGCAGATTATCGGAGATCCAATCGGCGCTGTTGATGTCAAAGTGTTGATAAGCCAAACACATAGGTACAAGCTCTGTAGAGTGTGATACTTGACCAAAGATTTTTGCTCCTGACGAGAATATAGGAGATAAGCGTTGGCTTTTTGTATATTTCTCTCTGTAAAGGCTGGACTAGATGTCATTTGCTCATAAAGTTTTTCTTTGGGTGACGTAACGGCGGGGTTACCTTGTAAGACTGACTTGTAAGGCAGAATTCTTTTTCACACGTTATTGTTTTGTAGTAAGGGACGGACCATTAGAAAAGTTAAGGGAGGGGGGAATTTTCGAGCCGCAGGAATTTTTTTTCGTTATCAGATTCCTTGTATGAATTTTTTTCATTTAATTTTCCCTTGCGCGAATAATTTTCTAGTGGTCCGTCCCTAAAGCCGACTTCCGTTCAGCAAATTTAACCTCCGAGGAAATTTTTCTCAACGAGATTCTAAGGGTAGCCACCAGTACGAACGCTTGTGAGTTAACTGAGTAGTTTGTTCTAGAAGTGTAAGGTCTTCACCTTTCATCGGACCTTTCTGATCTTTTCTGGAGCTATAAAGTCAAGCGCAAAATTTCTCAAGGTCTGCTGTGATTGGTCTACGTTTTTTTCCACTCAAGTCAGCAGACGTTCGTGGGGCAGGAACGCTTGACGAACACCTAAGAACGTCTGCGTGGGAGGCTACAGTCTATCGAGCTTCCGATAACTCGAACTTTTTTCGATTTCCCTTGAAGGTTCGAGTTATCGGGAGTCGACTTTTCGAGGCAAATTAAAAAGCACCGATCTTTATTTTAACACAACGAACTGACGGTAACTTCTTTTTGAATGTTTTTTATTGTTTCCAGAGTGAATAAACAATAAGGTAGCGGACTCGCATTAGCATATAAACAAGCGACCAGCCCCTAGCAATGGTTGCTACCGAAAAGCCTTGCTTTGATGAAATCGTCGCCATATTTGCAGTCGGTCTATTGGCTGTACAGCCTTTGTCACGAGGCTAGCCGTGCATCAACAAACCTTTTAAAATCTCCTAAGCCAAAATGTCCGCCGCGTGACAAAGGTCTATCGTTTTCTTCTTTAGTTGGTTAAGAGCCTCTATTACCATGTAGAACCCCTTTGGTACTAGAGAGTTCTCTCTTGTAATAGAGAGAATTTGAGAGGGCTTGTACAAACACCGGTCATCCCTTAATTATTTTGCCCTGTTTGGAAGCCCAATTGGATCTTTTTGCCCAGAGAATTTTAAAATTGCTCTTCATGTTATACATGTGCTGTGTCACAGACTAAAATTTGGAAGTTAAACGTTTTTGAGAAAATAAATCCATTGCTAAACAAATATACTCTAAATCATGCATATAATAATAGTTATATCTCAACATTAGGTTGGAGTCCCTTTGTATAGCAAGCGTTTCTTTGAAGAAGAGCTCAGAGGAGCAAAGATAATAGGTACTGTAATCTGGAGATGATTAATTTTGTAATGACCAGGTGGTAGTAATATTCCATTACACCAGTTCAGTCAGCCAATACACCTTTAATTCCACCAGATTTCCCTCGATACATGTCTCAATATATCCAGAAGACCTCAAGAAAACGTAGTATGCATTATCATGACCCCAAAACATCTGTTTTTATGTGAATATTCAGGAAGATACCGTATTCCCAATCTACGAACCCCTGTATACTGTGTACCCAGAAACCCTGACAGACCCTGAAAAATTTGGGTAAGATTTTCCCTAGACGCACTACTTTCTAGACATTCTCGTTTCTGTTACCCTCTTTGTCTGCAAGCCTTCTCACTACTTTTTCATGCTCCTTACCTGGCCTAATGAAGCAGATGTTGTAGTCCATAGTCATGTTGTTTAATGTTGCATTTCATGCTTGACATCTACACTTGTGTATAATGCTTTTCAGTGATAAATTCCAACGGAAGTCTGATTAAAGACTTGAAAAAACGAACTCGTGGAATAGAGAGAATAGTTCTTCATGACTGTGAAGAATCTGATGAAGGCACAAACGAAAAGTTTCAGGTTGTACGGGCGTTGGGATATCACTACGTTGGAATATTCCTCAAAGGTGCTCCTCACGTGGTGATGTCGTGTGTTAAGGATATGGTGGAAGAGCATCACGTAGATGGATCCTTTGAAGAAACTCCAGAATGCGAGAACAACTCCAAAATTGGTATGAACGAATACGGTTCAAGAAAAGGCGTAGGCCATCGAGACGTAACTAGCATCATCATGTATGTTTCTACTGGTCTTGTTGTGTTGATGTTTGTGGCAGGCGGCGTTTGGGATTTGATGAAGACCAGGAATCTTCCAAGAAAAAAAGAAGGTAAGAGAAAGGTCTGATTTAAAGGATTTATTCATTACTTTCAATTTCGGTTCAAGATCACAATTTTTCTCGTCTCAGGTAAACAATACCGGTACGTAGAATGGTAATAATCTGTTCTCCCCTAATTTAAGGGAATCCGGGAAGTTTTTGCCTGCTTAATTGTGGAATCCGAAATCCGAGAAATTTTTGCTTGTGGAATCCGGAATCCTAGGGTTTGGAATCCGAAATACAGCTCAAGGAAGCTGGAATGCTACTTAAAATTATAATCCGGAATCTGGACAAATACTGGAATCCATCCGGAATCCACGGCGTGCAATCCAGAATCCAAGACTTTCTTGGATTGCCTTACATGGGGTGACTGTTCGTCACGTAAGCCCCATTCCCGCTTCCAGCCCTTATATGCATTTTCTTGTTTCAGGTAACGCTGGAGACCATGGAAGTGTAGAAATGAATGCGACAGAAGAAGAAAGAGAAATCAGAGTGATCAAAGAAGACAAAGATGTGAGAGGAAGCTTGAAGGCCGCTTCAACAACTGAAACTTAAATAGAATAATAGAATAATCTTTATTATACTCTTATCGATGTGCATTTTTTGTGTTAAAAATAATGTGTAAGCTAGGAAGCTAACTGAACCAGTTGGTTCTCTTGTTAGCTCAATAAACAATTTAGGTTCTAGCTAGCAAGGTAAAATGATCAAAAGAAATACAAAAAGAAAAAAAAGCAAAGAAGGAAGGCCTCATTTACGTGTAGTATGATGCGTCACCAACATAAAGAAAATTTATTTCATTTGTTGTTCTGACAGTAGATAACGTACAATTTTCTTCGGAAATGCAGACACACTTGAGTTGTAAATTTACATGAGTTGGAAGGTCTTTCCAATTTCCATAAAGGAGATGAAAGCCTGGGAACCTTAGTAGTGACAGCGCCATAATCTGCTCAATGTATTCAAGAGGAACGCGAACTATTGCATGGTTAATGTTTTCTTTTTAGTACATACAGTCAACTGCCTCTTAGCCTATTAAACCGCTGGGACTAGCACATTGTGTCTTTTAAAGAGAGATTCCCTTTTTTAATATAGATGATCAACTAAAACAAGAGTGAAAAAGGCAGGGACTAGTTCTAGGTGTCTCATTGATGGGTTAACCTTTACTACGAGAAAATAATGGGACAAAGGGGTAGTCTTAGGACATTGGCCGGGATATGTGAATTTTACACAAGTTATTTTTAGAGGTTGTATCCACATGAAGTCTAATTCCTGGGACGTCCACACATATTCAGTCGATG